>CM031614.1:4056665-4101665 GCA_018398815.1 Conus ventricosus
TAATAAATACTATGTTCAGTGGTCTAGCCAGGTAATTGAACTCCGTTCAGGACTGCTAGTCACTGACAGACCCTGTGTGACAGGTAATAAACACTGTGTTCAGTGGTCTAGCCAGGTAATGAACTCTGTTCAGGACTGCTAGTCACTGACAGACCCTGTGTGACAGGTAATGAATACTATGTTCAGTGGTCTAGCCAGGTAATTGAACTCCGTTCAGGACTGCTAGTCACTGACAGACCCTGCGTGACAGGTAATAAACACTGTGTTCAGTGGTCTTGTCAGGTAATGAAATTTGTTCTGAACTACAACTGAAATACATCCTGTGTGACAGGTAATCAATACTGTGTTCAGTGGTGTAGCCAGGTAATAAACTCATCTTGTTTTGGACTACCAGCCACTGATAGACTCTGTGTGACCGGTAATAAACCATGTTTGTCGAGAACTACAAGCCAGGTAATAAGCACTGTAAGCCAGGTAATAAACCCTGCCTATTGCAGACAACGAGCCAGGTACTAAACCCTGTTTGTTCTGGAGTACCACACAAGTAGTAAGCCCTGCATGTCGTGTAATAAATCATGTGTACCAAAGACTACAAACTAGGTAATAAACCCGATCTGTTATGGACTACCAGCTGGGTGATAAATCCTGTGTGCTAGGTAAAATCCCTGTTTGTCATGGACTACCAACAGGTAATAAACCCTGTCTGTGGTGGACTACCAACCAGGTAATAAACCCTGTCTGTAATGGACTACCAACCAGGTAACAAACCCTGTCTGTAATGGACTACCAACCAGGTAAAAAATCATGTCTGTAGAGGACTACCAACCAGGTAACAAACCCTGTCTGTAATGGACTACCAACCAGGTAACAAACCCTGTCTGTAGAGGACTACCAACCAGGTAACAAACCCTGTCTGTAGAGGACTACCAACCAGGTAACAAACCCTGTCTGTAATGGACTACCAACCAGGTAACAAACCCTGTCTGTAATGGACTACCAACCAGGTAACAAACCCTGTCTGTAATGGACTACCAACCAGGTAACAAACCCTGTCTGTAGAGGACTACCAACCAGGTAATAAACCCTGTCTGTAATGGACTACCAACCAGGTAACAAACCCTGTCTGTAATGGACTACCAACCAGGTAACAAACCCTGTCTGTAGAGGACTACCAACCAGGTAATAAACCCTGTCTGTAATGGACTACCAACCAGGTAATAAACTCTGTCTGTAGAGGACTACCAACCAGGTAACAAACCCTGTCTGTAGAGGACTACCAACCAGGTAATAAACCCTGTCTGTAATGGACTACCAACCAGGTAATAAACCCTGTGCTGTAGAGGACTACCAACCAGGTAACAAACCCTGTCTGTAGAGGACTACCAACCAGGTAATAAACCCTGTCTGTAATGGACTACCAGCCAGGTAATAAACCCTGTCTGTAATGGACTACCAACCAGGTAACAAACCCTGTCTGTAATGGACTACCAACCAGGTAACAAACCCTGTCTGTAATGGACTACCAACCAGGTAAAAAACCCTGTCTGTTTTGGACGACCAACCAGGTAATAAACCCTGTCTGTTTTGGACGACCAACCAGGTAACAAACCCTGTCTGTAATGGACTACCAACCAGGTAAAAAACCCTGTCTGTAATGGACTACCAACCAGGTAAAAAACCCTGTCTGTAATGGACTTACCAACCAGGTAAAAAACCCTGTCTGCAGAGGACTACCAACCAGGTAATAAACCCTGTCTGTAATGGACTACCAACCAGGTAATAAACCCTGTCTGTAATGGACTACCAACCAGGTAATAAACCCTGTCTGTAATGGACTACCAACCAGTAATAAACGCTGTTATGGACTACCAGCCTCGTAATAAGCCTGTATGTCTGTTTAATAAACCGTGTGCATTATGAATTACAAGTCGCCTAAAAACCCTATCTGCTGAGGACTACAAACCAGGTAATAAACCATGTGTGCTGGATAATGAATCCTGTCTGTTATGGACTGCCAGCCAGGTAATAAACCTGTCTGTTGTGGACTACCAGCCAGGTAATAAACCTGTCCGTTGTGGACTACAATCCAGCTAATGAACCACGTGTGCTAGGTTATAAATCCTGTCTGTTATGGACTGCCGGCCAGGTAATAAACCCTGTTTGTTGTGGACTGTCTTCCAGATAATAAACCCTAAGTGTCCGGTAATAAATTCTGTCTGTTATGGACTTCCAGTCACGTAATAAACCCTGTCTGCTGTGGTCTGCCAGTCTTGTAATGAATCTATATGCATGCATGCATACATACATACATACTACATACATACATCATACATACATACATACATACATACATCATACATACATACATACATACAAATACATGCATACATTACATACATACATACATACATATATATTTATATTATAGACATATGGTGTGTTGTGTGTGTGTGTTGTGTGTGTGTGTGTGTGTGTGTGTGTGTGTGTGTGTGTGAGAGAGAGAGAGCGAGAGAGGGAGAGAGAGAGAGAGAGAGAGCAACGAGACAGGTTTTCACTTCATTATGAAAAGTTTTGGTTTATCTCCGTTTGATATACATACGATTACTCTCTGTCTTAGAAAAAAACAACAATAAAAGCATATATATTGAAAATGATTGGAAAAAATTTTCTGTTTATACATGAGCAAAACTTTTGAGATAAAAATGAAATGGTTACACTGACGAATGATACGGAGATGCTTTGAGACTAATGTTGAACAGAAGAAAATTGGTGTATTGAACTTTCTGTAACTTAGTTAAGGATAGCATTTCAGATATGTTACGGTCATTCAACGTTTTCTGGTACACACTAAAAACTGTTTGCTTTCATTTAATTTACACATAACTGAATCATTAGGGATAACTTGATTTGACAAAATTATACATATGGATCATGTCTTTTGCTTCATCGTATTCTTTTGTAAACACTATCTATATCAATGTTTAACAGAAAAAAATCTCCTAAACTGCAAGTATACGTCAAAAGCTGAAATATGAATGTAAAGATAAATAGTATTTTGCTAACAAAAATGTGTAAATGAAGATATTTATTTGCAGATGGGACCCATATGAGTTGGTATATGAAGACACAAAATGAATTACGAATGCATGCCGGTTTTGTTTTACATTATATTGTTATCAATATGTTTATAGCCCTTTTATACTGTAATTATGTCGTCTGATACAGCCCCAGTGGAAATTGTACTGAAGTTAAAAAAAAATAAGTATTTGCAAGCCCGCCAACGTCAACGTTCATAATACTATCGGCTGGCCTCATACTCTCTCTCTCTCTCTCTCTCTCTCTCTCTCTCTCTCTCTCTCTCTCTCTCTCTCTCTCCCTCTCTCTCTCTCTCTCTCTCTCTCTCTCTCCTCTCTCTCTCTCTCTCTCCAATCATGTACTTTTTACCTGTTGTCCTCACAATGTAAATCTGTGTCATAATTATGATCATGAATATCAATTATTTCTATTTCTATTATTTTTGTTTATCTTTCCATACGTATTATTTTTTTTAAGTAAAGGTTTCATCATAGTGAATTTCCTGTACCTCTTCAAACTGCCTAAGAACTTTACCCGTGTCCTTTCCAGATAGTGAAAATGCTCAACATAAAAGTGAAAGGCTATTCCGGGTTAGGAAATCTGGTCAAGAAATACATTGACCTCTTCAGAAACATCACCGACGCCAGCCCGGCTGACGTCATCATCGGGTTGCTCTGCATGGCTATCCTGCTGGCTGTGAAGCTAGGAATCAACGAGAGGTACAAGCACAGGATGAAGATCCCTGTCCCCATCGAACTCATCGTCGTCATCGTCTCCACGATTATCTCCCACTTCGCGGAACTCCATGACAATTTCGGCGTCGGGGTTGTCGGTGATGTGCCCACGGGGCTGCCGGCTCCTACCCTGCCTGACATGGGCAGTTTATCTCGTGTGGCCGCTGATGCCTTCGTCACCACCATCCTCATCTTCACCCTGACCATCTCTCTGGGCAAGCTGACGGCCAGGCTCCACAACATCACCATCGACGACAACCAGGAGATGGTGGCTTATGGGATGTGTTTGCTGGTGGGAGGCTTCTTCCAGAACTTTCCTTCCTGTACCGCTCCTCCTCGTACGATGATGCTGAGCTCGCTGGGAGCCAAGAGCGTCTTCAACAACGTGACGTCAGCGATGTTCATCCTGCTGGTGCTGTTGGTGGCGGGGCAGCTGTTCGTGTCTCTGCCCATCGCCATGCTGGCCGCCATGATCATTGTGGCCATCAAGGATCTCCTCCTGCAGGTGACCTCTGACGGTCTGTCTGTCTGGCTGTCTGTCTGTCTGTCACCTTTGTCTCTCACCTCCATCTATCATCTGTGTCAATACGTCACCTCTGTCATCTCGGTCTGTGTGTGACACTTCTGCCATGACTGTCTGTCACCTCTACCTGTGTCTCTCTGTCACCTCTGTCTGTCACCTGTGTCTATCAGTCACCTCTGTCTGTCACCTCTGTCTCTCTGTCACCTCTGTCTCTCTGTCACCTCTGTCTATCATCTGTGTCTCTCTGTCACCTCTGTCTATCACCTGTGTCTCTCTGTCACCTCTGTCTATCACCTCTGTCTATCACCTGTGTCTCTGTCACCTCTATCACCTATGTCGCTCTGTCACCTGTGTCTGTCACCTGTGTCTCTGTCACCTCTATCACCTGTGTCTCTCTGTCACTTTGTCTATCTGTCATCTCTGAAGGACGGCTACAGAATCCTCTGTTTGAAGTTTCATGAATACAAAAGTTTCAGTGTGTATGATACTAGAGTGTAGAAGACAAACAATGTCCTCTTTAAACAAAAAAGTCATGAATTAAATAAAGTTTCACTGTGTATGATAGGAGAGTATGGTAGACGTACAGTGTCCTCCTTTTTTTAAAATATAATTTAACGAATGAGAAAGTTCCAGTGTGAATGATATGTGAGTATAGTTGACATACACCAGTGTGTATAATAGGAGACATACAGTGTCCTCTTTTCGAAGTTTCATGAACAACAACGTTTAGTATGTATAGTTCCAGAGTACAGGAGACTTCATTTAAACAGTTTCGGAGGTAGTTCTGGAGAGTTGGGGGCAATTTTGGAGTTTTCGCAAAGATCTTAGTGTTGGTTATTCACGACATGAAGTGCAGAAAGGAAAACAAACAAACAAACAAACAAACAAACAAACAAACAAACAAAAAAACCACGACGGAACACTAGCGAGACTGATTCTTGGCAGACAATCAGGTTGGCTGATGTAGAAAATAAGTTTGATTACCATTGGTATCAGATATAGATTTCTTCCTCTCCAGAGATTACTGAGAGCAGTTCCTTTTTGTTCTTGAAGCCTGAATGTATCATCATTGTTTCACCCATGACATACAGTGTGCAGCGTTCTTTATTTACAAGTTAAGAGACTGCGTGCATCTAGGAATGCAATGCCACTCCTTTAGGTTGGATGAGTGGTCTCCCATCCATCACATACAGCGCGCAGGGTTGTGCATTTGTGATTAAAGGGCTACTTACATTCACGACGTGGCATTGCATTCCCAGGGTGCCACTCCTCCTGAAAGATGGATGGGTCATGCCCCGGCATACTGCTCGCGAGATTTTCTTCTGTGTGAGCAAGGCCCACTGGAGACGATGCACTTAATCCTTTAGTAGCAGGGATAGTACACCTGCAACAAACGTCATGCTAGGTGTCATCTTCGTGTGTCAGGATGAGCTCGCACTGACAGCTTTGTAGTTGACTTACGTGTTTGCTCATGTACACCAACAGGACAATTTTAGTGGATGCGTAACCCAACGCTTAAAGGATGATTTCCACAAAATTTGGGGTAGAGGCACACACGTTTATTGAGTTGTAATGCAAGAACCACGAAATTAGGAATTTATACCCAAGACTTATCCGGAAAAGGTTAAACGGTTTGCATGAAACGTGACTGAATGATAACAGACATAGCTGACTTACAGTGAATACATACACACGCACGCACGCACGCCACACACACACACACACACACACACACACACCACACACAACACACACGCACGCACGCGCACACACACACACACACACACACACACACACACAGACACACACACACCACACACAGACACACACACACACACACACACACACACACACACACACACACACACACACAAACACACACACCCCGCCAGTGAAGAGAACACTAACTTTACGTGCTTGTCATTCAGCAGATCTGTAACTGTTCCTCAAGTGCTGAAGTAGAAACATTGCAATATACCGGCGACTGCTTACGGAACAGCTATTCCCTAATTATCGAGAAATGTAACACAAACAATCTATTCAGAATATTAATCCCTTCACTTCCCCTGCTCGGAAATTTTTCGGGTCGAAACATTTATTCCCTATATGGAAGATGAAGTATATTTTACTATTTGTTTAATCATTTCCTGAGAGAAAGCTGGCTTGTTTATATCATGTCATCACCCCAGAAAATGCTCGCGTGATGGGAGCACAGAATTCATGTGTCGGCCCGCAAAATATCCGGCTTGGGCAGAGGAGGGGTTAGTTAAATTTCCAGTTGGCAATTAGAAACTGGCAAGTGTTGGGGTGATTGCTTTTTTTTCCATCAGCCATTTCTCAATGGCATGAAGAAGGGTGATTGCTTTTTGTCCACCAGCCATTTTTCAACGGCATGAAGAAACCTTCTGATGCATTACTGTCTGTACGGAATAACTGTTCCACAGCAGCAAAAAGAAAAGAAAGAAAGAAAGAAACAAAGTTATAAGTAGTGATATAAGGATTGCTGTCTACGAACATTATTCAGAGGCAGGCAAGTGGAAAGACTGTTTGTAGCGTTGATGATTACCCACGTTGTGGCTGGAGCGACCGCAAAGGTTCTGCCAGGAAAGTCTACTACATATTTTCTAGTTACGGAGCAATGATATTGCTGTCCAACCTGGTACCATTTGGCAGTGTTTGCAGTTATGATCAGTATGCACCCCTAGTCATTCAACTGGAACAAAACATCCTGTACTGCCCCATAATGCAGTATGAAATTAAGAATTGCGAATTTTAAGGTTAGGCTCTAAAATTGTACAGTTTAAATGTAATAGTGTCATGCTTCATGAAATAAATATCACTCAGTTTCAGTTTCATCAAGGAGGTGTCACTGCATGCGGACTGTTCCTTACATGTGACACCACATCTACTAAGCTACGAGACCACAATGCGCAGGATAGATGAATTAATAACCGTCAAATAAGCGGAGAAATGAATTAATAACCGTCAAATAACCGAAGAAATAAATTGATAACAGTCAAATAACCTGAGAAATGAATTAATGACCAAGATGAAAAGATTTAAGACGAAGGTCTCATGGATACGACTTAGCAGATGTCTGACCTACGCATTAGCCTACTATGCTGGTCAGACCTTGGGTACTGGTGGGGAAATGAATTAGTTATCCAAATGAAAGGATTTAAAACGAGGGTCTCTTGGACACAGCTTAGCAATGTCTGTCCTGCGCATTAGCCCAGCGGGCTGCTCAGACTTTGGGGGTACCTGCTTAACATTGTCTGTGCGACTGTGATATCACTGATTTCAAAACCTTGGGACACATCTCAGTTTTCACCGACCATGTTACAGATTCGCCACCTGAAGTCTTTATGGAACGTCAACAAGGCAGACTTCTTCATCTGGATCGTGACCGCTGTCGTCTGTGTCTTTGGTGACCTTGACATTGGTCTGCTGGTGGGCATGGTCTTCTCCATGGTCACGGTCATGGTGATTGGTCAGTTGGCCAAAGGGACACTACTGGGCAAGGCCAACACTGAGGACTGGTGTTGACTCTGGACCGTAAAGGGATCAGTTCTGTTCCGGGGTGAAAATCTTCAGGTCAGTCCTTTCCCCTGTGCTGCCTATAGTTGAAATATCTATCTATCTATCTATCTATCTGTCTATCTATCTATCTATCTATCTATCTATCTATCTATCTATCTATCTATCTATCTATCTATCTATCTATCTGTCTGTCTGTCTGTCTATCAGTCTGTCTGTCTGTCTGTCTATCCATGTATCTATCTATCTATCAATCTAGATTTTAAAAAAATCATCTATCTTCTTTTGTCTGTACAGCATGCCATTGAAATATCTATCTATCTATCTATCTGTCTATCTATCTATCTATCTATCTATCTATCTATCTATCTATCTATCTATCTATCTGTCTGTCTGTCTGTCTGTCAGTCAGTCTGTCTGTCCATCTATTTATCTATCTATCTATCTATCTATCTATCTATCTATCTATCTGTCTGTCTGTCTGTCTGTCTACCTACTTTTCTATCTATCTATCTATCTTTATCTCTCTATCTCTTTTTCTCTGTGCTGTGTGTCATTGAAATGTCTATCTATCTGTCTGTCTGTCTACGGTCTATCTATCTATCTGTCTGTCTATCTATCCATCTGTCTATCTATCTATCCATCTCTCTCTTTCTTTCTTTCTCTCTCTCTTCTCTCTCTCTCTCTCTCTCTCTCTCTCTCTCTCTCTCTCTCTCTCTCTCTCTCTCTGTCTGTCTGTCTGTCTGTCTATCTATCTGTCTATCTGAGTACAGGTACATGTATAACTTGGTGGCTGTATTTATTGGGTCATAGTGGATCCCAAATAAATTTCCATGCTAAGCTAAAAGCCTTGGTTCCCTAAGAACTGAACTGTTGTCCGCCATGGGTACATTCCCTTTTGGGGGAACGCATGGTAGGCCCACAGAAAGTAGCACACAGCCCAGGGGGGAGATTTGATATCCCTAGTAAAGACGTGTCCAGATTAGGATGGATTACTAATTTTCTCTAGGATGGGACTGTTCATTTCAGCGTCCCCCCCCCCCCCCCTCCCCGAAGAGGAGCTGCGTGTAGGACTGTGCAGTATTGAAATAATCTGGCGCCAAAGGAATTCGATGTTTCCAGTCGGCTGCCCACACATAAGATGAGAGTTTATATATCTACACATCTCCCTCTCTTTTACTCCTAATTTCCTAATGTAATCAAGTCTAACAAACCGGAAAAGTTGATAAGCTACGCTTGGTTTTCACACCTGGTCGTTATCGAGAGAGAGAGAGAGAGAGAGAGAGAGAGAGAGAGAGAGAGAGAGAGAGAGAGAGAGATTCAGATGTTTATTCATTAACAGGTCTTGGCCTTTCATGAAGGAGTGAGTGAGTGAGTGAGTATCATATAAGTGTAGGTAAACAAAATATACAGAACACAAAACAAAACAAGACGTGTAACATATTTATAGAATACATAATAAAGATTAATATTGAGAGAGAGAGAGAGAGAGAGAGAGAGAGAGAGAGAGAGAGAGAGAGGAGCGAGCGAGCGAGAGAGAGAGAGAGAGAGAGAGAGAGAGAGGAGAGAGGAGGAGAGAGAGAGAGAGAGAAACTCGAAATCTTTAATGAGGGTGAATAGATAAGCTGGAAGCTTTTTTACACTATGCTCTCAAAATAACAATAAACAGTAAGGAACAATTACATCAATTGGACAAAATTGAACACAACAATAAGAAAAACATTTTTTTTACATTTTTTAAAAATAGAAAATAGTAAGCAGTCTCCTTATAACGTATTTCGCTCCACAACACACACCACACACACACACACACACACACACACACACACACTGGACATACGTAAGCATCACACACACATAGGTATACATAAACATTTTGTACGTCAATCATGTCATGTTACTGATAGCCCAGCCGCCTGCGAAGGCCATCTCAGGGCTGCAACAACAAAGAGAGAGAGAGAGAGAGTGGGGGTGTGTGCGCGTGCATTTTCCTTCGCTCATTTGACACTTATTCATCTTTGTAATTTTGGACAAAGCGGTTCAAAACAGTTAATGCAACAGCAACAAAATTGAACTTGTAAAACAGAGGGGATATGAAGCTTGTAATGAAATCTTGGATTTTTCAATGATTCAACACACGTGCGTCCGTCTCTCTCTGTCTCTGTCTCTGTATGTGTGTGCGCGTGCGTGCATGCGTGTGCGTGCATGCGTGTGTGTGCATGCGTGTGTGTGCATGCGTGTGTGTGCATGCGTGTGTGTGATGCGTGTGTGTGCATGCGTGTGTATGTGTGTGTGTGTGTGTGTGTGTGGTGCGCGCGCGCGCGCCTGTGTGTATGTGTGTGTGTGTGTGTGTGTGTGTGTGTGTGTGTGTGTGGTGTGTGAGAGAGAAGAGAGAGAAGAGAGAGAGAGAAGAGAGAGAGAGGTGCTCTGCATGCACAGTCATTTAATCCATCCTTCAAAACCAGATTCCATACTCCGAATGTCCAGACCAAAATGTGTTTCCTCTGCCGTGTAGAATATTGTTGCTGGAGCTTTTGGAGGCGCACTTGTTTCCCACTGGCAGAGCTAAAGCCATGTCTGGTCTCTTTGGTCATGTTAATTCAAGTGTTGGGCTACGCCATGCAGCCATTGTCATGAACCACAGAGGCCAATCACCCGCTGATGTACCAGATGTGCCTTTCAAGAAAACTCACATCTTTTAAAACCTGACTTCTCAACTCTGTTTGGAGGTCGCTGTTGAGGGATTGCTTTTTCCATACTGCAGCTAGTCATGCATCGCACACAGCTCCCGATTTATAATCACTGGTGTCATTGTTGCATTTATTACTGTTGTTCGTAATGATGTTATGCAGCTAATCTCAATATAGCCAGCTTGGTCATGAAAAGCATTTGAACAGAAGACTTTTTGTACATCTTCTTCCCTTTAGGAATGTGAATGTACGGGAACACAGAAGGCTAAGAATAATACACGTAATATCTCCTGTTCATGGTTAGTGACCTGAAGCGAAGTGTTTTGGTGTGCAGGTTCGAGTCAGCCCTGTACTTCGCTACCCAGGAGCGCTTCAAAAGCCAGTTGTACCACCTGGTCATGAACCCAGCCTCCCTCTCTTCCAGCAGAGACAAGACCGTCACCGTCACACTCTCCCCCGACTCCCCTACGGCCAAAGAACCTCTCCCCTCTGGAGGAGACCCTGCAGACCCCAGCAGCCACAAACCGCCTAGTAGTCCAGGTACACTCTCCGACCGGAAGGAAGAGGCGGATCACGTGATACACCACGTGATCTTAGACTGCTCGGCCATGACCTACATTGACGTGGCCGGGGTGGACATGCTGACGCTGGTCATGACCCAGTTCTCCCTGTCCGGCGTGGACGTCTGGTTGGCGGACGTGCCCGCGGACACCTTGGGCACTCTGCAGCGGGCAGGCTTTGAGGAGCAGGTGGGCAAGGACAGGATTTTCTACTCCGTCCTGGACGCTTTGCATCGACTGCAGAGAATGGAGGCGTTTTCTGTCAGATCGTAGGGAAGGGGCGGTGGCACTAGGAACAATGTAGTCCGTGTGAACGGCGAGTGGGACGGGGGAAAGCGGATCTGTCAGACATTTTTGGAACTAATGGCGGCGTAGGACACAAACCCTAGTGGAAGCTAAAGGCATTCCGGTATAGACCCAATGCAAACAGAGACAAAGAAGAAAATGTGCTACGTAACGCATGTTTGATAATACACGATGCACAACAAATGAATTTTGGGACAAAAGTATTGGCTTCATACATCACACACATGGGTGCACACACACACACACATACGCGGGTGCACACACACACACACACACACACACACACACACACACACACACACACACACACACACACACACACACACTCAAACACACACGCAGGGTTGTTTTCTGATATATTGGAGGGGACGTTAAAAAGAAATGAGTGTATGCAGATGGTGACTGGAACGGGAAGAGGACGGATCTGTGGGACTGTTGGGAACCAAAGGAAGCATTCTAGGCCGTAACAAGAAAGGAGGAATGTTACACATATCCTAGCAGAAGCGACGGCATTCCCGGTATGGGCCAAACACAAACAGGAGCGAAGGCATTCCGGTATGGGCCAAACACAAACAGGAGCGAAGGCATTCCCGGTATGGGCCAAACACAAACAGGAGCGAAGGCATTCCCGGTATGGGCCAAACACAAACAGGAGCGACGGCATTCCCGGTATGGGCCAAACACAAACAGGAGCGAAGGCATTCCCGGTATGGGCCAAACACAAACAGGAGCGAAGGCATTCCCGGTATGGGCCAAACACAAACAGGAGCGAAGGCATTCCCGGTATGGGCCAAACACAAACAGGAGCGAAGGCATTCCCGGTATGGGCCAAACACAAACAGGAGCGAAGGCATTCCCGGTATGGGCCAAACACAAACAGGAGCGAAGGCATTCCCGGTATGGGCCAAACACAAACAGGAGCGAAGGCATTCCGGTATGGGCCAAACACAAACAGGAGCGAAGGCATTCCCGGTATGGGCCAAACACAAACAGGAGCAAAGAAGAAAAGGTGAGGAGTCACGCTCGGTTGATAATACACAATGCAAAAGAAGAGGACAATTTGATTTTTGGACAACTGACATTGGCTGTGGACGTCACACACACACACACACACACACACGCACGCACGCACGCACGCACGCACGCACGCACGCACGCACACACACACACACACACACACACACACACACAGAGAAATAGAGAGAGAGAGAAAGAGAGGTGCACAAAATGGCATTCCCCCAGATAGTTGTTAGTCGCAAAATGGCGATGGTGAAAACACAAAAACAAAGGCGAAGAAATTAGAACAGTATATAAATAGACAGCAGGAGCACGGAATGAGATGAAGGTGAGGGAGGGAAGAGGGAAGGATCAGGAGGGACAGGGAGGAAGGTGGACAAAGTAAGGCAGGGGTGAAAGGAGGGAAGGTGGGGGGGTGGGGGTGGGGGAGGGGGGAACAAGAGAATGCGCTAACTGTCTTAAACTACAGGTAATATACACCAAAACGTTGTATTGCCCTCTAGCAAATCCCTCTGTTCTCCCTGTGTATGCAGTTGCGCGTGCACACACACACACACACACACACACACACACACACACACACACACACACACACACACACATATATGTACATGTGATCATCCAAATAGCAAATCCCTCTGTTCTCCCTGTGTATGCAGTTGCGCATGCGCACACACACACACACACACACACACACACACACATTCACACACACACACACACACACACACACACACACACACACACACACACACACACACACACACTGACACAGACACAGACACACCTACACACACACACACACACACACACACACACACACACACACACACACACACACACACATGCAGTTGCTGATAAACATTTGGGGAAATACGTTCACACCTGCATATTTGGACGGAATGAAACAGGGAAAGGGATGTTGAGTGGGAAAGGAGGCTGGACTGGAGAAAGATGGGGGTATAGGTTTCATTTTCTCGTTCATTTCATATCTTTGTGGAAAGATTTAGACCCAAAGTCATCCAGGCATAAAACGGCAAGTGATATATTTTCGATACTGAAACGTACGGAGATTGCAGCAAGTGTCCTTAAATAGGAATAACACGTGTGAATTAGGACTAACAATTTTGTACCGACACTCATGCAGTACATCTAAAACATAACCCCATTCGCCTTTTAAATCGGCTTTTTTCTCTTATTGTTTAATCATGCAGTATGATATTCGAACTGTGTTGGTGCCAATCAGGAAAATGGCTATAAAGAATTGTAATCGATGAGGATGAGGACGATAAACGTGATGGTATAGATTTACATTCTGGTGTGTGTGCCAAAGAGGAGAGTGGCTTAAAGACATTGTAATCGATTAGGGTGAGGATGATAAAAATGGTACTATATATTTCCATTCTGGTCTGAGACCACATCACAGGTGTGTACTCTCTTTTGCTTACTTCATAATATATCCCGGTGTCAACCAGGCTCGAGAGATACAGATACCTGCAGTGTGGGTCAGGAAATTTGATTAGAGACGCAGCCATAAAGGGGATGAAACTCGATTCCAGTCTTCTCAACTGGTCCCATAGCAAACTCAACTCTAGTTAGGAGTCAGTCGGGGATCGAAAATCCCACAAAAAAATAAATGGCTTTGATAGGAATCGAACGCATGACCTCAGAGCGGGAAGTCTGAAAGGCTAACCACTTCACCACAGGAGCTGCTGATGTATGGCTCTTCTTTTTTTTCTGACAATCTGAAATGTGCGGACAGTTCTGTAGGCTCTTTTCGTTCTCTTGAAGTGACTATCCTCGTTTGCCATACGATCTATGTTGAATATAGACCCCGAACGTAAATGTAACATCACGCATCAAGTTATAACCCTCTCTGCACACTAAGCAATCAGCCACAGCGCTTTTTCTCAGAAAACCTGATTTTTGTTGTTGTTGTTCTGTCTGGATGGTGGGGGAAAACTATTTATGCAGAGGAATTTATACGGTTTAAGCTTTTTCACGGCTTAAAGTGGGAACAAATACATGTGTCACTTTGAGAATGTTTTGTATTTTACACAATTGAATGCATGTGATTTATACACGATCATGTTTATATTTGATGATCAAGACAGTCTTCCAGGCTGTGTTGCAAGAAAAACGAAAAGGGAGCCACCGAAATGTTTAGAACAGAAACTATTGCACACGGCAATGAAACTGGAGATTAATTTATTTTCTGCAATGTTTTCGCAATTGCAAAAGTGAACTTTCTTTACACATCATGGTTAGATAATTCTGTTTTACATACCAATGAAAGTATGCTAAACGATCTTATATGCAAACGTTGTATAGAGAAAATAGTTACTTTCTATCAATATCGACGTTTACAATGCGAATTCTGTGAACTAGAGATGTAGATGTGAAAGTAATATATTACCAGATATAGAAGTAGCATAGACCACATAGATGTGAAAGTAATATATTACCAAATATAGAAGTAGGATAGACCACATGAGTCCATTATTTTTGTTGAATTAAGCGAGTGAAACCACGCTAAAGCAGTTAAAAAACCAGTCTAATTTATTTCAATGTTAAGATATCCTAATGAGAGAGAGAGAGAGAGAGAGAGAGAGAGTAGAGAGAGAGAGAGAGAGAGACACTGACACTGACACTGACACAATTTTATTGCCATTAGCAAAATGCCCTGTTGGCAAGGGGGTATCATGAGTCATATCTAGCCATAGCGGCTCATAACAGCGACTATACAGGAAACCAGTGCAAAACCTTCCTTTGTGATGTTACGAGTACTCCTTGACATATAAGTGCTACAAAAGAAAGATCAATGAATCAAACACTCACCAGTTCACATGAACATAACATATATACTCACACACACACGTACACACACACACACACACACACACACACACGCACGCACGTACGCACACACTCTCACACACACAAGCACATACGCGCGCGCGCACCCGCGTACCCCCCCCCCCCCCCCCCCCCCCCCCCCACACACACACAACACAAATACACACGCACGCATGTAAGGCACGCACAAATGCAAGCCCATGCGCACACGCCTACACAATATACCATTGACGTAGACTATCAGGTTATGAGCAAAACTACTGAGGCAATGTACTTTAAGGAAGCGATCATCTTACTCATTCGTGATATGCTTTTACGATATGTATTCGCTTCTGCGACATACTTCGCAAATTCTACTACAGTTTTTTTCGTGTTCACTTGCTAAAATCGCTACTAAATCTTTTTTTTTGACCAACTGATTCATTGAAAAATGTGCACCCTCTACGGATATTGGCGTATGCAGCACAATCAAACACAAAATGTACTTCATTCTCAACACTGTCTCTTTCTGCACACACAGGACAAGATTTATTATTTGATTTCTCGTACCATTTTTGGTTTGCGCCGAGACCGAGCGTTCTGGTTCGAAGTCTTGCTAAACTATATTTATGCCATTTATGCGTTACAATTTTAAGATATTTCTCTGCTTCGAGGTTGCTTTTAAATGAGAGAAACCAGTCGTATTTATCATTTCTATCCATGCCAGCATGCCAGTTTTGTTTATAAGAACAAATTAAACGGTCCTTTAATTCTGCAATGAATTCTGCTTTATTACCGACTCCTTGTGACAACCAAACTATGCCAAAACCATTCTCTGTCAATATTTTCTTAACATAGGAAACCCAGTTGAATTTTCCATTTTCATGTTGCAGCATGAGCATTTCATACGCCTGACCGCAGAGTCTGGTTATTGGTAGGCTTGCTAATTTCAACCAGTATTTAATACATCTAACATAAGTGGCAAGTTGCTGGTTAATCTCTCTCTCTCTCTCTCTCTCTCTCTCTCTCTCAGAACGTGAGAGAGAGAGAGAGAGAGAGAGAGAGAGAGAGAGAGAGAGAGAGAGAGGAGGAGAGAGAGAGAGAGAGATTAACCAGCAACTTGATGTTGATCATCCCTCAGAAGAGGTTGAAATTGAATGTACTTGGCTCGCTCTGCCTCGCCCTCTTTGTCCCATCCACCTTAACCTTTCATCCTCCTATGGTGTTTATCCTTCACATGTGGGTCAAATAGGCATTGCCAGTTTTCATAATACGATTCAAAGGGTCATTTCCTATGTTTGTCACTTGTAAGTGAAACAGGCATCACATTTGAATGAAATAGGTACTGCCTCTCTTCATCCATGTGAGTCAAATAGACATTGCCTTTGTTCATCCCATGTGAGTCAATAGACATTGCCTTTGTTCATCACATGTGAGTCAATAGACATTGCCTTTGTTCATCCCATGTGAGTCAGTAGACATTGCCTTTGTTTATAACATGTGAGTCAATAGACATTGCCTTTGTTCATGACATGTGAGTCAATAGACATTGCCTTTGTTCATGACATGTGAGTCAATAGACATTGCCTTTGTTCATGACATGTGAGTCAATAGACATTGCCTTTGTTCATGACATGTGAGTCAATAGACATTGCCTTTGTTCATCCCATGTGAGTCAATAGACATTGCCTTTGTTCATGACATGTGAGTCAATAGACATTGTCTTTGTTCATCACATGTGAGTCAATAGACATTGCCTTTGTTCATCACATGAGTCAATAGACATTGCCTTTGTTCATCCCATGTGAGTCAATAGACATTGCCTTTGTTCATCACATGTGAGTCAATAGACATTGCCTTTGTTCATCCCATGTGAGTCAATAGACATTGCCTTTGTTCATCACATGTGAGTCAATAGACATTGCCTTTGTTCATCCATGTGAGTCAATAGACATTGCCTTTGTTCATAACATGTGAGTCAATAGACATTGCCTTTGTTTATAACATGTGAGTCAATAGACATTGCCTTTGTTCATTCCATGTGAGTCAATAGACATTGCCTTTGTTTATAACATGTGAGTCAATAGACATTGCCTTTGTTCAGAACATGTGAGTCAATAGACATTGCCTTTGTTCATCACATGTGAGTCAATAGACATTGCCTTTGTTCAGACATGTGAGTCAATAGACATTGCCTTTGTTCATGACATGTGAGTCAATAGACATTGCCTTTGTTCATCACATGTGAGTCAATAGACATTGCCTTTGTTCATAACATATTATTTGCAGACAATTAACAAAGAACTGCAGCAGAAACGTAAACTCGTTTCATGCACGAGTGTAACATTTCATATCCACCTAACCCTCGTGAGTTTGTACATGCATCCATGCCCCTATGTTTGAAATGTGTACGTGGGTGTAGGTGTCTGTACTGGTGCGAAATAAGCTTCTTTTTGTTTGAAGTTTGTCAAGGTTGCAGGCTGATAAAAATGTAGCCTTTTGTTTTTAGTTGTTGCCAAATTAGAACGGCTGTCGCATGTCTTGCCAAGCTATGTCCTCGGCCAACATTGGAATGAGTTCAGGCAAAATCCTTTTTGTTAATTGGCTCTGCGTGTGTGTGTGTGTGTGTGTGTGTGTGTGTGTGTGTGTGTGTGTGTGTGTGTGTGCTTAGTTAATTCCGTGCACTTTTCCAAACATTCTCTCTCTCTCTCTTCTCTCTCAATCTCTCTCTCTCTCTCTCTCTCTCTCTCTCTCTCTCTCTCTTACTCGCTCATGTGCCTGCCACTTTTTCGAGAAATGTGTTGTGCCTTTTGTTTCCTCAGTTGTCCTGCACAATTCTTAGCCACTGACAATGCTTGAGTTATTGAACAGCAGAGCTGACCACTCAGACTGTTCCGTATCTTTTGATCTCCCTTGCATCCTTGAATGGATCCTCAAGCATAGGCTCAAAGATTATCCTCTACATTTTATACTGTTTGCATAATGCTTTTAGTTTTTCAGCAACCTTTTTCCTCTCCACACTCTCGTTTTATTCCATTTACTATCCTTCGCTGGCTGCTTTGGGGGTGCTGTTGGATTCTTTTTTGAACCCTTGGTGGTGAGAACACCACAGAATTATGGACTGTGGTGTGTCTCTATTTGACACCAAGAGCACAGACACAATCAGCCGTGTCTCTCTGATGAGTCCGATCCAGCGGATGAAAGGCCTAGAGCAGGCAATACTAATAGATCTGTCTTCAAGAGGGATTACGATGGTTCGCACAGGCAGCTAGTGAAGGGTTTCTTATATTTGTAATATATTCCCTGATTTTTTTATTTTTTTTTTTTTTAAAGTTCAAATCTTTGCAAAGTCATTACTATAATGACTGAAGAATTGTTAGCCTGCATTTGTTTTCCCCCCACTAATTTAATTGTTCAGCATAGTATTGATTCATTCACACTGATTTCATTACCCTTGCCACAGAACGATCATCCTCCACATCCGCAGTATGTATATATGCAGTATATAAATATATAAAAAGTAAGATATTGCTGAAAGAATACCGAATTAAATATTTGAGAGTCAAAAATATTGCCTTGATGTGATGAAAGAAACGGAGTCTCTCTCTCTCTCGCTCTCGCTGTGTGTGTGTGCATTCTGATCGCCCCATTCCCACCTTCAGCCCTTTTCAGAGGTCTATCGCCACTATGTCGCTCTGCAGGTGTACCCATATGAATCATCATTTCCTTTCATGAAGAAACATATTCACCACGATCAGTTACACACACACGATCAGTTACACGCGCACGCACGCACGCACATACACACTCGACTTCTTGCTCGACCCTTCCCCCTTCCCCCCCCCCCCCCCCCCCCCCCCCCCCCCCCCCCCCACTCCTGAGTCTTCTATTCCCTCCCTTGATAATAATCTTTTTCACTCCTGTTTTCTTTTAACCCATTGAATTAAATTTCCTGTGAGGAGAGGGAGGAAAGGAGGGGGGGGGAGGGAGGGGAGTGGGGTGGAAGGTGGAGGGTTTCGGGGCCATAACAACAATATGGTATGAAGCATGAACGATTTCAAAGGGAAGTGAATCAAAGGGACAAATTGCCGTGTTATCTGGCTGACATTCGCTCTTTCTGCATGTGGGTTGCGAGGGGAAATCAAAGAAGGAACAGATGTGTGTTCGGACTGGGACCTGTGGGTGCGTGTACGTGCGTGCGGTTGTGTGTGTGTGTGTGTGTGTGTGTGTGTGTGTGTGTGTGTGTGTGCTAACACCGGTGCGTGTGTGTGTTGTGTGTGTGTGGTGTGTGTGTGTTGTGTGTGTGTGTTGTGTGTGTGCATAGGTACACATACACGGAGCCTGAACACACACAGAGGCACGCACATACTCGATCGGGCGCACGCACGCACACATGCACACGCACACACACACACACAACACACACACACACACACACACACACACACACGCACGCACGACACATACACACCACATACACACACACACACACACACACACACACACACACACACAACCGAACGCACGCACACTGCACACGCACAGGTGCGCAGGTTCCCTTAACACATTCAGTCTAAGGCTTTCCTAAATTAGCTCCTCTGGCTGTCAGAAAGCATGGTGTTTTGAATCTCTGTGAACACCAACAATGACCCCTGTTGAGTGTCTCAGAATCCCGACATCGCTTTGACACATGGTGGATTTTAAAATGCGGCCCAAAACGACTTTCTAGCACAGAAGTGAAACCCAGCTTTTGAGACGGCGCGGTACGCTGATAAGTCGCCATGCGAAAATTTGAGATCAGACGAACACTGGTGAACTAGTATAAAGAGAATTACACACACACACACACACACACAACACACAGCGCTCGTGCATGTGTGATCATCGATGTGCATTTGTGTACGTGTCTATCTCTACTTGTTCATACGTGCGTACACATACACTTGTGCTGGTGCTTTGACAATAATTACTTTAGCTTTGTAGCTATCAACTGAATCACGAACGTCAGTTTCAAGCGTTCACAAATGTGGAAGCAACACATTGTGCTGGTCTACCATCTTGTTTGTGTTTAATACGAACTCCTGAAACTTCAACCGGTTTCGAGTGTGGAAACTTAACGTAGGGTAGACGGTTAGCGAACGAACGCATGGTGAAATTCAGCCCTTCCGTGAACTGATAACAATGTTACGTTAGGTAGGACCGCCGATCCGGAATGAACCATAGGTGAGGACATTTTTTGTGAATCAGTCTGGACTATACGTGCATAAGGGAGCAATAGAAATGGGTCTCTCTCTGTCTGTCTGTCTGTCTCCCCCCCCCTCTGTTTCTGTCCTCCTCCCCTCTCCTGTCGTCTGTCTCTCTGTCTCTGTCTTTGTCTCTCTCTCTCTCTCTCTCTCTCTTCTCTCTCTCTCTCTCTCTCTCTCTCTCTCTGCCTGTCACTGGTTCTCTCTCTCTCTCTCTCTGTCTCTGTCTCTCTCTCTCTCTCTCTCTCTCTCTCTCTTGTCTCTGTCTCTCTCTCTTAAGGAAGTATATATAGAAATGGAACATTTCAGATAAAGCACTGCCTGCGCTCTTTGGGATTTCCTCAGGTGTGCTGATATGAAGGGTAGGAGAAAGAGCTTTTCCACAGCTTCAACGGATTCACAGGTGTGCTGATATGAAGGGGTTGGGGAAGAAAGAGCTTTTCCTAACAGCTTTCAGACTGAAAATCGTTGATTGCTACAAACAAAATAGCACAGGAACAGATAGCTTGCACACATTCAAATCTCCTTGTAAGCCCAGCGAGACGGGAACGAAAGCAGTGGCGAAGTGGTAGCGTTGCGGACTCCGGGTGGGAGTCTGGATTGATCATCAGGCATCATTTGTGGATTTTCCCTCCCTCCTCCCCTCTTTTTCTCTTCTCTCTCTCTTCTCTCTCTCTCTCCTCTCTCTCCCTCTCTCTCTCTTCCCCCCTCTATCCCCTCTCTCTCTTTGTTTTTTGATCCATGCATACTTGTGGCCCCCAACAAAAGCGCTGAGTCGGTCATGAATGTGTTTTGCGTCTAGATAGATAGAATTCGTTTAAATCCTATGTGGCGAGCTCTTTCATATCTCGTACTAGGGTTTGTCACGTCCCCTGAACGCTTTGAACACGGCTTATTCCACGGGTCATGGTGAGCGACACGTAAACCTGAACGCTTTGAACACGGCTGATTCACTGTCATGGTGAGCGACACGTCACCTGAACGCTTTGAACACGGCTTATTCACTGTCATGGTGAACGACACGTATTTGAATGAACACGGCTTTTTCACTGTCATGGGAACGACACGTAGTTGATGAACACGGCTGATTCACTGTCATGGTGAACGACACGTCAGCTGAACACTTTTAACCACGGCTTATCACTGTCATGGTGAACGACACGTAGTTGAATGAACACGGCCTGAATCACTGTCATGGTGAACGATACGTAGTTGAATGAACACGGCTTATTCACTGTCATGGTGAACGTACGTAGTTGCATGAACACGGCTGATTCACTGTCATGGTGAACGACACGTAGTTGAATGAACAGGGCTGATTCACTGTCATGGTGAGGGGACACGTCACCTGAACGCTTTGAACACGGTTTATTGACTGTCTTTTGTGAACAAACACGTGGTTGAATGAACACGGCTTATTCACTGTCATGGTGAACGTTCGTCACTGAACACTAACCACGGCTGATTCACGTCTGGTGAACGACACGTGGTTGAATGAACACGACTTATTCCTGTCATGGTGAACGACACGTCACCTGAACACTTTGAACAGGGTTTTATTGACTGTCATTGTGAACGACACGTGGTTGAATGAACACGGCTGATTCACTGCCCATGGTGAACGACACGTCACCTAAAACGCTTTGAACACGGTTTATTGACTGTCATTGTAAACGCACGGGGTTGAATTACACGGACACATCGCCAGGTCGTTGCCACGTAAGAACGCCCCAGAACGTCGTTGTCACAACAGAAGGCTATATATTGCACAGCGGCCATACGTCTCGCTGAGGGGGACGCCATTGCTACAACCTTGCGGCTCTGCCTCGAAAGAACGCTTTAGACATTTAACAAAGAAAGGACCTCCCTCTCTATTCAGCTCAGTCGGTCAAAAGGGTGTGTATGTAAAGGGTGGAAGAGACCAGCTGCTCGACCCCAACATGCACAAATCAGTCCTCGCTTCCATTGCCTTTCTTCTGTTGCTTCTGCAAGGTAGGTCGATTGTGTGGTGTAGGCCTACAAATTTACAAAATTATTTTAAATTCTGTCTCTGCTTTCGAGTTTGGGTGGGGGTGAGGTGGGAGAATATGAGGTTCATTTCGATTTAAAAATGTGTTATGTTCTCTGGTGTATCTTATGTAGAGAACTATAAAACCTTCATTCTGGGCCACTTTCGCCCTCAACCAGTTTTCGGGCGAAAGTGACCCAGAATTAAGGTTTTATAGTTCTCTGACAAGTAAGACTTCAATAACAAAAAATAACGATTATTACAACAATATGCGCACACACACACACACACACACACACACGAACACACACACGAACACACACACACACTATTTATTATTTTCTCTGCATGTCTTCCACCGAAACCCGGGGTTTGAAAAAGTGTTTCTTTCTGCTGTACAGTTATCTATAATAAATAGTGTCTGCGTTTTAAGTTAACCGGTTTCGCTCAGCCTGCTGACAAACGGGCAAACCCACAAAATCAATACTGCCACACCTCCTCCCCCTCTTCACCCACCCCCTCCCGCCCAGCCTTCTAGAACCCTTCATCCGTTCCTACGGCTGAACTTGGAAGAGGTCGGCTCTCTTTTCAGTACTGTCAACTCTGTCAGGGCGGTTGTCAACGACAACGGGGGGGCAGGTAAGCTTTTAATTGGCTAGTTGCCGGCCTACCTAAAGGACTTTGCACTATCCGATTACTTACTACGTGGCCGGAATGACGATTTTCGGATCACGCGGGGGGGCTGATGTCACGGCCGGCCAATCACAAGACTGTTTAGAATCAGCTGATTAGTAGTGACGACATTTCCGCCCAGCACTTTGTTGTTCATTTCTCCCAGTGCTGTGGTGGTGTGAAGAGGGGTGCTTTTTCTGCGAGAGAAGTGTTTGCATATGGCACAAATATAGCTGCGTTTTAGAAAGCAGTGTGGGATTCTGATTTAAAAAAAAGTTCTTGAATCACAAATACCTTTTCAACAGCTTTATAGTTTAAATTATTTGGGTGTGGAAGACATGGAATTAGCTACAACTTTCCAACAAGCTCAAAATCTTCCTTTTACCGCCGCCAACACCAACGGAATTGTGGACAGAGGAAGAAAAGATGCTTTACATGAAAATATAAGATATTTTGAAAAAATGTTTGGGAAGCGGCTCGTAAAGCAGAGAGGGGAGGCCCACAAAAACTGCCAAAACAGCCCAAAAAATCTCTTTTACAATTGTTTAAACAAAAGGAGAAAAAAAAGAAAGCGGGGAAAGAGATGACCCAATCATGAGCTGCATATCTATCTTGTATCAAATCAGCAGATCTTAACTCAACGATTTAAAGAGAAGCGTTTCGGAAAACCCTTTTTTCGCAAACAGCAGTGAAAATAATTGTTGACAGGCAAAAAGGCCGTGAGAAATGTGAAAAAGCAGGATGCTCAAACAATCATGATCTACGTTCAATTTGGGGCATTTTTTGAATCTTTGCAAAAAATGGTTTGATGGGAAAGGAAAGAAGGTAGGTTTGCTCAAAACTGGGCACAAGGCTCAAAGAGAAATGTGATTATTCTGATGATCATGCGCGCAAATTGCGTGCTATTGCAAAGATCCTTTATGGTATCCACGTTTTTCAACTGTTGGTCTTCCCATGAGGTATATTTTTGGCAAGTTAAAACGATTATTCCATGTTGCAAGCCCTGAAGTTAAGGAGTATTGGTTACGCCCTCTTACCACTCCCAAAAACAGATCAGCTCCAAGTTTCCCCTTTAAAGTAACGGTTAATGCTGACAAGTTTTCTGAACTACTGTGACGCGGTTTTAAAACAGAAACAGCTATATATAACCACCTGTCTGTCAAGTTTTCTGAATTTACTGTGACGGGCTTCTAAAAATAGTAACGGTTACGCGTAACGCCTGGCTAGCAGCGAAGGCTAGGCTGTTGGGGCCCACAGGGAAAAACCTAACAGGTGCAGGCCTATTCAAATTTCTATGTGTTTTTTAACTTCCTAAATTTCATAAGCTAGGAATCAGTATAAATGAACTGTGTACCCAAACGCCAAACCATTATTAAACTTATGCAACTGGATAACGATTTTTGAATGTTCTGGCAAACAAACTAGATGGGTTAGGCAGACCTTAGTACATCTACCAGTATGGAAGGAGTAGTGTTGGCCAGCACTATCTTCATATAAATGCCCCAAATATACAATGACGGATGTACTAACTACTGGCGATTAGAGCCGCCATAAAGCTGGGCACAGCAGTAATTTGCGGGTAACTCTGCCAAAGCCATTTTTGCAAGCCGGGTTTGAGAAAAGAGGAGCACAGCAAACTAGGCCAAGTGATCATATGTGGTTGGACTACTGATGTAGTATGACGTGGTTCTAAAAATAGTAACGGTTACGCGTAACCGCCTGGCAAACTTTTTCTACTGAAAACCTGCTTCAACGCCCTGCACCCCTCTTTCAGGCTGCCTTCGGGGGGCCGTCGATAGAACTGAAACAGATCCTGTGATTATTGATTCAGGATTTTGATTAGGTGTTTTCGGTGGCTGTCTTGAATTTACGACGTTCAAGTGTGAACAACAAAAAGCCCCCTTCACTTTTCTCAAAAAGCACTGTCCTGTCTATTGTGTGTTTGTTTTTTTGTTGTTTGTTTTTGTTTTTTGGTTTGTGTGTGTGTGTTTTGTCCTCCCCTTACGAAAGCACGCCCCCCCACCCCCACCCACCCCACGCCGCACGTCCCCCTGTGTACCCCAAACACACACTCCTACCCCCAAGTGCCCCAAGTTCTTAATTAATTTTTTAAATTAAGTCACCCCAAGTTCTTAATTAATTTTTTTTAAATTTTAATTACTTCAAGTTCTTAATAAGTTCTTGATCAAGTAACTTCTAGTTCTTGATTAAGTCACCTCAAGATCATAACAAAGTCTCCTTTAAAGTACAACCAAGTTTTTATTCAAGTTATCTTATAATTATCAAAAAAATACAATCTATGTTTTTATCTTAAAATAGTAGATGTCTAATATAGTACCACACACGCCTCAAAAAAGTGTCATCGTGAGGATGTCTTGCTCGCGTTCTCTGCTAGATCTTAATAAAGTTCTTACACCCGAAGCAACCGCATTGATTACAATTCTGGCCTAGGGGAAAGTCTTTTATAGAACTCCATGTCTTTATTTTTTGACACCATCATTTTATAATACGCCATGTTCTATTTTTATTAAAAAAATTTAAATTTAAGTTCTTAAAATATTATTCCATCTGAAATGGATCAAAATGATCTTTTGTTATTGGCGGGTGCGCGTGCTTTTTGTTTTTTGTATTTAGCGGTTCAGATTTTTTTGATTGCTTTTGTTTTGGCTGCCATGTTTATATTTTTTAAACAGTAATAACCGCCCCCCACAGCAGCAAGGGCGCCAAAAATGGCAACAGTTTTAAGTTCAATATTCCATAAAGACTTTGGCGCTGTAGGTCTTGAATCGCATGGAGTTTTTATAGCTGGCATTGAATAAAACTTGTTCTGGCGTTGGCGGCGTTATGTTTTCATTATGAGCTTATTTTGTAACATTAATTTTTTTTTGTCTGTTCAACTCCGCTAACCCCTTTTTCCTGCTTTAACACGCCCAGGTTGAGGTGTTTTACTGGTCACTTTCTCGACTTGATTCAATGTTTTCTGATTCAGGGTTTCCTGATTCTGCTGATTTTCCGACTCGTTCATTTTAAAGGGGAAATAAGTCTATATGATTAAAAGTAATATCCCATGATTAAATGGTGATAACAATGTTCCAAATCTGTAATACAGATTCACACCTAGAGACTCTAATGACTTTGTTAAAATGGATCTTGCGTTAAAATCATACGTAAGATCTTGTTCAGAATCAATGGGAGCAATCTACTGACTAGTTTAGTGTACAAACTAAGAACCCGTTTGCCCCACACTTTTCACCATTCTAGCCCCCAGCTGTGCTTCATACTGTTATGATACTTTAAAATGTCTTGCGGCGACATCTGTTGAATCGTTCTATGCTGAATTCAGTTCCGAGGAAACTTTTTTGTTTTTCACATGCTGCCAAAGAATACAGCCTCTCCTTTTTGGGCTAATAGCTTGGTCATCAACTTGGTCTTTCATAAGTTCAGGAAGGTTTAGGCCGCTCTGTAGCTCTAGCAGATCATCGCTGTTCATGTTTTTTATTAATTATAATTATTTTATTTTTTAAAAGGGAGCACCGAAAAACTATTGCCAACCTTGTGTACCATTCTGCTGTTTTTGGAGGTCTAAGTGTAGGTACTCAATGCTTGGTAAAAGCCTGTTAAAAATAAAGCCAGCAGATTTGGCAAACTAGATTTTGAGGATCCGCAAAGCTAATTGCTTTCATTGAGCTTGTTTGCCACGAAAGATTTTCTAGTCAGCAAGGAATAATTCCAGACAGTATAAATATGTAAATAAAAAATGCATTTAAAAAATGGCTTCACTCGTAATGATGATTGGCGGCGCTGTGGTGAATGCGCTTGCTTTTAGCGGAAGTAATTACGCGTTTAGTAAACTACGGGATGAAGGCGAGAGAAAAGACATAACAAGCTGTGGAGCAACTAGCTGCTGCACAAGATCGCTATGAAAGCAGAAAATTGAGCAGTTAGATTTTATTAATAACACACTGAAAAAACGGGGGCATGCAGCTTACACATTTAAAGTGTTGACCAGGCAATAAAAGAATATTATCTTGTAACAGGAAAAACCAATCGAAACATTGCCCCCCCCAAAATTCAGTGACTTTTATCAACCATCAGAAAAAACAAAAGATGCAAAAAAATTCGGGTTTATTGTCGTTGGTATGAGTTGTGTATTTTGTTGCGCATAATATTGGCTGAATAAAAAATGAACAAAATCTATTATTCGCCCAAGGATATTGGAAGGGCATCACAGCAATTAAAAAGCTAAGCCAAGCAGCGGGAGTCAGTGAACAAACAGCAAAGAATGGTTATCTAAACAAGCGTTTGGCAAATTTATTTACCTGCGCCAACAAAATACAGAGACCCACATTTGTGAATACAATACCGAACGACACCCACAAATGGATCTTCTATATTTACCCTCTGATACGTTAGACGAAAAAGATTAAGTAGGGCATCACAGTCATTGACGTAGCTTCAAGATACAAAGATGCGGAACCATTAACACAAAAGAGTGCTTCTGCTGTTGCTGTTGCTATACAACTAATATACCAACGGGGTTTCCTTCTTATCCTCGCATGATTCAAGTCGATGATTGGGAAAGAATTTAAAGGCCAAGTGAATCAATTATTGTTAAAACATAGAGTTACTTTAAAAAGAGGCATTCCAGGAGTTCACGATCCCAGGCTTTAGTTGAAAACTTAACAAACAGTTAGTGAAAAAACTTTTTTCCTACCAGTATCACAGAGAGCTGATTGACAATTCTCGCAACACGAATGGGTTAGAAGAATGCCCTCAGTTTTGCGCGCAATGAAAAATGAAGAATTTAAAAGGGCTAAACCAAACAAGCAAATTTAAAAAACAAACAATAAATGTTGCTGAAGACTCCAGTACCCCCACCCAAACTATTACTTTTGGGTTTTTAAAAGTAAGGTACCTTTATTTACGGGGGAAGCAGAAGGGGACACTCGCATCAGGGGCAACCGACCCAGTTTGGAGTTTTGATCCATATGAAAAAAAAAGAATTGTAAAGATGAATCGCCCGTGTATTATTTACGAGAAACTGACACAACAAAACAACCAGCTCCTCAAAGATCTTTTGTGAAGGAAGAACTGCAGATAATCCGCCAGACACTGTTCCGTTTTAAATTTAAATTTACGTAAATATATTTGAGTTTAAAATGGAAGCTCAGAGGAAGCGAGAACGAAACAAGAATGGTAAAGGAAGAGCCCTTGAAAATGATACGGAATCATTTCATGCGTGTAATGCAAAAAAAGGGAAAACATTTTCAGGGATAATCAATGCATGCTAAATCATCCAGATCCCCTCCCAATCCAAAACCCCAAATTGGGAAAAGAATATCTTGAAATAATAAAAAAAATTCGAACGCATCAAGCAAAATGAGAAAGTTTTAAATGAATTGGATGAAGCTATGATTGATCTTATAACAAAAGTTGATGAAAAATTAAACCCTCCTGTTTATGCGGTCCTCCAGTCCCCGATTGCAAAACGAAAACTCCGGATTAACAAACAAAACGTTTTGTGTTTGTTCTATCTAACGACTTCTTTGTTACAACTGTTGTGTTGATCTCAGGGAGATTAGATCGTAGTTTTACGTTGTCATGTTTGAAAGTCTTATTGCCAACAAGGGCTTCTTTGTGTTGTCATGTGATATGTTTGACTGCACAACATGCGAGATATTCCCTTTGCTTTCTTAATGATTTTCTCCTGGCTCGAAATACTGTACATTTTCGCCCTTTAAAACCAATAAATCCTTAATCACCCTCAGATAATTATCCTTCATTTTTCCCTAAACCTTCTTGTTAGTAATTGAATGTAAAGGCGAGTCTTTAGGGTAATCAGATGTATCATACCATCCTGCATGACCTTTAGCCACTTCGGTTTCCATGTCTTTATAGATGTCTTCAGTAGGGTATTTTATAACCCAAACTGTCTGTATCTGTGTAAAGTACTCTGGACTCAGGATACGGGGCTTAAGTAGTCATAAAGAAACTCTAACATCAAAGCTTTGATAATTTTTAAAACAGAAAACCCCAATAAAATACGGGTTTGTCTAATTTGACTTTCTTTTTTTTTTCATCATTATACCAAAAAGCTGATCTTTAAAAATCTTCTGAAGTCCTGATAATTAGGTTTAGAAGTCAGCTTAATTGTTTTCGTTCTCTCTGGTGACCAATTGACATCTTTGCGCTTGTGGGGATTCTCCATAGTTTTTCCCAAAAACAGCTGTTGTTCTCACTTGAAAAAGTCTTTTTCTGAAACCCATCTGTGGATTTGGGTTCTGAGTTTCAGTGTTCTTCATGATGTATGGTTTCATGAACTGTTCTTGTTTCAAAAGCAATTATGCGATTGAACTGCTGTCAACTTAAAACCATGTCTTAAATAAAATTGTAGAAGTCTGTAATGACAGACATATTTTTTTTTTGTCTCGAAGATTAGGCACAAGTTTAGGCGGTTCTGTTTTTTGCCATTTTAGGCTTTCTGCTGCTAATGGATAGTATTATGCAGGTCATGGAGTTCCTGAGGATATTCTAAGTCAACTTCTAGAATATAGCCTGATGTCGATCCGGGGTTAAACTGTTAAAACCACTTTAATGCCTTTTGAATATTTTCCGGACGCCCCCTGTGTACATTTTAAAGTTACGTAATGGAAGTGATTGTGCCATAGCCCAACATACGATTGTTTGCATCTAAATACATAAGATAGTTAGACTTTTTACTGGGAAATCATAGCTCCAAGTATTTGTTGTTTGCTTTACAGTAATGGTGCGACGCCAACTAATTCCTCCGCGAAATTTCCTTTTTCATTCTCTGATCATTTGCAGGTTAGACAATAAATCAATCTGTACTCCAGTAAACTTTAAGAAAGCATCCCAAAACTCATCCCGGGCGCAGAAATGTAATGCGCGGGATCCAGGCTTAATGTTTCATGCAGGTCTTTCTGTAATTTTCAAAAACGTCCGCCAACAAAGTACATCAGCCCTCAAATATGAATCATGTGTCTCCCATCGTTTTACAATCTAACTTCTGCCACGCATCTTGAGCTTTGCTGGTAATCAGAATCACTGTTTGTCCTTTCCTCTGAGACTAGAAAAGAACGCGCCTTTAGGCGGAAGTGTATTTTCGTCAAACCTTTCCCAACTGTTCTTGTACTCATAAGGATAAAACGCCCTTTCTAACGAGAGTTGGGTCAAAATATTCTTCGTTATTGGGCAGGACTTTAAGGACATAGCTAGTGACTCTAATGAACCATCTTGGCTGCATAGAGTCATAAAAAGACATGTTATTTAAAGTGAAACACATGTATTTTTGTGGACTGTGCGGGTGCATGCTACCCTAAAGGCATCGTCCCCCTGCTTTCATTATAAGATGAGAGTCGTAACCTCGCAAGTTATGAAAGAATACAGGCAGCTTCCATGTCTTTGGTTCAAACTTTAGTTGAAGATTGCAGTTGTTGTGCGCTGCTCCTCTGAACTTTCCACTAATGTGATCATGGTCTCTTACTGTCGGATTGGCTTCCTCACTGAGTTCTAAACCGCAAATCCAACAATGTGTGGCTGAGTCCTACTGTTCTTGGTCCCTTTAGGCGTCATTATGATTTCAGATAGTTTAGATTATTAGAACAGGCGTTACGCACTTGCGCATGCGTTCTAAGAAGTATTCTGCAGCATTAGGCCCTCTATATAATACTGGCTTTGAATGAACGCCATCCGACCTGACAATAAACGAAGGCAAAAGAACAAATCTGGTGATTACTCCTATGGCTGTTTTAGGAAGTCTCTGTGGGGTTGGTCCTTCATAAGGAACAATGAGCGTTCGAAGTCTGCGTAAACAACATTGGGGAATTTTGCATCCGTTTCCAGTTTTTAAAACTAACTTTACTGCCTTCTGGGGGCCGTAATTAGTTCTGTATTGGTCAATGGGCCAATACAAAGTTTCTTATGTTCGCTTGCGGCTTGAACAGATGGCATTTTTGTTAAACATTTTCTACAGAATTCTTGTTTGTGCCCATCTTTTGAAGTATGCTGCATTAGTTTACTCATTGTTCGTATTAATGGGTAATGCGGTAGCCCCCCTGGTGAAAACATCAGTAGTAAGTCAACATGATTTTTGTCTGGTTCGCCAATCGTTGGATGTTTTGGGGCACTTTAATGGCTGTAGATTTGTTTCCTCATCCCATGTGTAGGGCATTAACAGTTATTGGTTTGTTTTGTTCTTCAAACTGATCAATTTGGTTATTACTAACAGGAAGGATATTCCACTAAAGTTAAGATCATTGATGTAAGGACGATAGTTAGACACTCTCTCTGCGTTTTTTCGGATATAATGCAGCCTTGCAAAAACACACCACATAAAAAATTTGGGTTTTCTGAAATTTTTATGTTTAGAACTGCTTTTTTTGCAACTAAGCTGGGGGTAGCGGAATGTAAGCCTTGCCTACAATCGGTGCATACTTAGACTGTTTTTAAACTGATCTCTAAGACTTCGCCCTCCGACCAACCAGGCCTTCATTTTGGCTTCTTCAGCGGCAGCGTCAAACTGTGTAAGCAGTTCGTCTGCCCAACCGGGTGTTAAGTCATTACGAGAAAGAATAGTCTGTTGTTTTTGTCGAGACCCAGACTTTTAGATTTCTTCTTATTGTTACATAGTCAAATAAACAGCTAACATTACTTTAACTGGCGGGCTATTGTTAGTTTTTCCTGGAACTTTAGAAATAGCATGAGCAACACTTGCCTGTACGTTGTTGGGTCAATGACTTCTAAATCAATATCATTCAGTGTCTTGATAAACGCTCTCTCTCAAGCATTCCTTCAAACAATTGTCTGGTCTTTATATGTCTTAGCCCTGTTGAGTTTCTTTTTTAACTCAAAATATTTATTTAATTAAAAAAAAATACTTAATCAGAATCGATATCGACGGGCTTTTTGTGCTTGGACTCATAAACTAAATAAAACACCCTTCGATGTTGTTAATGTGAGCTGTTTAGAACAGAGTTTAATGTCTCGTTTACTTTTTTTAAGCATTCCTTTTTTAAACTGCTCGGGGTCTGGCTGTTGAGAAAAACTTGTCCTCGCCTTTCTTTGAAGATCAAACTTTTGTCTTTTGTAGTCATCAAATCGGCCTGTAAACGATTAAAATTTTTCATCCGTGATGTTTGAGTCAAAAAGCGCTTTTTTATTGTCAGTTTAAACGAAACTAAGTTTTTGCCGTTATTAGTTGAACCATAGCTGTGTGCTTTTGGGGGTTTGTTTTTAATTTTTGCCAGCCGCACTTACAGCTAATGAACACAGACCGAGAGCTAAAGACAAACCTCCTAGAGGTAAAGCTGCGGGTGCGCCTTGCCGTTGCTAAGAGGCCAACACTCGTTCCTGCCGATGCAGCACTTTAGTTGATGCTCCAGTATTAACATATGTAACAGCATTACAGGCAGCAGAATACCTTCCCTTTGGTTTTGCTGTATTTTGAAAGGTCCTGCTCTAGTTTTTGTTGCAAATTTTTGTAATATTGGTTAATCTGAAAGGGTTTTTTTGTTAGGGGTTTTTACTATCTTTCTCTTGGCGGCGCTGTTTGGCACTTTGGATAAACCTGGGAAAAGACATGCTTTTTTAAAATAAAATAATTTAGTATTGTAATTCTTTTAATCTGTTATCTTCAATTTCAGCTGCGCATCATATATTAAAAACAAATGTACATTAAGCGGTTTATCGGCTTCTTCTTCTTTATCAATTTGAATGTTTATTACGTCTCTCACGTTCTCCCGCTCCCTGCAACTGATTATCCTCTGTTGACCTTAGGTCAATCCTAAACCCTATTTCGTTGTTAAAAAATCATCAAGCCTAACATGTGAAGATGTAAATCTTTAGACACAAGGGTCAACTGTTGGATTTTACACCTCCCGCCCCCAAACAGTTTTCTTATTTCATCAAAATGCTGATAAAGGTTTAAACCGCTAAACGTGATTTGGTTAGGACTACCCTCAATCGAGCATTGTACTTTCGTATTTTTGGATTAAAAAACTTTTCACTTCCTCTTTTGAACGGTTTCTTCATCTTCGCACAGCAATAAAATACCTTTAAGCGATCTTGCTGCAACACTAAAACTAAAATTCCATATAGCGTCTGCCCTGCTTCTGGGATATGTTGTTGATGAATCACTCTTTCGTAATATATTGCTAATTTTGACTTATTATTGTGGGTCAAACAGCCTTGCTAAGTGAGGGTTGCTAACAACGTCAAACTCTAACGAGATGTCAGAAATTTCTGTACTTTGCTTCGGTGTCTGATGATTTAATAACGCGTTTGTATTCATTAAAAGTTAGTTCATATGACAATCTGTCTTTTAATGCTCCTTGAAAGTACGGTGCATGCGCTTTTAACAACTCAAATCTAAGGGGATGGAAAAAACGATTCCCCTACGCAAAATTTACAGCCACATACTATTTGCCGTCTTTAATATCTGCGGCGCCTATTCTATGTTTTAGTGCTTTTTTCATTTTCGATTCCTTGAAACGCAAGATCAGCCCTTTCATTCCCGGTTAGCCATAGATCAGATAGGTTAAAAATATGTCTGCATTGTGTAAAGAAAATATTTCTTGCCCCTCAAGTTTTATTTGAAAATTTTTTTAACGATTGCCCGTCCCAGATTCTGGACAACTGTCCGTTTGTGTTGTTGTTGAGCGAGTTCTATTTTGAAAGTAAGACGCGCAGAGCCTGGCACCCAAACACTTCATCCCCTCCTAAGTCTGGAAATTTGACAGTAAGAATTTGATCCGCATCAATAGTAGATGGATTATTTGGAAAAAGTATATTCCGCTTATTTCCCTTCACGCCAAAGGGCTCTTTCGTCTTTTATGCGGGACAAGAATCGAGCCATATGCTTGTGACATTTTTTTATAAAACAAAATAAAAAAGTTAATTATTAAAGAAAACATGGCAGGCTTGAAGATGAAGATTATGATGTTTTAGATCTGGAGACGACATGAGTGAAATGACTCCTTTGGTACAACATCGCTCGGGGCTCCTTTGCGGCGTGAATTAACAGAAAGTAAGGTCAGATCATTTATACCAAAGTTTAGGCCAAGAACCTCCCGAATTTAAAGACCCTAAAGATTTTTAAGTAAAAGATGACCATTTGTTTGTGAGGAGCGACCAAGGACTTTTTCAGCTTACATCTAAACCAGACTCATCAAAGTTTTTAAAAAAGAGTACAATTAGACAAAGGCTCAGTGTGAGCGATCAAAATCGCCTTGGGATTACTAACCAAAATTAGATAGGGATGCAGTTGCTAAACTTCAAAACACACTGCAGGAACTCCCGACAGATAACAAATGCAAACATGGAACTTAAAGAATTTAATCAATCGGCAGACGAATTAATAAAATGCAATAGAGGCAGAAACCAGTTTTTCAGAAGAAACAGCATTAAAGACTATACACGACTCACCGTACCCATGCGAGAAATAGCGGCCCTTGATCATGCTTTAAGAACCATTAGAGGCGAATTGACAAACAATTTAGCAAAACTGGGTGAAATAGAGGGGCATATAAAAAGAGAAAAAGAAAAACTCGTTGAGGCTGATGACGCCAACTTAGGGTTTGATATTAAAGAAAGAATAACCCAAAGACTAAAAGTCTTGAACAAGAAAGATCAGCAAGACTAGAAGCGTTGTCTACTAACCGAGAAAAAATTACGAACTCAAGTGAGCAGAATAAGAGAAACTATCCAAAGATTTTATATGAAGACACAACGTGCAGAAAGAATAAGAACACTGTTTAGAGAGCAAGGAGTCACTTGCAAGCGTTATAACGGCCTTAAAGGGTTTGCAATAATACCTGGTGTTGGGCTTACAGCGGCGTGGTCAAAGCCCGTGCCTCCCCACTCGCCTCCATCACCCCTGATAAATCATGGGTAAAAAACAACTTGACCAACTTGCGGGTTTATTAAAAAAAATTAGCCCGGGAAAGTATAGACTCTTTACCGGGTATTTAGGGGGTATTGTTAGCTGGCTTTTGTCTACTGCAAGCAAGTAGTTGGCTTTATGGCCGAGCACTTATGACATTAGTTCTTTAATAGTTGGGTTAATTTTAGTAAGATAAAGACCAAGTAATCCTAGGCCAGTTAATCCAAGAACAAGCGCTGTCTTTTCATTTTTCATGGTCATCGCGAACAGAGTCCACGTCTCAACGGTCTTCGGGCTTTGGGCCACGGGGATTGGATAGACTTATTCTTGGGGGGTCATCTTGTTTTTTTACTGCTTGCAATATTACTGGCTCAGAATTTATGTCGTTTTTTTTCCAACCTTCTGTTCATTTCCGCAACAAGAATTTCATTGTTGTAGTTCATTATTGTTCCTACCTGGAGTCTAAGGTCAGAAGGTAGCATGTATAAACCAGTGCCAACAGCAAAGTCTATTTTGATCTTTGGGGTATTGTAAAACATCTTGGTACCTTTTTATACTTGAAAGGGAAATCAACTGTAGAATTAATGGCGTCCTCTAAATTTGCTAAGTATTGTTTTTGTGCATCAAAGCCAGTAGAAGGATCAGTTATGCTCGATCTTGGGCCCGTGCTTGTGAACCTTTGCAAACACCAAAAGTAAGTACGAATAGGTCATTTATTCGTTCTATTCCTGCTTTAGTTAGGCCCTTAGAAGTGTCTAAGATAAATGTTGTCCATGCTGTTTTATGCTCTTGCTCTATGGACCCAAGGTGAACATTGTGCCTGAAGAGAAGATGTGTAAGGTGGATTCCCATCATAGTTATATTTTCTGTGCACGCCCGAAAAATAAGGGGTGCCTAAGCCTGATTAAGATCCAACTTTTGTCTAAAGTCTGTCTTGATGTTAATATTGAATTCGTTACAGATCCTTTCAAAAGCCTTCATGTCTATTCTGTTGCTGAATGGATTAAACGGTTTGTCATTTGGTAATGGCGCTTGCAGTTCAGTCAAAATACGTTGAAGGTGTAATAGAAATTAAATCTATACATGACCTAACCAAAGGATTTGGAAAGATTTAAGTGATCGGCTTTCGACACTCCACACCCAGTTGTTGCACAAAACACCCGCAAAGTTTAACTGGTTTTGATAAAACTGCATCGGATGACTGAACCACACTTTTGCGATGTAGTCTTTTTTAATAGGAGGGAGTTGATATCGGTTTAATGGAGTACTCACCTTTTTATGAAGGTGTCAGTCTGGGTCACGAAATGTCGAGGGTGTCAGTTGTTATATTTTTAAGATTGTAGTGCGGGGCCCCAAAAGAATATTTTTCATCGTATTTTGGGAAAGCACTCATTTTTAAGTTTTTTAAAAAATGTTTGTAACAATAAAAAACTCAAGACCGCCCTTCGTTTTTAGAACATGCTATTAATAACGAATGCGGAACCAGAACGGTCGCGCTCCCTGAAATATTCTACAAAGTCGTATGGTTTAATATAAGCAAAGCCAAGGAGAATATAGGTTCTAAAAGTTGACCCAAAAAAGGGGCCCAAGTTAGCCAGTTAACAATACCTGATGGTTATTACGGGTTTTGCTCGCTAAAAGAAGCAATGAGTAACTTCGACATTACTCTCAAACTTAAAAATGCAAATCTAAAAAACAATGTTAACATTCAAGCCTGAAGAAGAAGGGGGTTACTATTTTGATAAAGAGCTAGCAAAATGTTAGGCTTTGCAGCTAAAAATTATAGATTTAGAGTTACAACCCAAAAAAAAAACTATTATGAGGGAGAAAATCCGCTCGATCTTGCATTACATTCATTACTCTTGTTCATTTGGAAAGAGCTAAGCACTGATGAAAACTTATATGATGGAAGGGGCCCTCACTGTTTTAAGAGCTTTCCGTCAGGGAAAGCTGCATATTGCGATTATGAAATTATACAATTCCCTAATTTACAGTTTTTAAAAAATTAGTTTGTGGTGAGGGTCGGATCATTTAATATAAAAATCAAAGCAAAGCGGGGAAAGTTGTTAAATGTGATAACCTGCACATTGTTTTGGAAATAAAATAATACGTTACTAAAAAATAATGTCGCGTGGGCCAGCAGAATCAGGAGTTTTCATTAGCGCCTGTAAGGTGTTTTAACCTTAGAATTAAAAGACCTTGCAGATTTTTGCGGACTTTGAACAGAACGGTGAGATAGGCGCTTTTTATGGTTTTTTTAGTACACTAAAGATGGTGATTATAAACGCAAAGAGGTTGGCGACAGCAAAAAGTTTCCTAAACTAGAACAACTGCGCAATCTAGAGGCAAATAATGTTGGCCAGTATGAATATAAAATAGTTCGAAAACTGACCTCAAATGGCACTTAGAACCATATTTAGAATGGGACATAAAATTTGAATTCATAAGCCATTTACATATTTTAGCCGTCAAAAAAGTTTCAGAAAAGCATTCAACTCTGGCCTTACATGTAAGTCTTATGCCAGACGACAATAGCCGGAAAGAAATTGAAATAACACCGTAAAGGGAAAAAAACAGTACATCCTCCACAGAAAAAACGGTTTTAAAAAAAAGCTTCTACAAATTACAGTTCTTTCCAAGCAGAAAATTAGGAGAAAACGTTCACAATAATATTTGAAATTTCTGTCTTTAAAGATGTGGGAGGGATGGGGTTGTGGGCGTTAGTGACGTCCTTATAAAAGGAATTTAAAATTAGCTGGCAAAACTTAGACGTTTAAAACGCCTTAACGTTACCATCGTCGTTCTTCACAATGGTGAGGTATTAAGTCATAAAACAGCAACAAAATCATGTTGACTTAAATAGAAACAATCTTACAGAACTGATTGGATTAATCTTACACATTTAGGCCCCATAGGGTTTTATTATACTGAACAAGTTTTGACGGAGAGTATGATAAAAATAATAACCCGATTAGATTAAATTCTGTTATAAACTATGGAGCAGTTAAACTTTATGATAAAATCCCCTCATTGTTCAATGATTTGTGGGCAGACTGGTTGTGGAAAAACAATATTTGTCCTAGACTTATTACAAACAGTTTATCGCTATAATTTTGATCATATTGTGATTTTCTGTCCAACACTTAAAAGGAACAAAGCATATCATGATAGAAGGTTTATATGGGGCAGACAATGACGTATATTTAGTTAATCCTAGCACTAAACTGAGTGATGTTTAGAATACTTTTATAAAGTGTTTGAAGGAACGCAGCACTCTTTATTATAGATGACTGTTCGGCAGAAAAAGATATAGTTAAAAAGAGAAACACTTTGTCAAAACCTGGCTTTCAGCGGAAGACATGATGGGATAAGTGTGTGGATTTTATGCCAGAAATATAACTCGGTTTTAAAAGACTTTAGAGAACAGTTTTAAAAACTGTAGTGTTATTTCACATGAAAGACAGAGACTAAATTTTATGAATGTTTGCGTGAAAAAGATGTTATTGAAAATGACAGGAAAAAAATAGGATTAAACAAAAATTAAAATCTGAAAAGTTTAGTAAATTAGTATTAAAAAACGGATAAACCCTACACAGTATGTTTGTTTGTAGGGTCGTTATTTTTTGGTTATTGAAGTCTTACTTGTCAGAGAACGTAGAAAAACCAATCCTGGGTCACTTCGTCCGAAACTGGGTTGAGGGGCGAAGTGAGCCCGGATTGGTATTTCTACGTTCTCTTATGTCTATATTCCAGGCTCTTATTTTTTTAATTTTTTTTATATGAATTTGTTGTCTATTTTCTTTGTCTATATGTCTGTTATCTGTGTGTGTGTGTGTGTGTGTGGTGTGTGTGTGTGTGTGTGTGTGTGTGTGTTTTGTGTGCGTGGTGCGTGCGTGCGTGCGTGCGTGCATGCCCTGCGTGCGTGCGTGCGTGCGTGCGTTCGTGTGTTGTGGTGTGTGTGTGGTGTGTGTGTGTGTGTGTGTGTGTGTGTGTGTGTGTGTGGGGTGTGCGCGCGCGCGGGATGTTTTGCTGTGTTTCATCACTGTTCTTGTTATAATCATTCTATTTCTATAATAGGTTCTGTATTGATATTCTTTGTCCCCGAACTGGGACAAGGGCTAGGTGGAAATAAAAACACCTTCTTGCTTCTCTCTTCCCATGGGAATAAAGATTTCTCTTCTCTTCTTCTCTCTTTTTCTCTCTCTCTCTCTTCTCTCTCTCTCTCTCTCTCTCTTCTCTCTCTCTCTCTCTCTCTCTCTCACACACCCCACACACAAAACACACACACACACACACACCCCACACACACACACACTCAATACCTGTTAAATAAACTTCAGAGTACTGATTGCAAAGCTTAAAAATTGCCTTGGGGTTCCCACACATACATCTAACTTAGGGACGTATATGAGGTGGAATCTTACTCTTGCAGAACTTCGGAAAGCTTCTTTACTAAAAATTTATCTTAAAGAGCTTTTCACAAAACAATTTTAGTCAGAAGAAGTATGTTTAAAATCCGAGGAGGATTTCGGAAACGTGCCCAAAATATACTTCACTAGGTCTATTTCTCGTTTTCCTCCGATCTTCTAAAGGATACTTTAAAAAAAAATAAAAAACAACATTGCGCAAAAAAACCAGATTCACCTATTCCAAAAGGGAACAAAGAAGCCTTTGATTAGTTTGCAGAGTATCAAAAAAAGATTGGCCACATCCTAAGAACATCTGTTTCCTCATTTAAAAAAAACGTGATCAAAATACGACACTTAACCAAAGTTGGATTTGCCAACAAAACCTGACAAACAAAAGTTTACGGGTTTGATAAAACTGCATCGGATGACTGAACCACACTTTTGCGATGTAGTCTTTTTTAATAGGGGGTTAAGATATCTGCTTTAATGGAGTACTCACCTTTTATGAAAGGTGTCAGTCTGGGTCACAGAAATGTCGAGGGTGTCAGTTGTTATATTTTTAAGATTGTAGTGCGGCCCAACAGAATATTTTGCATCAGTATATTTGAATGCACTCATTTTTAATTTGTTTTAAAAAATGTTTGTAACAATAACAACTCAAGACCGCCTTCGTTTTTAGAACATGCTATTAATAACGAATGCGGAACCAGAACGGTCGCGCTCCATGAAATATTCTACAAAGTCGTATGGTTTAATATAAGCAAAGCCAAGGAGAATAATAAGTTCTAAAAGTTGACAAAACAGGGGCCAAGTTAGCCAGTTAACAATACCTGATGGTTATTACGGGTTTTGCTCGCTAAAAGAAGCAATGAGTAACTTCGACATTACTCTCAAACTTAACAATGCAAATCTAAAAACAATGTTAACATTCAAGCCTGAAGAAGAAGGGGGTTACTATTTTGATAAAGAGCTAGCTAAAATGTTAGGCTTTGCAGCTGACAATTATAGATTTAGAGTTACACCAAACAAAACTACTTATGAGGGAGAAAATCCGCTCGATCTTGCATTACATTCATTACTCTATGTTCATTTGGATGAGCTAAGCACTGATGAAAACTTATATGATGGAAGGCCCTCAACTGTTTTAAGAGCTCTTCCGTCAGGGAAAGCTGCATATTGCGATTATGAAATTATAAAATTTCCCCTAATTTACAGTTTAAAAGATTAGTTTGTGGGAGGGTCGGATCATTTAATATAAAAATCAAAGACAAAGCGGGGAAAGTTGTTAAATGTGATAACCTGCACATTGTTTTGGAAATAAAATAATACGTTACTAAAAAATAATGTCGCGTGGGCCAGAAGAATCAGGAGTTACATTAGCGCCTGTAAGGTGTATAACCTTAGAATTAAAAGACCCTTGCAGATGTTGCGGACTTTGAACAGAACGGTGAGATAGGCGCTTTGTATGGTTTTGAGTACACTAAAGATGGTGATTATAAACGCAAAGAGGTTGGCGACAGCAAAAAGTTTCCTAAACTAGAACAACTGCGCAATCTAGAGGCAAATAATGTTGGCCAGTATGAATATAAAATAGTTCGAAAACCTGACCTCAAATGGCACTTAGAACCATATTTAGAATGGGACATAAAATTTGAATTCATAAGCCCATTTACATATTTTAGCCGTCAAAAAAGTTTCAGAAAAGCATTCAACTCTGGCCCTTTACATGTAAGTCTTATGCCAGACGACAATAGTCGGAAAGAAATTGAAATAACGCCGTATGGGAAAAAAACAGTACATCCTCCACAGAAAAGAAACGGTTTTAAAAAAAGCTTCTACAAAATTACAGTTCTTTCCAAGCAGAAAATTAGGAGACACGTTCACAATGAATATTTGAAATTTCTGTCTTTAAAGATGTGGAGAGGGATGGGGTTGTGGGCGTTAGTGACGTCCTTATAAAAGGAATTAATATTAGCTGGCAAAACTTAGACGTTAAACGCCTTAACGTTACCATCGTCGTTCTTCACAATGGTGAGGATATTAAGATCATAACAACAAGCAACAAAATCAATGTTGACTTAAATAGAAACAATCTTACAGAACTGAATTGGATTAATTTACCATTTGGGCCCAAGGGTTTTATTATACTGAACAAGTTTTAGGGGGAAGTAGATAAAAAAAAAACCAAAAATTTAAAATTCTGTTTAAAATAGGGAGCAGAAAACTTTTAAAAAAAAAATCCCCCCTTTTGTTCAATGATTTGGGCAGAGGGTTGTGGAAAAAAAATATTTGTCCAGACTTATTAAAAACATTTTATCCTATAATTTTGATCATATTGTGATTTTTTTCCCAACCTTAAAAAAAGGAAAAAGCAATCATGAAGAATTTATATGGGGACAAAATAAAATATTTATTAACCCCAACAAAATAAAGGGTGTTTGAATACTTTTATAAAGTTTTTGAAGGAACGCACACTTTTTATTTAGATGAGTTGGGCAAAAAAAGAATAGTTAAAAGAGAAACATTTTGTCAAAGCTGGCTTTCGGGGAAGACTGATGGGTAAGTGTGTGGGTTTTTGCCCGAAAAATAACTCGGTTTTAAAAACTTTTAAAAACAGTTTAAAAAGTAGTGTTATTTCACAGAAAAAACAGAGCTATTTGTGAATTTCGGAAAAAGATGTTATTGAAAATGACCCGGGGAAAACATAGGGTTAAACAAAAATTTAAAAACTGAAAAGTTTAGTAAATTAGATTAAAAACGGATAACCCTACACATTTGTTTTTTTTGAGGGGCGTTATTTTTTGGTTATTGAAGTCTTTCTTGCAAGAACGTAAAAATACCAACCCGGGGCACTTCGTCCCAAAATGGGGTTTAGACGAAGTGGCCAGATTGGATTTCTACGTTTTCCTTAGTCTATATTCCAGGCTTTATTTTTTTTAATTTTTTTTTATATGAATTTGTTGTCTATCTCTTTGTCTATATTCTGTCTATCTGTGTTGTGTGTGTTTGGTGTGTGTGTGTGTGTGTGTGTGTGTTGGGTGTGTGTGCGTGCGTGCGTGCGTGCGTCGTGCGTGCAGCGTGCTGCTGCTGCGTCGTGCGTTTGTGTGTGTGTGTGTGTGTGGTGTGTGTGTGTGTGTGTGTGTGTGTGTGTGTGTGTGTGTGTGCGCGCGCGCGTATGTGTGCGTGTGTTCATCACTGTTCTTGTTATAATCACTTCTATATTCTATAATAGGTTCTGTATTGATATTCTTTGTCCCCGAACTGGGACAAGGGCTAGGTGGAAATAAAACACCTTCTTGCTTCTCTCTTCCCCATGGGAATAAAGATTCTCTCTCTCTCTCTCTCTCTCTCTCTCTCTCTCTCTCTCTCTCTCTCTCTCTCTCTCTCTCTCTCTCTCTCTCATCTCTCTCTCTCCTCTCTCTCTCTCACACACACACACACACACACACACACACACACACACACACACACACACACACTCAATACCTGTTAAATAAACTTCAGAGTACTGATTGCAAAGCTTATAAAATTGCCCTTGGGTTCCCACACATACATCTAACTTAGGGACGTATAATGAGGTAGGAATCTTACCTCTTGCAGAACTTCGGAAAGCTTCTACTTCAAAATTTATCTTAAAGAGCTTTTCACAAAACAATTTTAGCTCAGAAGAAGTATGTTTAAAATCAGAGGAGGATTTCGGAAAACGTGCCCAAAATATACTATCAACTAGGTCTATTTACTCGTTTTCCTCCGATCTTCTAAAGGATACTAAAATAGATAAAAACAACATTGCGCAAAAACCCACGTATTCACCTATTCCAAAATGGGAACAAAGTAAAGCCTCCTTTGATATAGATTATGCAGATGTATCAAAAAAAAGATTGTCCACATACCTTAAGAACATCTGTTTACGCTCATTTAGAAAGTAACTACAATCACCATTTGAAAATGTTTACAGATGGCTCAGTGCTAGAAAATGATAACACGGGAGCAGCCTTCATAATCCCTAGTTTCAAAATAGAAAAGCTCTTCTATCTTGGTAGACAGTTATCGATATTTAGTGCCGAATTAATTGCTATACTTAAGTCGTTAGATTTCATCCTAAATTTTCCAATAAATAATTCCCAAATTATGATAGGTGTTGATTCGAAAGCAGCAATCCACTCGATTAAGTCTGCATGTCCTTCAATTCGTCTTGATATGGTATTAGAAATTCATCATCTCATTCATCTTTTATCCTAGAAAGGCATTACTGTTACTTTTTGTTGGATCCCCTCTCATTGTGGTATTGTACCCAACGAGCGCGTAGATCAACTAGCAAGAAAAGCAGCTCAAAATATCAATTACGCAATACCACTTAACATTCCTTTAGATTTGAAAGAATGTTTTTCAATTATAAATTCAACGTCAAGAGAAAAAGGTAAAACATTACTGATGAACTCAGACGTCCAATGTTATCACAACTGTGTAAAGTTTAGTGATGGGTACAAGGGGAAAACGTACAAACAAGTCTCTTTCTCGTCTAGGGAGATTGAAAGCTTAATCCATAGATTTCGTTTGAACGCATTGAAAACAAAATATTGTCATAACGTTAAATGTATGTGTGGGGAAACCTTAAGTATCAGTCATTTACTAATTCAATGCCCAAGAGCAAGAGAACTCTTTACAAATTCGGGTATTGATGGTTACACTGATGGATCGACTTCCTTGCCTTTACCAAGTATTTTAAACAGTTCTTATGTTCTTGAGTCAATTTGCAAATGTTTGTTAAGTAGTTCAATTGGCCTTTATCTTTAGATCTTTTCTCTACTCAGTTACATAATTTTGTTTTGATCAAATGGAAGAGGGATAGAGGGGAGGGGTGGGGGGGAGGGGGGGGGGGGAGGATGTGATATTCTAGCATTAACATATTAATACACTCAATCACTTACATACTTCATTCACCCACACATAAAACTGTCTGAATCACTGTAGTGGAAGGACATTAAACCGACGACAACACACACACACACACACAAACCAGGACTCTTGGATGATTGTATAGAAATCAGAAATCTTGCCCATCACGGCAATGCTGTGTGGAAGCAGGAGAACCTCATTTGAAAACATAAATTCACGGGAAACCGTTTTTTCCCCGCTGAAAATGGATGGTCGACGTGGAAAAAAACCCACTTTTCAGTAGGTCATTATCCATTGAGAAGAGTTAATTAGCCTGTGAAATTCTCTCTCTTCTCTCTCTCTCTCTCTCTCTCTCTCTCTCTCTCTCCTCTCTCTCTCTCTCTCTCTCTCTCTCTCAAAGCTCGTGTCTGGCACAAGGCAGCTCTTGTTTCTCTCTCGCTCTCTCAACATCAGATCTGAAGTGTTGGTCTCAGTCTGAGTCTTTCGGATAAGGCGATAAAGGGCGGTCCTGTGTATAGAATGCTTTAAAATCGAATCAAAGATGGAATTTTATTTGAGAAGGTGAAAAGGCGTACAAAGAGAGAGAGAGAGAG
>CM031614.1:4106665-4109165 GCA_018398815.1 Conus ventricosus
TCTCATGGGTCCAGTCTCCCAGTTTTCAGACCTGTCCTGAGTGTTGTACGTAGAGTGTTTTTTATCTCATGGTCCGTCCCAGTTTAGACCTGCTGAGTGTGTACGTAGATGTTTTTATCTCATGGGTCCAGTCTCCCAGTTTCAGACCTGCCTGAGTGTTCTTACGTTTAAGGTGGCAAATGTGATTACATTTCCTGGACCAGTTCTTCCAGCTTACCAACCAGCCTGTGTGAACTTACATTTGAGGTGGCGAATGTAATACATCCCCTCCATGAATATTCTGTAATGTTCTCCCCAGCATCACACTTGTGGGACGTTTAGCCCTGGTGGAGGCTGATAGACGGCGCGATGTTGTTAATCCAGGCTGCAATCGACCCAGCATGATCGCTGTATCTTAAGCAGGCAGCGTGTCTGGAGTGAGACGAACCTGGTGGAACTTATCCCTCTCCTGGTCCGTTTTCCTTGTTTGGTTCACTCCGCACATGGAGCAGGTAGGACCTACCCAATGACATCGGTTAACTGGAGGGCAGGAGGCGTACTGTACTCCCCACATGGAGCAGGTAGGACCTACCAATGACATCGGTTAACTGGAGGGCAGGAGGCGTACTGTACTCCGCACATGGAGCAGGTAGGACCTCCAATGACATCGGTTAACTGGAGGGCAGGAGGCGTACTGTACTCCCACATGGAGCAGGTAGGACCTACCCAATGACATCGGTTAACTGGAGGGCAGGAGGCGTACTGTACTCCGCACATGGAGCAGGTAGGACCTACCCAATGACATCGGTTAACTGGAGGGCAGGAGGCGTACTGTACTCCGCACATGGAGCAGGTAGGACCTACCAATGACATCGGTTAACTGGAGGGCAGGAGGCGTACTGTACTCCGCACATGGAGCAGGTAGGACCTACCCAATGACATCGGTTAACTGGAGGGCAGGAGGCGTACTGTACTCCGCACATGGAGCAGGTAGGACCTACCCAATGACATCGGTTAACTGGGAGTGCAGGACGGCCCTGTAACGTAGTACTCCGCACATGGAGCAGGTAGGACCTACCCAATGACATCGGTTAACTGGAGGGCAGGAGGCGTACTGTACTCCGCACATGGAGCAGGTAGGACCTACCCAATGACATCGGTTAACTGGAGGGCAGGAGGCGTACTGTACTCCGCACATGGAGCAGGTAGGACCTACCCAATGACATCGGTTAACTGGAGGGCAGGAGGCGTACTGTACTCCGCACATGGAGCAGGTAGGACCTACCAATGACATCGGTTAACTGGAGGGCAGGAGGCGTACTGTACTCCGCACATGGAGCAGGTAGGACCTACCAATGACATCGGTTAACTGGAGGGCAGGAGGCGTACTGTACTCCGCACATGGAGCAGGTAGGACCTACCCAATGACATCGGTTAACTGGAGGGCAGGAGGCGTACTGTACTCCGCACATGGAGCAGGTAGGACCTACCGAATGACATCGGTTAACTGGAGGGGAGGAGGCGTACTGAGTGAGCAGTGATGACTGGAACAGCAACAGAATTCCTAGGATAAAGTCAATGGAAATCCTGGTCATGGATCACGAGCAATATCCTGGAGATGTGTTACACAAGAAGAGTCTGCACAGAAGTAAGGAGAAAGGGGAGGAATGCAGCACTATGAAAAGAGGATCGATCAGAAAAGAAAAGATTAAAGGAAAGTAGATGAAACAATTGTGTGAAGAATTTGATTGTAAAAACAACCTGGTCAACAGCCATACAGAGAAAGCTTTTAAGGTTGTAAAAGTCTGAAAAGCAGAGCAATAAAGTGACGTCAGCAGCACTCGGTACACAGACAGCAGCTGTCTCACACAGGAAGGAGATATAAACAATGGGATCAAACTCTGCAGTGAGCAGAGCAAAGGAGCGTGCTAACAATAGGGGTTTCGTCAAATGAAGAAGCTTTGGTAACCGTGAACTCACTGGACTGAGGGAAGGCTGCCAGCTTTCACACCTTTCCTGCTGAACTGTTCAAGCATGGGAGGGAGGCATTAACTGTTAACCTAACTGTATGTGCAACGAAGCATGGCATTTTGCCAAGTGGCTCACGCCATGGACTCGGTCACTAATAGTTAGTCTTCCCCAAAATGGAAACCTGCAATACTGCCAGAACAATTGCACCATTCGTTAAATCAGACACATAAGCAGAGTAATTGTTCAATACCAGTCTGAACGGATTACAGCTGCAAGCAGATATCGTTACTGCTGAAGAAGGGTGGGTTTGACAAAGGCAGAACTACAGCCAAACAGCTCTTTAATCTGCTTAATCTTTGCAAACACAAACAAACAAAAACAAAAACAAAACAACAACAACAAACTCCAATACCAGAGTGAGTTCTGCCATAGCTCAATGGACTTCGAGAAGTCTTTTGACAGAGTCTGACACTACGAATACATTGAAAATAGAACATTGACATCGAGAAGAAGGCTAACCAATGCCACCTAGCGACATACTGCATAGCAA
>CM031614.1:4116646-4169997 GCA_018398815.1 Conus ventricosus
CAACTCAGTCCCTCATGACAAAAGAAGATATCCCCCTGAAAGTTTACCAACTATGCTCTGAAAATCATAGTGAACTCAGGAACTCTCTCGAAGATGATATTTACAGGCAAACATATGTAAAATAGCACAATTCAATTCAAAACTGCATTCTACGATATATGAATGAACGCCACGTATGTGCACCGATGAAAAAATCACAGGCTTAATTACCTTGAGGTTTCTTTTGTAACATTCCCATTTTCATCATTTTACAACAGCATCTAAAACATAGTCTGAATGTTACCACCACACAGAAGGTCACATTCATGTAATAGCATCAGTTATCAATCATGACGATACTGGTATGAGACCTTCAAAATGATTGCATTTGAACAAATGGCCAATGAAAGAAGGTGCTCCTAACATAGAAACGTGACCAAGTATTTTGAAAGGTTGTGAGTTTTAGAGTCAACATAAAACCAGCTCACACGCTGAGCCACCTAACATAGAAACGTGACCAAGTAGTTTGAAAGGTTTTGAGTTTTAGAGTCAACATAAAACCAGCTCACACGCTGAGCCACGTGTCATACCACGGGCACAGTTTTGTCAGTATGTAGAGTGGCTCTGTCACGTGAATCGCTACATTACTCATTGGACTTCGGATATTTCAAAACTTTTCGCCAACATTTCACAGGTATAGCCGATGAACTAATGTTCAATTCCAACGTCACAGCTTTGTTGACAGCAGAAACAAACAAACAAACAAACAAAGAAACAAGCAAACAAACAATGTCCGTTGTCTCATGCATAAGCTGGCCCCCTCACCTTTTTTCATTTTATGAATATTTTCTAATTAATTCCTACGTTGTTTCTTGATACATCTTTTTATTCTTATTAACAGAGAAATCATTTCATGGTACGAACACTCTTCATGTTTTTGTTCTTATGGTTAGATGACCAATTTGTATTGTTATGTTTGTTCATTTTTATAACTATAACTGAGACAGTTATTTGGTGAACGTGTTAATTGTGTTTATTTTGAACATCAATTGTGCTTTGATTCTTATAACTACACCGACGGTTTGGAATTCTTTTGTTCGTTTTCAAAATTTACTTCCATTCTTATCACAGAGGTAGTAATTTTGTATCCTCATCTTTTTCTCAACAGCATTGTTTTCATTCACAGAACTATGTTAATGATTTTGTATTTTTATGTTCGTATTCAACATTTATCATTTTTTTCATTCTTATGACTAAGTTAATAATCTTGTATTTTTATGCTTGTTTTCGACATCTTTCATACGTTTTAATTCTTATTGCTTACTTTATTCTTTTGTATCCTCATACTTCTGTCGAGTTTTGATTTTTACGTTATGTTAATCAGTTTGTATTACCAATACTCGCATCATTACAAGAACACTTATGGTTGAAATATTAGCCACAGTAACTCTCGTGAAAGTTATTTTGTGTTATGTTCACAGATGAAAGTAATCTTCTTTATATTACGCAACCACCCAAAAGCACTTCACTGTTTTAAAGAGCCGATATTAAGCGACTATGGTAAGGTGTGGAGATGAATTAAACAGGAATTGAACATTGTTATGCATCACATCCTCTGCTATGTTTATTTCATCTCTGCATGTACACACCAGTGAAATCACATAAAGCAGATGTCAAAACATTAATCCTGAAAATTCACACCCTTGGTGTTTAATTGCATCTGTGTATTTGTATTCCTAGGGGGCCTGGCTGGTACAGTTGTCTCCCTTACATTGATGGCCGTTTCCTTGCTGGCCTCTCGCCTCCTCTGAACACCGGAACTGCGTCACGTCTTCGGCAAAAGAATGTCACCTGACCTCTTTCACACCTATCGAATGTAGTCTTTTTTGCTTATATAATTTGATTAAAAGTAAGCTGAACTGAATTTGTTTTGTAGGAATATGTAATAGCTCAGTAAGCAAATAAAAAAATTATGTCGTTAGTAATGCAAGACATACAGTAGCTATTTGAACTCAGTCTTATGTATTGACTCGGTAGCTATCTATATGAATGCTTTACTGTATTGGGTGTCTCCGCTTGAATCGGGATATTGAGGGCAAATTCTCACAGGTCGTACTTTTGTATTAAGAATTTATACTGGGGGCATATATTGAAATACACAATTGCACTCATACTTAAGATAATGTTCAAACATTATATAACAAAATGGCGATAGAGTAAACTTCACATGCAGTGACTCATTCAATGCATCATGTGATTTACATAAAAAAAACACCAACGTGCCAGAATGACGGGGAGAGAACGGTATTATGCCGCTTTTGGCTCACCCGCTCTCAACGGCCAAGGCGGTCTCGTCCGGGCGAATCCAAAAGCGGCATAATACCGTTCTCTACTAGCATGACTTTAATAACCAAAAAAATAACGACCCTACAAACATACATACTGTGTAGGGTTATCTGTTTTCAATACTAATTTACTAAACTTTTCAGATTTCAGTTTTTGTTTAATCCTGTGTTTTTCTTGATCATTCTCAATAACATCATTTTCACGCAAACATTCATCAAATGCATCTCTGTCTTTCATGTGAAATAAAACTACAGTCTTTAACTGTTCTCTAAAGTCTTTTAAAACGGAGTTATATTTCTGACATAAAATAGAATCATTTTTCTTCTTATTCCACCACTTTTTTCACACACACACACACCAAAGTATGTACACACACACACACACACACACACACACACACACACACACACACACACACACACACACGAGTGCGCTGAAGTGAAACCATACCTCCCCGCTTGCCGCGCAGGGAATTCAAATGACTTTCAAAAGCCTATTGAAATGGCCCTCTCTTAATAGAGGGTGCAGTTATGAATAGCGATCGATTTCTATTGCTTGCAGTTCTGAATTAGCGAGATTTCTATAAGTGGTTGAAAGGATCTTGCTCAGTCATTCCCGCCCGGGTAATACAGATATAGACATGTTTCTTACATTCTCCTATCATAAGTCAAGATTTAATCATGTGATAGTAAAAGACGTCCACATCCGCCCAGCACTGTTGTTGACGTTGCAACCGGCCGAAGCTGTCTTGTCATTTCCCTTGCTGGTGTCGATCTGTGCGGACGTGTGTTTTCTGCGAGAGAGTAGTGTACCGCAACATTGTGGTGTCACAAAAGAACATTCCTGAACGGGCGAAGTGTAAGCCGCACAGTTTAGCCATGACTTCCAATGGAGACGGACGTGCTTTGTTTACAGAGGAACAACTTCTTGTTATGGATGAACATATGCAATACCACAGGCTTATGGTGGAGTATGTAAACAAAAGAAAATCAGGTGAGCGCTGTTTTTTACCTTGTAAGCCAAAGAGCAGTATTGCTTTTTTGGAAGGTGGGGAGAAGAAAAAACGAGAACTAACCATTGAAGAACTACACAGCTACCTTGACAGCTTGTTGATTCAAGAAAGAGATTTAGAAAGAGATTTGGGCAATATTACTGAAAGAGATGTTGATGGCTTTGATAAGCTTTTGACTGTTGACGAAATGATTCCATTTCTACAAAATGGTGCTCTTTTACTAAAACTTGGCGAAAGAAAAACCATCCATCATGCTCTGATTATGGGTCACTGCCTTGAAAAGGCACAAACAATGTTTCAAAGATCAAAACCAACTGAGACATGGCGTTCTTTTTTACGAACGAACATGAATATTGATGACTCATATGCAAGAAAACTGATGCAGCTTTCAAAAACATTTTTATTATTGTCGAAAATTTCACAACCTTGCCATCACCATCAATGATTTGTTTGCCAAACGAAGTCTGATCACAAAGTACTTGCAGAAAATGATGATTTTCGAAACTTCTGGCAAAATTAGATCGAGTTCTCTTTAGTACACCTAACAGAACGGGGTGGGGTAGTGGGTGGCGCCACTATTCCTACAAAAAGCTCCAAATGTTCAGCGACAGGTGTACTAACTGGTGATTAGAGCCGCCAAAAAGCTCTGCCAAAGCAGTATTTTACTTTTTTTTTTAAAAAAAAACACTAACTCTGCCAATGCTGGTCCAAGCCCAGATGAAAAAAAGAGGAGGGGTGCAGTATAAACTTTTTTTGTGCGAGAAGGAAGTATAATGAAACTCTTTGTTGTGGGAGTCAACCTGCGGTGAAGACAGCCTTGCTATAAATAGCCGTTCATGTGTGAAACGTCCTGTTTTAGCAGCAGTAGGGCTGCGGTAAAATCAGCCTTGCTGACTGCTACTATAAATAGCCGTTATGTGTGAACGTCCTATTTTAGCAGCAAGAGGGCTGTTACTATAACTGGCCTTTTTTAGCAGCAATGAGTCTAACAGGATGTAGTGGTGCTTGTAATTAGGACAGACGTGCATCCATGCCCGTTTGACATAGATATAAAGTCGCAAGCCCTCTAACTGTGTCAAACGTGCATGGATGCCTGTTTGGTCTAGTTAAGAGTAGTGAAACTACCAAGCCACCTAACTGTGTCAAACGTGCATGGATGCCTGTTTGGTCTGGTTGCCAAACCAACTACCGCAGTTTATTACTGTGCTGGTGATAACAGATGTTAAGTGGCCTTACAGTTCCACTTGACATTTTAACGCCTTCTTACCTTTACCCACCCCAAGTCATCCTCAAGTTCTTACTTAAGTCATCTTAAGTCATCCACAAGTTCTTACTCAAGTCATCCTCAAGTCACTTCTAAGTTTTTACTCAAGTTTGTTCTCAGTCATCCTTAAGTCATCCACAAGTTCTTACTCAAGTCATTCTCAAGTCACCCCAAGTCACTTCTAAGTTCTTAACTGAAGTCGTCCTCCAAGTCATCCTCAAGTTCTTACTCAAGTTACCTCAAGATCGTAATTAAGTCATCCTCTAAGTACAACCAAGTTCTTATTCAAGTTATTTATAATTATCAAAAAAATATACAATCTATGTTTTTATCTTAATAGTAGATGTCTAATATAGTACACCACACGCCTCAAAAAACTCGTCATCGTCGAGGATGTCTTGCTCAGCGCTCCTTGTGCGAAATCGGTCAGCATAGATCTTAATGAAGTTCTTACATCCTAAGCAACTCATTGATTACAATTCTGGTCTATGGAAATGTCTTTTATAGACTCCATGTCTTTATTTATTGACTCCATCATTTTATAATACGCCATGTTCTATTTTTATCAAAAAAATTTTAAAATTAGTTTTTAAAATATTATTGCATCACAAATGGATCAATATGAACTTTTGTTGTTGGCGGTTTTAGCGTGCTGTTGTGTTCGGCTTTGGTATTTAGTGGTGGAGATTGTTTGGGCTCTTGTTTTTGCCAGCGTTGTTTATTTATTTTATAACGTAATAACCGCCCCCAGCAGCAGCAAGGGCGCCAAAAAATGACAACAGTTTTAAGTTCAATATTCCATGAAGACTTTGGCGCTGTAGGTCTTGAATCATATGGAGTTTTTATAGCTGGCATTGAATCAACTTGTTCTAGCGTTGGCGGTGTTATGTTTTCATGATGAGTTATATTTTGTGATTGTAACTGTAATTTTTTTTGTTTGTTCCACTCAGCTAATTTTTTTCTGCTGCAACCGTCCGGGATGAGGGGGTTTAGTGACCACTTTCACCTGATTCAATGTTTTCTGATTCTGGTTCTGCTGATTTTCTGGCTCGGTCATTTTGAAGGGAATAATAAAATCTATATGATTAATTGTAATTAAACCCATGATTAATGGCGATAACAATGTTCCAAATCTGTAGTATAAATCACATCCTAGAGATTCTAATGACTTTGTTAAAACTGGATCTTGCGTTAATCATACGTAAGATCTTGTTCAGATCAATGGGGGCAAATCTACTGACTAGTTTAGTGTACAAACTAAGAACCGTTTGTCCTACACTTTTTACCATTCTTGATCCAAGTTGCGCTTCATACTGTTGTGATACTTTATAATGTCTTGTGGGCGACATCTGTGAATCTGTTCTTGTGAATTCAGTTCGAGGAACTGTTTTGTTTTCCCACATGCTGCCAAAGAATACAGCCTTTCTTTTTAGGCATAATAGCTTGCTCATCAACCTGTTCATTGTAATCATAGTTCAGGAAGGTTTAATAGATCATCGCTGTTCATGTTTTTATTAATATTATTATTTTTTTTTTTAAAATGAGCGCTGAAATAAACTGTTGCCAACTTGTATCCATTCTGTGTTATTGGGGTCTAAGTATAGGATACACAATGCTTGGTAAAAGCTTGTTAAGAATTAAACCAGCAGATCTTGGCAAACTAGACTTTGAGGATTCAGCAAAGCTAATTGCTATTATTGCAGCTTCGTTTGCCACGAAAGATTTTCTAGTCAAGCAAGGAATAATTCCAGACAGTATAAATATGTAAATAAAAAATACATTTATAAAAAATGGCTTCACTCGTAATGATGATAGGCGGCGCTGTGGTGAATGCGCTTGCTTTTAGCGGAAGTAATTACGATTTAGTAAACTGCGGGATGACGGCGAGAGAAAAAGACATAACAAAGCTATGGAGCAACTAGCCGCAGCACAAGATCACTATGAAAAGCAGAGAATTGAGCAGTTAGATTTTATTAATAAACACTGAAAAAACAGGGACATGCAGCTTACACATTTAAAAATGTTGACCAGGCAATAAAAGAATATTATCTTGTAACCGGCAAACCAATCGAGACATTGCCCCCACCAAAATTCAGTGACTTTTATCAGCCATCAGAAAAACAAAAGATGAAAGAAATCGGGTTTATTGTCTTTGGCATGACCGTCGTGTATTTTGTTGCGCTTTAATATTGGCTGAATAAAAATGAACAAAAATCTATTATTCGCCCAAAGGATATTGGAAGGGAATAACAGCAATTAAAAAGCTAAGCGAAGCAGCGGGAGTCAGTGAACAAACATCAAAAGAATGGTTATCTAAACAAGCGATTTGGCAAATTTATTTACCTGCCCCTAGACGAATACAGAGACCACACTTTGTCATAAACTCCAAACGACACCCATCAAATGGACCTTCTATATTTACCCTCTGATACGATTAGACGAAAAAGATTTAAGTACGCACTTACAGTCATTGACATAGCTTCAAGATACAAAGATGCAGAACCATTAAAACACAAAAGAGTGCTTCTGCTGTTGCTGTTCCCATACAACTGATATACCAACGAGGCCCGCTAACTTATCCCCGCATGTTTTCAAGTCGATGAGGGGAAAGAATTTAAAGGCCAAGTGAATCAATTATTGTTAAAACACAGAGTTACCATTAAAAGAGGCATTCCAGGAGTTCACAGATCACAGGCTTTAGTTGAAAACTTTAACAAACAGTTATCTGAAAGGCTTTTCTCTACCAGTATCACAGAGAGCTGATTGACAATTCTCGCAACACAGAATGGGTTAGAAGACTGCCCTCAGTTTTGCGCGCAATGAATAATGAAGATTTAAAGGGCTAAAACCAGTAAAAAGCAATCAAAGAAAAACAATAAATGTTGCTGAAGGAGAGTTTTCATCCGGCAAACTATTGCCATTTGGATTGAAAGTAAGGTATCTTTATTTACCGGGGGAAGCAGAAGGGGACACTCGCATCAGGGCAACCGATCCAGTTTGGAGTGTTGATCCATATGAAATAAAAGAATTGTAAAAATGAATCCCCCCGTGTATTATTTACGAGAAACTGACAAACAAAACAACCAGCTCCTCAAAGATCTTTTGTGAAAGAAGAACTGCAAATAATCCCGCCAGACACAGTTCCGCTTTAACTGATTTACGTAAATATATTTGAGTTTAAAATGGAGGCTCAGAAGGAGCGCAGAATGAAACAAGAATGGTAAGGAAGAGACCTTGGAAATGATACGGGAATCATTTGATGCGTGTAATGCTATTAGGGGAACATTTTCGAGGATTAATCAATGCATGCTAAATCATCCAGATCACCTACAACTCAAACCCCCAAATTGGGTAAAAGAATATCTTGAAATAATAAAAAAAATTCGAAGCATCAAGCAAACATGAGAAAAGATTTAAATGAATTGGATGAAGCTATAATTGATCTTATAATAAAAGTTGATGAAAAATATAAACCTGAGAATGTATACAATTATGCCCTCCTCCAATGTCTATTGATTGAAACTCTGGATTAACAAATACTCGTTTTGTGTTTGTTCTATCTATGACTTCTTTGTTACACAGTTGTGTTGATCTCATGTAGATTAGATCGCAGTTTTACGTTGTCATGATGAAAAGTCTTATTGCCAAACAATGCTTCTTTGTAGTTGTCATGGATATGTTTGACTGCACAACACTGCGAGATATTCCTTTGCTTTCTTAATGATTTTCTCCTGGCTCGAAATACTGTACATTTTCGACCTTAAACCAATAAACTCTTTAATCACCCCTCCGGATAATTCATCCTTCATCTTCCAAAAACCCTTCTTATTAAGGTGAATGTAAAGGCGAATCTTTAGGGTAATCAGATGTATCTATACATCCTGATGCCCTTTAGCTACTTCTAATTCCATGTCTTTATGATGTCTTCAGTAGGGATATCTATAACAAAACTATCTGTATCTGTGTAAAGTACTGTGGACTCAGGATACGAGGGTTTAAAGTAGTCATAAAGAAATTCTAACATCAAAAGCTTTGATAATTCTAAACGGTAAACCCAATAAATAAGGTTTGCCCAAATTTGGGACTTTCTTTTTTTTCATCATTATGCCAAAAGGTGATCATGAAATCTTCTAAAGTCCTGATAATTAGGTTTTTGAAGTCATTAATTGCTTCGTTCTCTTTGGTGACCAATCAACATCTTTACCTTGTGTGGATTCTCCATAGTCTTTCCCAAAACAGCTGTTGTTCATCAGCTTGAAAAGTCTTTTTCTGAAGCATTGTGGATTTAGTTCTAAGATCAGTGTTCTTCATGAGTATGGTTTCATGAATGTTCTTGATCGAAAGCAATTATACGATGAAAGCTGTCAACTTCAAACCATGTCTTAAATAAAATTGTAGAAGTCTGTAATGACAGACTAATTTTTTTTGCCTCGAAGATTAGGCACAAGTTTAGGCGGCTCTCTTGGATTCGTCTTTAGACTTTCTGCGGCTAACGGATAGTCATTATGCAAGTCATGGAGTTCATGAGAATATTCTAAGTCAATTTCTAGAATAAGACCTCTTTTACGATCAGCTGTAAGAGTTTTGCAGATGTTCTACAAATTCTTGAATTTTTTTTAATACCACCAGTGTACATTTTAAAAGTTGCGTAATGGAAGCGATTGCCCCATACCCCAACCATACAGATTGTTTGCATCTAAATACATAAGATAGTTAGCCTTTTACTCGGATCATAGTCGTCCAAGTATTTGTTGTTTTGCTTTACAGTAAGGGTTTGCGACGCCATACTAATTCCTCCACGCAATCCGTTTTCAATCATCTGAATCTTTGGTAGGTCGACATAAATCAATCTGTACTCCAGTTAAACTTTAAGAAAGCATCCCAAATCTTTCCCGGGGGCCCGGAAATGTAATGCGCAGGATCCAGGCTGTAATGTTTCATGCAGGTCTTTCTGTAATTTTCAAAGACGTCTGCCACAAACATACATCGGCTTTAAAGTAGGAGTCATGATAGTTCCCATCGTTTTACAATCTAACTTCTGCCACGCATCTTGAGCAGGGCTGGTAATCAGAATCACTGATGTCCTTTCCTCTAAGACTAGAAAAGAACGCGCCTTTAGGTGGAAGTGTATCTTCGTCAAACCTTTCCCCCAATGTTCATGTATTCATAAGGGTAAAACGCCCTTCAAACGAGAGTTGGGTCAAAAATTCTTCGTTATTGGCAGGACTTTAAGGACATAGCCAGCCCCCTCTAATGAACCCATATGTGCTGCATAGAGTCAAAAAAAGGGACTGTTATTCAGATTAAAGCACATGTACTTTTCTGATGATTGTGCAATGCATGACACCCTGAAGGAGTCGGTTACTGCTTTCATTATAAGATGAGAGTCATAACCTCGCAAGTTATGAAAGAAGAGGGGCCCGTTTCCCATGTCTTTGGTTCAACTTTAGTTGAGATTGCATTTGTTATGCGCCGCTCCTCTAAACCTTCCACTAATGTGTCATGGTCTCTTACTGTCGGATTTGTTTCCTCACTGAGTTCTAAACACAAATCCAACAATGTGTAGCTGATTATATGTTGTTGGTCTTCGGGCGTCTTATGATTTCGAAAATTCAGATTATTAGAACAATCTTTTCGACTTGCTGCATGCGCTGTAAAATCTTCTAGCCGCATCGGGTCCTCTGTATAATTTGGTGTTGAATGGCGCCATCCGACCTAACAATAATGAAGGCAAATGAACAAATCTGGTGATTACTCATTAAGACTGTTTTTCGAATTTTTTTGTGGCGCGGGCCTTCATAAGGAACAATGAGTGATTCGAATTTCTGCGTAAACTACGTATGGAGAATTTTGCAGTTTTTTCAGTTCTTAAAACTAACTTTACTGCCTTTTGGGGGCGTAATTAGTTCTGTATTACAGTCAACTGGGTCGATACAATGTTTCTTATGTTCGCTTGCGGCTTGAGCAGATGGAATTCTTGTTAAACATTTTCTGGGGAATTCTTGTTTATGGTGATGCTTTGAAGTATACCGCAATAATCTACTCATTGTTCGTATCATGTGAAAATGCGGGTACCCCGCTGGCGAAAGCTCAGTAGTAAGTCAACATGATTTTTGTCTGGATCGCCAATCTTTGGGGCTGTTCTTGGACACTTTAATGGGTAGTAGATTTGTTTCTTCATCCATGTGTATACATTAACAGTTATTGGTTTGTTTTGTTCTTCAAATGATCAATGGAATCCACGTAACGGGAAAGGATATTCCGCTAAAGTTAAGATCATTGAGTAAGGGTGATAGTTAGATACTCTCTGCGTTTTTAGCAACGTGATGAAACCCTTGCGAGAAACACCACATAAAACATTTGTTGTCTGAATAATTCTTTATGTTTAAATGCTTTTTTTGCGACTAATGCTGGAGGTAGTGGAATGTAAGATTTCCCTACAATAGGCTCATACTTAGCCTGTTTTAATCTGATCTCTGGGACTTCGCCTTTTGCCCAACCAGAGCTCTCATTTTGGCTTCTTCACCCGCCACATCAAACTGTGTAAGCAGTTCGTCTGCCAACCGGGTGTTAAGTCATTATTACAAAGAATAACCTGTTGTTTAGTTGGACCCAGACTTCTAGATTTTCTTCATTTATTGTTATATAGTCGATTAAAACGCTAACATTACTTTAAACTGGGGGTCTATTGTTAGTTTACCTGGAACTTGGAAATAGCATGAGCAACACTTGCTGTACTTTTTGCTGGATTAATGACTTCTAGATCAATATCATTTAGTGTCTTGATAAATTTTCTTGCATTGCTTCAAAGAATTCGTCTGGACCTTCATATAGCTTATCCATGGTGAGTTTCTTTTCTAACTCAAATATTTATTTAAATAAAAAAAATAATTAATCAGAATCAATTCAACGGTCTTTTTGTGCTTGGATCATAAATAAAGTATAAAGCCCTTTGGGGTTGTTAATGTGAGCTGTTTAGAAACAGAGTTAATTTTTTCGTTTACTTTTTTTAAAACTTTCCCTTTTTTATCTGCTCGGGGTCTGGCTGTTGAGAAAAAACTTGTCCTCCCCTTTTCTTTGAAGATCAAATTTTGTCTTTTGTAGTCATCAAAATCGGCCTGTAAACGACTAAATTCTTCATCCGTAATTTTTTGAGTCAGCTAGTGCTTTTTTTATAATCAGCTTAAAGGAACTAAGTTTAGTGTTATTAGTTAAACCATAGCTGTGTGTTTTTGGGGAGTTTAGTTTTTATTTTTTTGCTGCACCCTACAGCTAATGACATAGGCAAGAGCTAAAGACAAACCACCTAGAGGTTAAGCCGCGGGTGCGCCTATGCCCGTTGCTAGAGACCAACACCGTTCCTGTGATAGAGACTTATAGTCGATGCTCCAGTATTAACATAGGTAACAGATTAAGGCAGCAGAATACCTTCGTTTGGTTTTGCTGTATTTTGAAAGGCCCTGCTCTAAGTACTTGCTGCATTTGTGTAATTTTTGGGTTAATCTGAAAGTTTTTATGCTGGGGTTTTTTCTATATCCCTTCGTTTGACGACTCTGTAGGTACTTTCGGATAATGCTGAACAGACATGCTTTTTTAAAATAAAAAAATAATTTAGTAATGTATATTTTCTAATCTGTTATCTTGAATATTCAGCTGCGCATCATATATTAAAACAAATATACATTAAGCGGTTTTATCGACATCTTTTTCTTTATAAATTTTGAATGTTTTTTATGTCTCTGACAGTTCTCCCGCTTCCATGTAACTGTTTATCCCCCGTTGACCTTAGGTCAATCCAAAAACCCGTATTTCGTTTTAAATAATGATCAAGTCTAACGCTGTGAAGATGTAGATCTTTAGACACAAGGTCAACAGTTGATTTCTACACCTCCCCCTCCAAACAATTTTCTTATTTGGGTCAAAATGCTGATAAGGTTTAGTCCGCTAGCGTTAGATTTGGTTAGGACTACCCTCAATTGTACATTGCACTTTTGTTATTTTAGGATTAACACAATTTTTCAGTTTTTTCTTTCGAATGGCCCTTCATCTTTGCAAGCAATAAAATACCTTTAAGCGATCTTGTGTGGCACTAAAACTAAAATTCCATATGTGTCTGCCCTGCTTTTAGGATATTTAGAATGAAGAATCACTCTTTCGTAAAAATATTGCTAATTTTGACTGATATTGTTGTCAATTAGCCTTGCTAAATTAGGGTTGCTAACAACGTCAAACCTAACGAGATGTCAAAAATGCTGTTACTTTGCTTCGGTGTCTGTTGATCTAATAACACGTTTGTAGTCATTAAAAGTTAGTTCATATGCAATTGTTTTTTAATGCTCCTTGAAAGTATGGAGCATGCGCTTTTAACAACTCAAAATCTAGGGTATGAAAAAGCGATTTCCATACGCATAACTTACGGCTACAAACCTTTTGCCCCTCTTTAGCGTCTGCGGCGCCTATTCTATGTTTTAGTGCTTCTTTATTTTTGATTCCTTGAAACGCAAGATCAGCCCTTTCAGTCGCGGTTAGCCATAGATCAGAATAGGTTAGAAATATGTTTTGCATTATGTAAAGAAAATATTTCTTGCCCCCCAAGTTTTATAGAAATTTTCTTAACGATTGCCCGCCCGATTCTGTACAACCGTCCTGTTTGGGTTGTTCTGAAGCGGTTCTATTTTTTAAAGTAAGACGTGCAGAGCCCGGCACAATCCTTATCCGCTCCTAGGTCTGGAAATTTGACAATAAGAATTTGATCCCATCAATAGTAGATGGATTATTTGGAACAGTAATATTCCGCTTATTTCCCTTCACGCCAAAAGGGGTTTTTTCAGCTTTCTATGCGGGTCAAGAATCGAGCCCTAGGGTTGTGACATTTTTTTATAAAACAAAATAAAAAAATTTATTATTAAAGAAACATGGCAGGGGATTGAAGGTGAAGAAGATTATGATGTTTTAGATCCTGGAGGGCGAAAATGAGTGATTTCCCTGGGAGCAGCATCGCTCGGGGCTCTCGTTGCATGATGAATTAGTAGAATCGGGAGTACATTTCCAACAAGTCGGTTATAATTAACAGAAAGTAAGGTCAGATCATTATACCAAAGTTTAGGACAAGAACCTCCCGATTTTATAGACCATAATGATTTTGAACTAGAAAATAACCATTTGTTTGTGAAAAAAACGACCAAGGACAACTTGTTCAGCTTACAACTAAACCCAGACCCATCAAAGTTTGTAGGATGAATACAATTAGACAAAGGCTCAGTGTGAGCGATCGAAGTGCCTTGGCATTGTTAACCAAATTAAGGGGGGAGGCAGTTGCTAAACTTCAAACACACTGCAAGAACTCCCAAAAGATACCAAATACAAAACATGGAACTTCAAAATTTAAGTCAAACAGGGGGGAAATAATAGAAGCAGAAACCAGTTTTTCAGAAGAAACAGCGTTAAAAACAATTAATGATTCCCCCTTGCCTATGCGGGAAATAGCGGCCCTTGATCATTGCTTTGAGAGCATCAGAGGCGAATTAACAAACAATTTAGCAAACTGGGTGAAGTGATGAGCATATAAAAAAAGAAAAGAAAACTCGTTGAGGTGATGACGCCAACTTAGGGCCTGGGGTTAAGAAAGAATAACCAAAAACTAAAAGATCTTGAACAAGAGGATCAGCAAGACTAGAAGTGTTGTCTACTAACCGAGAACAATTACGAACTCATGTGAGCAGAATAAGAGAAACTATCCAAAGAATTTTATATGAAAAACACAACGCTAGCAGAAAGAATAAGAACACTGTTTAGAGAGCAAGGAGTCACATTAGTAAGCGTTTATAACGGCCTTAGGATTTGCAATAAGTACATTGGTGAGGGCTATTAGGTGTGGGTGCTGGGTCAGTGTCCATCGCCATCGCCTCCACCTGATAAAATGGGTTTTAAAAAAAACAGCTTGATATCTTGCGGTTTATTAAAAAAATTAAACCGGTAAAGCCTGGATGCTTTCCAGTATATTTGGGGGTGTCTTAGTGCTTTTGTTACTGAGCAAAGTAGTTGGCTTTATGGCGAGCACTTATGGACATTATTCTCTTAATAGTGGGTTTAAATTTTTAGTAAAATTTAAAAAACCAAGTAATCCACAGTTAATCCAAGAACAGTGCTGTCTTTTCATATTCATGTATTATTTTTTTTGACTTCTTCAAGACTTCGGCTTTGGGCACGGGATTGGATACTTATTTTGGGTGTTTTACTGCTTGCAATATTACTGGTCAGAATTTATTTCGTTTTTTCGACTTTCTGTTCATTGCCGCCACAAAGGGTTTCATGTTGTAGTTTATTATTGTTCTACCTGGAGTCTGAGGTCAGAAGGCAGCATGTAAAACCCCGCCAACGCAAGTCTACTTTTTATCTTCTATTGTAAAACATTTTGGTTCCTTTTAATATTGAAGGTAAATAACTGTAGAATTAATGGTTTTCTAAATTTGTATGTATTGTTTTTGTGCGTCAAGCCAGTAGAGGATCGTATGCTGAATCTGTTTGGCTTGCGAACCTAGCAAAAAACCAACGTAAGTCGATAGGGGTCGGGTTTATTCGTTCTATTCCGCTTTGTTAGGGCCCTTTGAAGTGTCTAAGATAAATGTTGTCCATGCTGATTTATGCTCTTGCTCTATGGACCCGAGGGGAACAGTTGTGTCTGGAGGAAAGTTTTTGTAAGAGGATTCCATCATATTAACTTTTTGTGCACGCCCCAAAATAAGGGGTGCTAAGCCATGATTGTAACTTTTCTAAATTTCTTAAATTAATATGAATTCGTTACGATTTCCCTTTTAAAAGCCTTCAAAGTCTATTCTGTTGTTGAATGGTTAAACGTTTTGTCATTTGGTATGGAGCTTCCAGGTTCAGTCAAATTTTCGTCTGAAGGTTTTAAAAAAAATGAATCTGTACACTGACCTCACCAAAGGATCAGGAGATTTAAGTGATCAGCTACGAAACTCCCCACCCAGTTGTTGCACAAACACAGCAAAAGTTTAACTGGTTCTGATAAAACTGCATCGGATGACTGAACCACACTTTCGCGATGTGTCCTTTTTTAATTTGGAGGGTTAAGATATTTTTTAATGGCGTACTAACCTTTACTTGAAGGGGTTCAGTCTGGTCACAGAAATGTCAAGAGATCAGTTGTTATTTTTTTTAAGATTGTAGTGCGGCCCAACAGAATATTTTGCATTAGATATTTGAATGCGCTCATTTTTAATTTGTTTAAAAAATGTTTGTAACAATACAACTCAAGACGTCCTTCGTTTTAGAAATGCTATTAATACATTGCGGAAGCAGAATGGTTGCGCTTCATGAAATATTTACAAAGTCGTATGGTTTAATATAAGTAATCCAAGGGGAGAATTAAATACGAATTTTAAAAGTTAACAAAACAGGGCCAAAAATTAGCCCGTAAAATACCCGATGGTTATTGGGTTTTGCCACTAAAGAAGCAATGGTAACTTTGACTTTTCTCTCAAACTTAACCAATGCGAATTGAAAACAATGTTGACCTTCAACCTGAAGAAGGAAAAGTAGTTTCCATTTTGATGGAAGCTAGCTAAAATGTTGGTTACAATGCCAATCAAGCCGTTCATAGTTTTGAAGTTACACAACAAAACTACTTATGAGGGAGAAAATCCGCTCGATTTGCATTACATCATTACTCTATGTTTATTGATGAGCTAGCCACGGGGTGAAAACTTAAAATGATGGAAGGCCCTCAACTGTTTTAGAGTTTTCCACGGAAAAAGGCAATTGCGATTATAAATTATACAATTCCCGAATTTACAGTTTAAAAGATTAGTTTGTGGAAGGGTCGGATCATTTAATATAAAAATTGCAGACAAAAACGGGGAAAAGTCGTTTAAATGTATAACCTGCACATTTTTTTGGAAATAAATAATAAACTGTACTTAAAAATGTCGCGTGGGCCAGAAGAACCAGGAGTTACATTAGCGCCTGTGAGGTGTATAACTTTAGAATTAAGACCTTGCAGACGTTACAGACTTTGAACAGAAGGTGAGATAGGCGCTTTGTATGGTTTGAGTACACTAAAGATGGTGATTATAAACGTAAAGAGGTTGGCGACAGCAAAAAGTTTCCTAAACTAGAACAACTGCGCAAACTAGAAGCAAATAATGTTGGCCAGTATGAATATAAATAGTTCGAAAACCTGACCTCAAATGGCACTTAGAACCATATTTAGAATGGGAAATAAAATTTTAATTCATAAAGCCCATTTACATTTTTTAGCCGTCAAAAAAGTTTCAGAAAAGCATTCAACTCGGCCCTTTACATGTAAGTCTTATGCCAGACGACAATAGCCGGAAAGAAAAATTTAAAAAAAACACCGTATGGGAAAAAAACGTACATCCTCCACAGAAGAGAAACGGTTTTAAAGAAAACTTCTACAAAATTACAGTTCTTTCCAAGCAGAAAATTAGGAGACACGTTCACAATGATATTTTAAATTTCTGTCTTTAAAGATGTGGAGAGGGGGGTGGGTTGTGGGCGTTAGTGATGACCTTTTAAAGGAATTAATATTAGCTGGCAAAACTTAGACGTTAAACGTCTTAACGTTTCCCTAGTCGTTCTTCACAATGGTGGGATATTAAGGTTTATAACAACAAGCAACAAAATCAATGTTGACTTAAATAGAAACAATCTTACAGGGAAATGAATTGGATTAATCTTACACTTTAGGGCCCTTTTAGGGTTTTATTATACTGAACAAGTTTTGACAGAGAGCATAATAAAAACAATAACTGGATTAGATTAAATTCTGTTATAAAACTAAAGGAGCAGTTAAACTTTATGACAAAAACTCCTCATTGTTCAATTTAATTGTGGACAAACTGGTTGTGGGAAAAAAAATATTTGTCCTCGACCTATTACAAACAGTTTATCGTTATAATTTTGATCACATTGTGATTTTCTGTCCAACACTTAAATGGAACAAAGCATATTATGATAGAAGGTTTTATGGAAAAGATGATAACATATATTTAGTTGATCCCAGCATAAACTGAGTGAGTGTTTAGAACACTTTTAAAAAATTGTTTGAAGGACGCAGACACTATTTATTATAGATGACTGTTCAGCAGAAAGAGACATAGTTAAAAAAAAAACGCTTTGTCGAAATGGCTTTCAGTGGAAGGGCATGCTGGGATAAGTGGTGGGATTTTATGTCAGAAATAAACTCCAGTTTTAAAAGACTTTAGAGAGCAGTTAAAGACTGTAGTTTTTTTTTCACATGAAAGACAGAGATCATTTGATGAATGTTTGCGCGAAAATGATGTTATTGAAAACGTCAGGAAAAACATGGTTTAAGCAAAAACTAAAATCTAAAAATTTTTAGTAAATTAGTATTAAAAACGGAAAATTTCCTACACATTTATGTTGTTTGTAGGGTCGTTATTTTTTTTGGTTATTAAGTCATGCTTAGTAGAGAACGGTATTATCCCGCTTTTGGATTGCCCGGACGAGACCGGCCTTTGGGCCCGGTTGAGAGCGGGTGAGCCAAAACGGCATAATACCTTTTCTCTCGGGGAAAACATTGCATGAAATAAATGCTTTCGCCCTTTCTCACATTATTCTCTTATTAAGCCTGGGAAATATTTTTCTTTTCCTGAAAATTAAACAATTCGTTTTTGGGATGATCACTTTTGCATTTTCTCCGATTCACCCAAATATGTATAGCTTGTTTTTATTTGATGAATTCTACTGCTATAAAAAATAAAAATAATCAAATCAGTATTCGGGAAAATCTTTGAAGCATGACCACTTTTTTCAAAAGAGTTTTGGTCTACGTCCTAAAAAGAAGTAAAATGTTCACCTACAAACCACAGGTTTTGAATGAATGTTTTTATGTCTCATGTATGATCGGTTTTGCAGTATCTCCATAATCACTTAATAGTGTTTCTGCCCAAAAAAGAAATCTTTTCCAGTATGAGCACATGCTTTTTAAAACACTTTTGTCTTTAAGTCCCGTCAAAAGATGCACGTACACAGTGCCGTATGTAGCATTTAATTATGACCCTCTCCAAATTTATTTCTTATTTAATATTTTGTTACTGATTCCCAAAGCACGTAACTAAAAACGCTGCCGTTGTGCAGATGTGATGATCTGTGTATGTGGATAAATGCTAGTCCGAGAAAAAAAAACACGCCAAAAGATCAATCAATTATTACAAAGAAAATGTATCAGGCAGAGCTAAATAATTTAGTAAGTACTTGTTTGAAAATGGACTGAAACTTTTCCCCTGAAAAAAACCGTATTTAGTGTTTTTTTAATATGGTGATGATCCTGTTGATCTGCCGTCTTTTAGACTTGATGGAAAAACACTTCAGTATGTACACTCAGTAAAATTCTTGGTGTTTACTTCACATCTAAATTGACATTGAAGTTCACATTGATTATCTCTTAAACCAGGCTAGGAAAATTTGAATTTTCTGAAAATCTTAAGCAAGCAAAGCTGGTGCCAAGATGTAAAAACATTGAACATCTGGCAATACCACTCGTTCGGTCTAAGCTATCGTATGCTCAAGAAGCTTTCTTTTGTGCTCCTAAATATTTGTTGCAAAAACTGCAAAGTGTTGATAGCAAGGCTTTTAAATTATGCTTGGGAATCCTGCACATGCTTCTACGTAGGGACATATTCGGAAATTGATGTTTTGCCTTTAAACGAACACAGAACACTCACTTTGGCAAAATATTTTGTGAAATGTACAGCTATGAAAGGCGTAAATGAAACAGAAATCTCTTTAAATCCATCTACTGATTACCCCAAACGAGCAAAAAACATTTCCTGCTTGTCTACTATTGGCTCGTACTCAGCCATTTGTTGCTGAAAACTGATTTGACCCCCGACTCTTTGGCAAAGATTTCTCATACTGATCCAATCCAAGCTGGGAAAGAAACAGGGCAAAATTTGACCTTAATCACACTGATGCTAAAAAAGTGATCATCCGCATATCTTGTCATATTCAACAAATATGCATATGCAAAGCAAGTATCCTAACCATCTTAAGGTATATACTGATGGATCATTGACAAATAACAAAGACGCTGGGTCTGCTTTTGTTATTCCATCACGTAAAGTAGATAAAGCATATTTAATAGGCAAAAATCGATCTATCTTAGTTGCCGAAATGATAGCTATACTAAAGGCTTTGACATATTTAATTGATATACTGCAATCAATCTTGCAAGTATTGTTATGTGTCGACTCAATGTCAGTACTACAATCTATCAAGTTTTTCAGTTCTAATTCTGAACACTTTATTCTAAAGAAAATATGTTATTGAATTCATATTTTGATGTGCAAAGGGACCGATTTAACTTTTTTCTGGGTTCCTTCACACAGTGGGATTTTGGGCAATGAATTCGCTGACAGATCTGCCAGAAAGGGAGCTAAAACTGAAATGAGTGCACAGTCACTTTCTGTCCCCTTGACTTTACAAGAGTGTCATCAAGTTTTAAAGCAAGTGGCTTGGGACTTTTTTTAGAAACAACCAGAACATCCCTAATTTGCGGGTTAATGCTTAAAATAGCCATGTTCTCAGCTTTGATCAGGTTGAAGGCATTGAACACCTGCAGCTTTGTGATATGTATCAGTACAGAAACTTTGTTTCAGTATTTTATAGACTGAAACTTGACGCATTCAGAGCGAAATAAAGTGCAGGAACAAAATGCATATGTGGTAAGGCAAACGTGTCGAGAGCCCACGTTTTATTTGATTGTGTGACTCTTAAGGCATACTTACCATGTTTATTAGGCATGACAGTGACTGATGTTTTTTCTGATATTGATTTTGCTTTCAAAGTTACCTTTTGCTTAATATGTAGTCCTGTTAGATATTTACTATAATGTTATAAGTAGTAATTATTCTATATTTTGCGTGCACTTCCACACACTTATGCTTCACACACATACTCTTACACACACACACACACACACACACACACACACACACACACACACACACACACACACACACATCTCTCTCTCTCTCTCTCTCTCTCTCTCTCTCTCTCTCTCTCTCTCTCTCTCTCTCTCTCTCTCTCGTCTAATATCACACAATTTTTGAAAAGACGTAAAATGAAAGTGCTACTACTCTCCAAAGATACTTCATCTGTTTCTGTCTTCGTAATAATGCCAGTTAATACTGCTGATACTTGCATGGAAAACATTTAACAGCGCCAGCATTTATCTTTTAAAACAACTTTCAAGATCTCCTAATCATTCAAAGGTGGTCACAGTCTTCCTGTTTTCAGTTCACTATATGTTTTGAAGTATGTATTTCAGTTGTGTGTGTGTGTGTGTGCGTGTGTGTGTTGTGTGTGTGTGTGTGTGTGTGTGTGTGTGTGTGTGTGTTGTGTGTGTGTTGTGTGTGTGGTGGTTTTTTTTTTATACTCTATACCATATTGCTTGAATAATCAAATAAATTGTTCGGAATTGTCTCCCTCGTGCCTTCTCTTGGGTCAGCACTGGTTTTCATGAAGTCATGAGAAGCTTCACTGTTTGGTGGCCTTTGACAGTGTGGACACTTAGGGTTGTGCAATTTTTACCATTTCAGCAGGTTTGAGCGGGAGAGCAGAAGGCCATATGCAGATCTTGTTGTTCGTCCTTCGATTTCGAAGATGATCATGACTTCAATCTCAGATAGACGATCGGTGTGTGTTGGTCCGCAGGTGGCTGGTGAGGCCGATCTGATCATGACTTCAATCTCAGATAGACGATCGGTGTGTGTTGGTCCGCAGGTGGCTGGTGAGGCCGATCTGATCATGACTTCAATCTCAGATAGACGATCGTGTGTGTTGGTCCGCAGGTGGCTGGTGAGGCCGATCTGGGTCCGGAGGGAAACCCTCCCACATGAGGGACACACGTGGGTGGGTGCTACAGTGGAGGTGGAGGTAGCTCTAGCCTTGAGCGTGGGTCGCTTTCTCTCAGCTTCTGCTGTGCGTCTCTTCTCTGATGTACATGCACCCTTTGTGAGGCTGCTGCGCCAGGCTGGCGATCCAGGCAAGCGACTCCCAGGTGTTGAGGTTGACGTCCAGGCCTTTGAGGACACTTTGAGGCAGTCCTTGAAACGTTTCTTCTGGCCCCCCAACTTTGCGCTTGCCTTGACTCAGTTTTCATACAGCAGCTGTTTCGGCAGTTGACTATCTGGCATTCTGACGATGTGGCCAGCCCATCTGGCTTGGGATTTCTGAAGGAGAGTGTAGATGCTGGGATGCTGGCCCTTTCCAAGACCTCAATGTCTGGACTTTGTCCTGCCACTTGATGTGTAGGAGTCTGCGGAGATAGCTGAGATGAAAACGGTTGAGCTGTTTGGCGTGTCTGCTGTAGACAGTCCAGTCTCAGTGGCATAGAGGAGAGTGGTTATGTCGCGGTCAAGGTCCGTGAATCAAGGATGTGAGGTGGAAGAGGAGAGAGGGACAGGCTGGGCACAACACCCACCGTCCACACACTCAAACCACTCGGGGAAAAATAAACCAAATAAGCAATTTATTAAATTAATGAAAATATCTCATTCAAACCTAGTGGAGGAGGGACGACTATCAAGAAGAGGGAGGACAGAGAGAGAAATTGGAAAGAAGGAAAATAGAAGATGACAGGCACCTAAAAGAAGATATCTACTTAATGGACAAAATAACCCAACAAAAGACCCCACACCCCCGGCCCAGGAACAGATAATTTAGACCCTAAACACTAATCTATCCCAAAATAAAGAAAGAAGAAAGGACAGGGAGAAACAATTAAACGAAGGACGAAACAGGGTCTACCCCAGCCACACAAGCATATTCACCAACATTCGCATACTTATACACTTATGAACACTTTTAGTATATTCACGCATGTACCCTCACAAACATCACAGCCATACAGAATGTCTCCCACACGCCAGGCATCACCAAACACCGCCCATACACAGCCAGAAACAAACTTAACTTAAAGAAAAGTCCTTTCCCTGTCCGAGCAGGGAGACACTGGTGCACCCCAAAGCAGTTGATACGCTCAGGAAGGGCGTTCTGGCCTCGCTCTTGGCACCACGGTCAGCGTCCTGCTCCTCTTCATACCGCTCTCGGAATGGGCGTCCTGCGATAAAAGGCGTCTGGGCCGACACCAAGTCAACCAACGAAACACGCCCTATAAAAGGGCATTAGGATTTTATTCTAGTACAGCTGAATATGGTGTGGGTGCAGGCTGCTACCTGGCGAAATAGGCTACACCCGCAAGACTGAATCTAGTTTAGTAATAGTTTACTTCACATTTCATTATTGTATACTTTTTTTTTCTAATGATTGAAAAAAAACACACAACTTCGTTTACTTGACGAAATTCTTATACTTTTGTCATAATATATACTACCCCCTTCATCTGAAGGCCTCAGGTATATAACAAAACTGACAAGGAAAAAAGGCAGATGACGTGTTGACTTTGAATTTAAAATTACCACAACAACACACCCATACCATATTCACATCAAAGGAAATATAATAGTAAAATAAATGAGAAACAAAATAAAATCGACAATACATAAACAAATAAACAAACAGGCAGAGCAGAACCGACAGGGGGGAGGCGCCGCGAAGGAACGCTCGCTTCCCGACCTCAAGTGAGTCGCGCGGTAACTCAACCAACACCGCGTCCGGCCTGAAGGTTTTTTCTCTTTTCCTTAAATGAAATAAATAATTTATAGAACTAAACAAGCATACCCCTCTCTCTGACGGGTACACACAAATCAAGAATGACTCAGCTAAAAAAACAAGCGTGCGCGGCGCGCCATGTGGCCAACCAAATTGCTGACAAGAAAAATGCCACTGCTTCAGCGTAGCGCATTTAGAATAAAATTTCAACTTGCCCTTCCACATTTATAAATCAGGCTAACGCTCACAGCGCGCCTGAAACCATATTTCTACACAACCTACAGTACTGCCTCAGCACAGTTACCAAAACGACAGATATTGAATGAAAATATTATAACCGATACCCCTGTGGAATGCGAAATGAGAAACTGAGAAGCATGAAAACAACTCACCAGAACGGCGGGTGGGAAGGAGGGGAAAAAGTGGGCCCGGCAGGCTGATCCTCAGCAAAAAGACTGTCCGGGACCCCGGAGCCGACAGCACCAGCAGCCCTTCACCATGGGATGGCCGACGGCTGGTCACCCCCAGCGAAGAGGGTCAAGATGTAGATTTGGTGGGCAGGAATAGGGATTCCTCTCTCTAAACACTATGACTACCACCGTCAGGCAGACCAGTGGTCTTCGTCACAGGTTATAAAATTGCCTCACCAAGAGAAACGTGGTCTCTCCATCGTGGCTCCAATCAGAGTGAAGTAAGAATTTTTCCCAAACGCCAGCTGCCGATCAAAGGGAAATAACTTCCAACGACTCAGTGAGCTCTCCACGGGTTTTCACAACTATCCAGGTATCTCACAGAAAGCGATGTCCATGCGGTGCAGAAGGATGCATGCAAACCGCACGGACGGGCAGACTTTTCTCCCTGAAAAGTTGACAGCACACAGCTGCCCATCCCTCTTTTATACACAAAAAAATAAGGGGTAACAAACTGACAAACTTAAACACATTAAAAGCGGGATGGAGGGCTGTCCGTCCGTGACAACACCCCCCACCCAAAAGGCCTGTGCACTGAGGCACAGACCCCTGCAGCCTTCCAGCACCGCTGGTTTCATGCATACAGAGAGGTCAAACTAACACAAATGAGACTGGGTGAAACCTTGGTAAATTTCAGAGTGCAGGGGAAGAATCTTCATTGCATTCCACTCATGAAGTCTGCCTCCACATTGTCCTTCCCAGAAATATGTCGGAACCTGAAGGCGTGACTTTGAACCTCGACCGCCCAGCCCATCAGTCGACGACTTACTGGACGAATTTTGTGCAGGTAGGTCAAGGGATGGTGGTCTGACTCTAGAATGAATTCCTTGCCGTAGAGATACGGATAGAAGCAGCGGACGACCACACCACGGCCAGACACTCCAAATCGATGGTGTGGTAGTTTAATTCCGCTCCCGTCAACTTCTTGCTGGCATAAGATATGGGAAGCAGACCTCGATCTTGGTCTTGGAGTAGAGCAGCCCCGAGCCCAATTCTGGACGCATCTGTGCGAAGCACGAAAGTGGCGTCAGGTCTGCAAGTTGCAGCACTGGCTGTCTGGATATAGCGTCCTTCAGCTCCTGAAAGCCTTCACGTCTTCCTCCTTCCAATCCAGATTCTCAGCTTTCGAGCAGTGGTTTTGTCGGTAAGGGCTTTGCTGTCTCTGCAAAGTGAGGTACAAACTTTCTGTAATATCCAACCAGGCCCAGGAATGAACGGAGCTCCTTCTTAGTCTTGGGTGGCTGAGCGTCCTCGATTCTTCGTACCTTGTCGGCTCTGGCAGAAGGTACCCCTACCCACAACATGACCCAAAAACGGCACCTCTGACTCCCCTATCCTGCACTTGGTAGGCGTGCGGCGAGTTGCACTTCTCGAAGACGATGGAAGAGTTTCCTTAGCAAGCGCAGATGTTCCTCCCATGTTACAGTTGCCAAAAGTAGATCATCGATGAAATTATGAGCTTCATTCATTTCCAGTGGCTGTAACATGAGCCGTATGATACGGCTAAACAACGCACCTGCAGTCTTGATCCAAACGGCATAACTTGGAACTGAAATTGACCCTCAGGCGTAGTAAATGCAGTTTGCGTGGAAGCCACGCAAAATCTCATTCGGTCGTCAGGTTCTTGACCAGTAGAATAGGGAAGGAATAAGGGGAACTGCAACGCTCGATGACGTTCATTCGCAACATATCCTGAATTTCAGCCTTGATGGGAGCGGATTGCGACAGGGGTAGTGGGTACTGTTTTACTCGAATGGGTTCCTGCTGAGTGAGAACCAGAGTACAATTTCCCAGGTTTTCAACGTAGTGGTACGTCATCAAAACATCGGCATACTCTTGGCACAACATCTTGCTGCAGCTTGATCTCCTCAGGTAGGTCTTGCGCAACCTGGACGTCTTTCCATGTTTCACTAAGCTGAGTCCCCCACACATGGATGTGGAGCTCAAGGCGAAGTTTCCCTATTTCTTCTACCAAAGGAACTGTGCCTAGAGGGACCTTGGTATGCCGTCCCTTGGCGTGGTTTCTCTGACATATGTCACTGGTTCGACAGTATCTCCTGACATCTCGAGTCATCCCAGGCCAATAAGGGCTAGCTGAATCCGCTCTAGAGTGCAGCGTCTCTGTTCCCAGGGCAGCCTGCCATGGGAGGGTAGCCCCAGAAGAAACAGGTCTGCGAAGTGCTTCTGGTCACGTCCAACTGGGTGTCGTTGTGGTGGCTGAAGAGAACTGCCGATGTAGAAAGAAGTCCCTTTTGCTGGACAAACTTGACCTTTCTATTCGGCAGCTCTAGTGTTGACATTTCCCACGAGTTGTATTTTCTTGTTCAGAGTGGAGTCTTTTATACTTTGTTGTCCCTTGATCGCGACAAGGGTCTATGCTGACCTGGCGCATGGAGGTAGGGCTTTAAAAAGGGTTTAGGACTCGCTTTCTACTCTCTTCTGCCAGCATCCGAGTGTGTGGCGGCGACCGTACACCTCTGGATGGTAAATCAGTAGAAATGGATATTAAACTCCCACCATCCTTACCAGGCTGACTGTGTCCCATGAGGGATGGGAGTACCGATGGTTGTTTCAAAGCAACTGCCATAATTTCCCCTGAAGTAGGGCGATGAGAGGTCTACAAGCAACGGTGATCGAGTGGCAGTGTACGACGATCAATCCCGCGATCTTCGCAGGTATTGCGCGAGGGTAGCCTTACTTTAGGTACTAACTTCCGTCAGTCAACTCTGCCGTGGCGCCCGTGTCTCTGATGGCCTCGACAACGTTCCCGCTACTACTGAGAGGAATGGTTGGGCAGGCTGGCGTAGTCACTTCCACATCCCAATTTCCACTTTAAACTGTGTTGTAGGTTTGTTTTTTGCGTCAGGGCGACACGCGCCAGATTGACGATGCGAACACATACAAAACAATGTTCGCGATCTGCGCCTGGTTTGTCCCTCTTCCCCTTGGGTTCTGGTGGTCTGCACTTGCTGGTGACGATGACTGGCTTGTGGCAGTCGAGACTGTCCGGTGGCAGACGAATCCTCACTTGTGGTTTCCTAGGTATACTTGCGAAGGATTGGTACATATATCGTCGTGGTCGGCATAGGCCTATGATAGCTCAATGCCTATGCGTAACTCTTGGTTGGGGCCTAACCAACTTGCCAGCGTAGGTCAAGGCGAAACCGAATTCTGAGCTGCTCCAGTAAAATTCATTGTCTCACTCCAACCCTGACGTTCCACCCAATAATCGAGGGATCGACGAAAGCCATTCGCCAATTTGTAGAAACGTCTCATAGGTAGCTTCTCTCATGGAGCGATAATTGTTGACTCCTGTAGTCTCTGGGGTCATGTGGATGTCTAGTTCGCAAAGCCAGCTTTCAGCTCGTCATATGTAGCTCTGGTGGAATATTTACGAAGCCTCCTTAGCTTTACTGTGAGATTGCGCTCACTAGAATATCGAGCCTTTTTTCATTGTTTGCTCATAAGATTGTTCCACAGCTTCAAATGTACGATATAAGTGTCATTAGACTCCTTGTATTTGGCATTTGAATCATGGGATGGGGGGGCGGGGGGAGGGGAACAAGTGGCGGTATAGTTTCCACCCTGACGGTTGCTGGGCTACGGACGCTGGAACCTGTGGCGGTCACTGAGAGAGATTGTCTTTTTTTTTCCATCTTCTAGTTGCGAGATGAATTCCGCTCGGATTTTTTCTCGCTCAACATTCCAGACGAGTTTCGAAATTCAAAACTCTCTCTTCTTTGGGTTTCTTACCCTCTCTCTTTTTCTTGTCTTCTTTGTTCTTGTTTTTCATTTCTATCTCCATTTTCCATCTTCTTTCTTTCCTTTGATTCTTTCACTTCTCTATAATCTAACCTTCTTTCCTCCTCTCTCTTCTTTCCTTTGGCTTCCCTCTCCTCCCATCTCCTTCTCCATTCCTCTTCTTCTTTCGCTTCTTTTTATTCTCTTTCTTTTCTTCCTTTTTTCTTTCTCTTCTTTCATTCGCATCCTCATCTTCTCTCTCTAACTATAAGTAATGGATCCAGTGGAGCTGGTACAGGGAGAAGCGGGATCGGTGACGGTGGCCGTATTAGGTCTCCCTCGGTAAAGGGAGAGGTCCGACCTAACACTGGAGAAGGAGGTGGGAACGTGGTCGTCTCTCGGAGACGGTGAACAAAAAGTATGGTTATTAATGACTGTCGGGGACGTCCGTGAAAGGTGGAGTTCTTCTCAGTTGAGAACACCATGTGAGTATCAATGTCAGTTCCTGTACGTGGGAGGTAGTAGAGAGTCACTGGAGTTGAGTAGTCCAGGCACAATCACTGTGCTCTTTATTTGAGAGCGGGTTGACAGCCGATCCATCTCTTACAGTAGCCATTTTTTTCACAAAGTGATTACGCGCAATAGTTTTCACGGTAAAAACCGCGGGGCAAAACGCTTACGGATTATGGCTTTACAATAGGAAATTAGTTACAAACACTTGAAACCAAGAAAGTTATGCACAGACCTGTCTCACAGATAAGTGGATGTAAGTCCTGCGTTGAATATGATTCAACAAGACAAATGAAAGTCATGACCAAGTGGTTCTCAACCCACAAAATCTTATCCACTTGTATCATCACACCAGTCAGTGGAAGATGACTACTGCCTTCAAATCAATAACGCAAATCCAACAACAAGGTAGGAAAGATAATTTTCCTAATACCTCTGAGGACTGACGCAGGAATCAAGGAAACAAGTCGAAAAAGAATGTCCCGGACAGATTCACCCCCCCCAAAAAAGATTATTGAAAAATTCACCAAGTAAAGGGAAACGACCCTTTTTAGAAACAGTATCGTAACCGCAACAATGAAAAGTGTCTGGCGTCTCCAGAAAAGGACAAGAGACACACCATATCTCAAGTCACTAAATTCACCTATTTGATCAACAATCTAAGGGAAACAACTCTTCGCCAAAAACCCTCTTGACCAAGAACACTCCTCTGATTGAAAGCCCTCAACTGTTCGCACAGCCTGTCGAATAACCGAAGGAACCTATGCAGAAAACTTAGAATAGACTACGACTCCTAAAAGAAGGAATAAGCTAAACCTCTTTTTCAATAACAGTCACTTGTTGAATAGCTCGGACTAGACAGGTTGTTTAGGCCTTCTTGATCCTACGTGTTGGAAACTATACACTAATCAAAACAAATCCTCAAAATCACAAGTTGCAACTGATTGAGCAAAATATCATACTCTTATTGTTTTTACTAAGCTACGCCAACGCAGATGTAACGGCCGCAAAATAAATATAAATACAAAACACGGACAACGCACGAAAAACGCAACGACGGGAAGAATGGATAAATGAAAGTAACGGCCGGATGGACTGATTAAATCACGATGGAATAAACTACGAGATGACGACGCAAACTGAACAGTATCGCAAAGTCGAAAAGATTGCTTGACTACCCCGCGGCTGATATGTGCACACTGCACCAACACGCCTAGCCTGTAGAGTTCAAGCTGACCCAGTCACGGCGCGCAGTTTTGTTTGTTTGTTTGTTTGTTTGTTTTTTACTGGCAAGCCCACGCGAGCACGGCTGAACTGTGTGACACCGCGGTGAGAGTGGTAAGGGAGGTGGGGTACACTGTAAGTTGGAAGGTGGCGTAACGGATAAACACAGACCAGCTAAGCCAACCTCTTAATCCACACACATTAACACTTTTATTTCTTTCTTTTTTTCACAACGCACACACCACCATCAAAGAGTGTAAATTTTAAACTAACAAGAAAAATATATAAAAAAAATAGCTAGTGAGTGCGAATAGATAGAAGAGAAAAGCCTGTCAAACGGGAGCTAGTCTCCTTACTACTAAACAAATACAGAAACCTGACCCTAGTGTAAGCAAAATAATCACCAGCAAAAAAATACTTAAGTGTTTTAACAGGACAGAGGGGTTTTCCGCGCGCTAGTTTTCCGCACGTACTTTAGACCAATAAACCACCAGGATCCTACCTACTTTTACCTGCGCTACTCTCAGTCGTAGTCTGGGGTACAGGCAAATCAGGCAAGCAAATACGGTCTAACCTATGTCAGCACAAACACTGACGCTGTAGAACCTGCACAATGGAACCAAAATACACTCCCCACCCTTTACCCTCCCGTTACCTATTGAAAGATAACAGTAAAGTTAAGGAGTCAAGTTTACGCACACCGGCAATACTTTTAGAAAACAATAATAAAACGCACAAGAAGACGTGGAGGCGGCTAGAGCGCCGGTGTTTACGGAGAATATTGACTCCGTAGAAAATTGACTCCCCGGTTCTTTTTTCTCCGGAGAAAAATGAACCGTTCAATTTTCTGCAGGTTTTGGAGTCAATATTCTACGGAGAATATTGACTCCTTCTGTAGAATATTGACTCCCATGGTTACGGAGAATATTGACTCCGTAGAAAAATGACTCCTGTGTCAATTTTGTTGCAGTTTGCAAACTCTGGTAAGTTTTCAGCTTCGTTCGTCTTTGGGAGAACGCAGAAAGTTGTTGTGGAAGGGTCGTCATCCCATTGTAAACCAGTCTTGTCAGGTGTACCACAGGGAACTGTTCTGGGGCCCCTGTTTTTCTTAATTTATATAAATGACATAAGTAGAAATCTATCTCCTGGAACTACTATAAGGCTTTTTGCAGATGACAGCTTAGTATACAGAACAATCAGAAGCAAGAATGATACACGCATTCTGCAAGAAGATCTAAACGCTTTACAAGAGTGGGAAAGAACTTGGAAAAATGGAAGAATTTCATCCCCAAAAGTGCCAAGTGTTGCGTATATGTAGCAAACGCTCAACAACTAGATCAGAATATTCTATTCATATTACTATTCTTAAAAAAACTAATGCTGCAAAATATTTAGGCGTGATTATAGATAGTCGTTTCAAATGGAAAGAACATTACAATTTAGTATGTAAGAAAGCAATAAATCTTAGCTTTCTTATACAGGAATATCAATGACTGCCCCCAAAAGGTTAAAGACGACTGCTACAAACACACTCGTTAGGCCAGTACTGGAATATGGTTGCTCAGTTTGGGATCCTTACCGTCTAAAGGACATTGATAACCTCGAAAAGATTCAGAAGAGAGCAGCACGGTTTGTAACAGGAACCACATCAGAGAAAGGGGAATACTAGGAAAGAACATGAGGAAATTAGAATGGATAACCTTAGAGAGAGAAGAGCTTTTATCAAACTTAACATCTTCTCAAAGGCAGAGCTAACTAATTGATATTCCAATGGAAACAACTAGTACTGAATAAAAGTAGCACCAGGAGTGGCGGTCAATGTTATACCATACCTGCATCAATTATTGACAGCCACATGCATTCATTTTATGCTAGTTCTGTACGGCTGTGGAACGCACTGCCGGGTGCCATCAATTAAAGACTGCCACAAATGCAGTCTCATTAAAAAAAAATTGATACGACAGTTTTGAGATATGCATGTTGACGATTTTCTATTTTAACTTCCCCAGATATTTTACTGTTACCTGGGCCTGAATTTGGCCATTGCTTTTAACTTCTTGAATATCGAGTGCGACCCCTTGTTGCCAAATTTGCTCCAGGGGCCAACAGTCTGAGTCGCACTATTTTATGTTATTTTATTTTACTTTTTAACATGCGCGCTGGTGACCTACTCGTTTTTGAAGGAACCAGTATTTTAGGAAGAAGAAGAAGAAGAAACACACGCACATACATAAACACACAAATCTCAATACGAACACACTCATACCCTCACATGCATTCAAACTTACACACACACACACAGACATACACAGGCCCACACACACACACCCACACACACACACACACACACACACACACACCACACACCACACCGCGCGCGCGCGCGCGCGCACGCACACACACACACACCACAAAACACACACAACACACACACACACACACACACACACACACACACTCATACTCGAGCACTCGTACACACAGTGTCAACAACAATGGCGGATCCTGTGCTGAACCGGAGAACGCAAGTTTATTACTACAGGAAGAAGCCCCCAGCCAGGTGCGACGGGATCAAGAGAGATCGAAGCAGCAGAACAGATGACATGAACAGGTTGGTGCTGGTCTCGGTACCACTTGTGTCGCGAATGAACTGGCCGTGCCTGACACCGAATTGGATGAACACAGTACACAGCACAGGCGGAACACATCAAGCCCACACGTGATGATGATGACACGTCGCATATTCAGGATACGCTTCTTTGTTTGCATTCCGATATGTCGAAGTGTAACAGCAGGGGCCCAGAAATCCACCCGTCGGACATCGACACAAGTCTGGAGCAAGCTATAGAAAAATTGTCGCTGGTTTTGACACGGGAATGATTAAGGATTACGATGCTACTCTGCAGAACGACAGGTGCAGAGACGATTCCGAGATCCGCACAGAAATCAAGCATTTCGGAAGGTCGTGTTCCAGCAAACGGATGATGTGGGTGTGCTGCTGTGTGAATCAGACGACGTCGTTCTAGAATATTCCTGAGATCCGTGTTCGGAAGACGATTGCTTATTCTGGTTTGACAAGCAGGAAGAAAGAGACATGTCATCGGAGGAATGTGTTAATTGGCCTGCCTTCGGAAAGGAAGACGCATCGGCAACATGAAACATGCAGAGACCCAAGCATGTGATCTATGGCGGCTGAAACGCCGTCCACGGACTGATCCAGTTTTACCTGGGTGACCGTCGTCTACAGAACTGATAATTGAATACAGTGACATTTCTCGTTCTCGATTTTGTCATGTAAAGTGAAAGAAAGGACATTGCTGTTGTTCTATGTTAATGAAACCGAAATCGAGTCGCGTTTTGTTGTTGTATATCGCGCCGATTTGATAATGGGCTTTACAGCATTAAACTTCGTTCGTTCGTTCGTTCGTCCAAACATCAAAGCAATAAGCCTATGGACGAAATAATTTCTACACACACCACACACACACACACACACACACACTAAAGCCCATATATACCGGTATCCAGCAACATCAATTCTGTTGTTGTTGTCTTCAATTTAACGTCTATCCACATAGTGATATTAGACGGAGATCAGTTCTGTGTGACACGTGTATATCCAATACATGGGAGTCAGGATCATCAAAGTATGGAACTGGCTGACATATTACTCGTAAGAGTCGAACAGCTTATGGGTGTATATGGAATTGGGGAAGGGGAAAAAGAGGAGGAAGAGAGTGGGTGGGGGGAATGAAAAAGCCTTGCTCTACGTGCAAATTAGACGCCGAACCATACTGGTAGGGTATATGCCTAGAATAAGATTTTTAACATTTTAAAATTCGCGAATTGGTTAAAAAAAACAACAACAACAACAACAACAACAACAACAACAAACAAACTGTTAGGGGGAGGGAGGCAGTGGGGAGGGGCGGTGGAAGAGTTAAAAATCTTCCAAGTGGATGAGATTTAATAAGATAAACAGCCAACATTGCCAGACTCCAACCGTTCTCATAACTGGGATTGAAAACACATAGACATAGCCAGCGAAAGCTTGAAGGACTTCATCTCACCATGAAGATGCTGAAAGTGATTTCTTGTACTAGTACAGTCAAATAAAAAATGAGGGATATCGAGAGTCTGACCACATGCACAAGCAGGTGCCGGTTTTAAATACCTGCCTAACCAACCATTAACCCGCAGCCTATGTACAAGGTTACGATTTGGGATTGACCCTGGAGGATTACAACATTTGCTTGTTGGTTTAGTCATATCCCATCTGTGCTTCTGAGCTGAATCTTCAAGGTATTGTTTTTGTCTTATGTTCCAGATTGAACTTGTCAGAATGTGGATAGCTTCAGATGAAGAAAGAAGGATATCACAATTCAAAACATCAGATTTATTTCTTGCAGCTTCCTTTGCATAAAAGTCAGCTAAGTCATTGCCACGCAAACTGGAGTGCCCTGGAACCCATAACAAAGTTACATCGATACCCCGGGTTATTAACTGATGAATGAGAAATAAGATCTCACATACAAGTCTAAACGACTAGATTTTGATTGACAATTTTAGAGCCGTAAGCGCCGATTTTTAGTCCGATAGTATAAGTATTTGTCTATGTATAACAGGCATGTCAAGTATAAAATCTAGTGCTTTCAAAATGGTAAATAACTCTGCTGTAAAAAACAGAACATCCTTTTGTAATATGGAGTTTCTTTCTAATGCTAAGCGCTGGTATTAAAAACCCCAAAGGAATCTAAAACAGAACCATCCGTGAAAATGTGTAGATAGGAATCGTATTTCCTATCTATCAAGTCTTTGGCGTAGGATGATAGTAACAGAGGATTATCTTTTTTATTAAGATCTCCGTAAGTGTCGATGATTTCAGCCTGCCCAGACAACCGCGAAAGGTATAACAACATGGAACCTCGGCAATACCATCAAGAGACAGGTTACAGTTCTGAAACAATGGGAAAACATGATCACCTAGGGACATATATACCGATTTGTTACGGATCTCTCTTGAATATACGTACTTCCATCCAGTTCAGTCATTACTGATTTGGGATGGTTCTAGCTCTCACTGTAAAATTACAGGCGCAACTTAGCCCGTGTTCATTTAAGGGTAACACACCAGCCTCCTTGTACGTCAAATCAATTGAAGCCCATCGGGAAAGTCCTAATACAATTTTAAAGGCTAACGAGTCAATACTGGTTTTGCTTGTTTAAATCTGTCTTTCCACCTGTAAAAAAAAACAAAAAAACTTCTTGGCCATACGACAGAATTGAACGAACTAGCCCTATGAGGCGACATAGACGAGATTAGATCCCCAGTTGATCAGATGTATAGCAGAAAAACATGATTAAACCAGTTTTTTTTCTTAGCCTTTTCTACAAGGTAATTAATATGTTTACTCCCAAAAAGTTTATAGTGGGAAGATTACACCGAGAAACTTAACCTGTTTGCTTGGGTTTTATTAAATTATCATCAGCCTTATAGAGACAGCTTCTCTGCCCTTTAAACGCAATTGTTTTCTTCAATTCATCATTCGAAGTGTTCAATTTATACTCAAGCCAGATTTATAATGAACCCCTCGTTGCATTTGCGTAGCACACTGACTGGATTGTTTGGTAGATGCACGCATTAGTAGATCTGCACAGCAATATAGTCTCCTTTGATGATCGATAGAATGTTTTTAGGAGGAAAAAACGGTTGTTAACCTTCTCACGCACCAAAACTCAGTCAATTCATTTCCACAATTTTCGTCGATTTCTTTGCTGATCCTGAAATTTCGTTGGACAAGTCCACATACCAGCTGTAAAAGAAGCCAAACTTTACTGGGAGTTATTTTTGACCAAACTACTCACCTTTCTCAGCCACATCAAAACCTCAAAACTACTTGCCAGAAAGCTCTGAATATTCTGCGGGGTCGTAGTCGTAGCGCACCCCGATGGGGCCGCTGATAAGAAAACTTTGAGCTCCTCTACAGAGCTTGGTCGTTCAAACTGGACGAAGGTTGTGCTTTGTACGGCTCTGCAAGACCCTCTTCGTCAAACCTCTTGAACCCTATCCACCATCAAGGGCTTCGTTCTTGTCTTGGAGGCATTCCGCACCCACCCCTGTGTACAGCCAGTACGCAGAGGCAGGTTGAACCCTCACTGTCCAACTGCAGGCTGAAATGTCTCTAAATTATTATATCAGACTGTTCTAAGAACCGCAGATTCCTGCCTATGACTGTGTCCATTTGACCCTCAGTTTCAAAACAAAATTCGAAACCAACCTAACTGTATTCCGCGTTTGGTTCTTCGTCTGCAGCTCACGTGCGGAATGCAGCTCTGACCAAGGAGTTGTGTCGGATTTGTCCAAGTTTCCGGATCAGCCTCCGTGGACCTTTTTTCACACAGAGATTCGTTTGTCTTGCAGCCTTTCGATCAGAGTCTACCAGCTCTCTGGCATTACAAGGCCTTGTTTGTGACCCTCTGTTCAAAATTCCCAACCTATCAGAAATTTTTCACTGACGGTTCCAAGTCTGAGGATGGGTGGCTGGCAGCCGATTGCCCCGGGTCTTCTCCAAATACTAGTTTAAAAACATATACCTACAGTTGCTTCTGTCTGTTCTGCTGAAAACGTACTGTTCGGGGCTCTGGCGCTGAGGATAATCTCACAGTCTACTAAGGGGACTTTCTGGTTCTGTCAGAATCGCTGTCAGCTTTGGAGGCCATAGCTGGCCACAAACTTCGCCTTCCAGAAACTTTTACATTTCATATTGAACTTTTAGCAGTTTGAAAGTGGGATGGTTAACAACATTAGACTGGGGCTTGGGTTCCTGTCATGTTGGCACGGCGGGAACGGAAATGGTATGATCGTTTAGCAAGAATGCCACAAAGAGAGAACTGTCCAACATAATATATCCCTGCTCAGATCTGAAACCCCAATTAGCGATTATGTACAGACAGAGTCCTTCTGGAAGAGGATTGGAATACCAGGACGGATAACAAACTCTTTCAAATCCGTCCTGACCTTAAGGAGTTCCCTCCCATCTACGTCACAGGTGGTCATAAAGAGGAAACGGTTCTGTGCCGGCCTGCACACTGGCATTCGTATTTACCCATTCATTCTTTTAAAGAGTGAAGAGATCCGTGGTGCAATCCATGTCATGCCCCACTCACAATGAAACATGTTCTTCTTAGAGTGTTGGGACTTGCACATGTGAGACCCAAACATTTTACAGTGGAGTCCATGAAGATCCGGGTTCAGGGATGTCCCGCTGACGTGATCCTTGAGTTTTTGAGAGAGAATAACATTTTTCATCCTGATTTAAGATTTTACGGAAAGAAAGATTTTTAACGAATGTTTCTGGTTGCTGCGTTTCTAGGAAGATGTATTTAAAGCGCTGAGTTGACACGGATTGGTGTTGTTATTTTTAATGATAGTGAGTTGATTTTAACGTGGTGACAGCCCTGATGTGGCCTTTCGGTCGGGCCTGGGCTTAATAAGCAACATATTCTTATACTTTATTTCCAACTGAATTTAGCCCAAAGCGCCCCCCCCCTCCCCCACACACCCCCCCCCCCCCCCCCCCCCACCCCCCCCACCCCCCCCCCACCCCCCCCCCCCCCCCCCCACCCCCCCCCCCCCCCCCCCCCCACGCCCCCCTCCCCCCCCCCACCCCCCCCCCCCCCCCAGTTGTGCTGATAACCAACACGCAACGCTCCTGTCAACATGTGCATTACCACCTAACAGACAATTATAATAAATATATACTACACTAATGTTAATAATATCGATAATTTTGACATTTATGGACTGAAACAATCTAACAAATTAATTAACCAGTGTGTTTTTAAGAAGAATATTGGGGGATGAAATAATTATCAAGGATACGTATAATACTTACAAATCAAAACATAGTTGCAATAATTTGACAGGAGAAGTCATTGTAATAGGGAGTGTCAATATTCTCAGTCCCCATGGGAAGTCAATATTCTACAAAAAGGAGCACAATATTTCCACAGAATATTTCAATATAAAGCAGCAGCGTTAGCAAGAAAACAAACAAACAACAAAAAATCACCACCACAACAAAAGTAATCATGATGATGATGCTGTTGACAGCGCCCGCAGATCCAATCCAAATGAATGAAAACCAACTCTATTCTCCGTAGAATTTGACTTCAAACCTGTCGAAAAACTTGAACGGTTCATTTTTCTCCGGAGAAAAAAAGAACCGGGGATGTCATTTTTCTACGGAGTAGTCAATGTTCTCGTAAACACCGGCATTGGCCTCCAAAGCAGAAAGGAAAGTCTGACAAAATGAGGAAACCTATGTTGGAAGAGAGCGGAGCAAACTTTTGGTGTGTTTTGTTTGTTTTATTTTGTTTGTTTGTTATAAGCGAATATTACTTTGAGTTACAGTTGTCACTACGCTCTTTCTTTCGTGTGTCTAGACACCTGGTTTAGGACCATTTTTGTAGAGTTTGTATTCGCACACGTGAATCGAACTGATCCTCTCCCGTTGGCCGGAAACCAGGGGCCCTGATGCTCTTCACACAGCGGAAAACGAAAACGTTCTTTGCTGCTGTCTATAATCACGCACCCTACTCATGATCTCCCTGAACAACACAGCGAAAACGTTCATTGTACTGTCTATAATCACGACTATGACTGATCTCCCCCGAACAACACAGCGGAAAAACGTTCTTTGCTGCTGTCTCTAATCACGACCTACTGACTGATCTCCCCTGAAACAACACAGCGAAACGGTTCTTTGCTGACTGTCTATAATCGGCACATACTGGAACTGATCTCCCCTGGAACCACACAGCGAAAACGTCTTGTTTCTGCTGTCGTTAATCACGCACCTACTGATGAACTCCCTGAACAACACAGCGAAAAACGTTCTTTGCTGCTGTCTAAAATCACACACCTACTGATGATCCTCCCCTGAAACAACACAGCGGAAAAAGTTCTTTGCAGCTGTCTATAATCACGCACTACTGAATGATCCTCCCTGAACAACACAGCAAAAACCGTCATTGCTGCTGTCTATAATCACGGCACCTACTCTTGATCTCCCCTGAACAATCTACTTCAGTGCAGCCTGCACTGAATGGACTGACTCCTTCCTCTTTGACTTTTCATCTTGCCCAACTTTCTCCTTTTTCCTTCTCTAATGGACATAGATATCAAACAAATGACAGATCAAAAGTAAAAATCTGCTCTTATTTAAACTCACCGAACGCAACATAACAAGATAGTCATTTTGGAAAATTTCTGCTGACTGTTGTTGTCGTCTATTTAGCTATTCGTCTGTCTGTCTGTCTATCGTCTGTCTCACTATCTTCTGTCTTTTATCACTGTCAACGTTTTGTCTCTTGTCTGCCTGCTTCTATCTTTCTCTCTCTCTCTCTCTCTCTCTCTCTCTCTCTCTCTCTCTTCTCTCTCTCTCTCCTTCTCTCTCTTCAGGGCACACACACAATAGCGCATGCGGCGCGCGCGGTGCACACACACACAACACCACCACACACACACAACAACACACACACACACACACACACACACATCACACACAAAACCACAACACACACCCACACACACACACACACACACACACACACACAAATAGAGATAAATAAGTGTTATGGATTATTGCTTCTGTGTTCTTTTCAAATTTTTACTGAACGAAGAAATATCCGCAACAATCTTGAGAGTTTTTTTTTTGATCTTACATCGAGTTCCGTCGTTTTAAATCAAACCTTTGCATGAACTCTTCCCTCACTGCTGTAAAAATGATAGCATGTTTTATTGGATTCAGCCACTTTACGTTTATACATCATTAAAAGCTTTAGGAGCACATGACCGTTTTTTACATCAATTAGATCAATTACAAGACCAATTTTGGTGTGTAATATTGCACTTCACACACCGTATGGGAATACATAAAGCACACTCTGTCCTACACAGGTTTATGTATAACACAATTTCTTTTGAATAAAATTTATCAGGAGGAGGTGCCTTTGGAAAAATACTGCGTGCTTGTCACTGCCAAGTGGTCGAGATCAATACGGTCAGTTACTGATAGAGACACAAAGTCAAACAAATCAGGAGAGACGGAGAGAGAGAGAGAGAAGACAAGACAATTTTTTTTTACTATAGCAGGGTAGTTAGATAAGCAGTTCATGTGTGTGTTATTTTTACATCCAGCCCCTCGCCCAAGAGGGGAACAAAAAAAAACAGAAGAAAGAAAAAAAAACAATTGGCAAAATGAAAAATGAAAACAACGGCAAAAAAAAAACCAAAAAAAAAACAAAACAAACAGAGATTGAACACAAAAAAAAAGTTTTTTTTTAAAATACAGAAAATGGAAATAACAATAAGAAACGTAACACACTTCCTTTAAACAATTCCCACCAGAAATGCCCCTCCCCAAAACACCACCCAAACATTTACACTTCGCAAAAAGCAACACACGAACATTCATAGTGAGCGGCGGGGTGAAGAGAGAGAGAGAGGGGGGGTGGAGAGATAGCGGAGAGAGGAAGAGAGAGGAGAGAGAGAGAGAGAGAGCGAAAGAAAGAAAGGCGGAAGCAGGGGTATGGGGTGTGGGTGGGATGGGGGGAGGAGGAAGAGAAAGAAAATACATGTAAAGATACAAAGACAAACGGGGAAAAAAGAGTCAAGTAGACTTTAAATACCAATACATCAAATATCGAAATGCAATTAAAGCGATATCATCAAAGTTATAAAAACATGATATTCAAATATCTAAGCCATTATTGCGTGTCTTTCAAATGGACACGTGCACGATTTCCGTACTAACACAGGGCTTGTAATCGCACAGTAGTTTACTTCTATTTACTCAGTCTTTTATTTGATTTAGGAATCAAGTGGTACAGGTTTTTTTTTTGTAAATATCTTTTAATATTATGAGCGCCGACAGCGGCACGGAGGCACGGATTCCCAGCTGCCCGCATGTCGCGCCACAGCGCTCATTCCCTGCCGACGCACAGATATGGCCACTTTCTAATATATTTTTACAGTAGCTCTACATAACAACTGACAGTCTTGTGTTAGGTATACACAGGAATAAGAACAAAACACTCAAACTCCTTCATCACCGGAGATCCACTTTGTAATACGATATTCAAGCGCTTCATTGGAGCGAGGAAATTGCTACCAACCTTTGCCCTTGCCTGCCATTTTTTTGGCACAGGAAATGACACGTGGCGGCGGGCCGCGTTGGCGGTGCCGCAGTTTCTTTGTTTCAAGTCCTGGGGTCAGCCAGTTCACACATAGGCCACTTAAAGTATGTCGACAATAGTTCAAACATCCCAAGCAAGACTAAGTTAACAAGCTTATTTCCCTTGGACATTTCATGGAAAGTGTAGGAATTTTTTATGTCCCGTCGTATGAATTGTGGACGACACGGCGAATGTACTGCTGTCCGTCCGTCATCCGGACTTGGATGACGCTCAAGGAGAGAAAACCGTCGTCCACTTTTTTCAGACTCGGGCCGGTAAAGGTTAAGCCGTTCTTTGAATATTAAACTTGACATTTCTTTAGAAATGGAGGCAAAATTGTTCCAATACGTGCCACCACGTATATGAGGATTTAGAATTGTAAAGTTACAAGTTGGGCAGAGGCATTATTAACTTGTGGACGTGGCCTATTGTCTTCGTCCGGAAATGTTTCCAATGGGGAGGTGCAATTTCCATTTAACACTTTGTGCATATAAAATAACCCTATTGTATTCAGTTTTGCCTAAGGGGAAGGAAATCCAAAGATTTATAATCGTTTAAAGTTAATGAAACTAGATTTTACGAGAACGAATTTAGTGACGCATATGCAATTCTGCCAAAGGTTTTAGAATAGTTTGCGCGGGTGAATTACCATCAAAGTAGAAGCAAGTCTCTATAATCGACTGTATATGGGCATGAAAAGAAAAGTTTTCTAGCAAGCATATTCAGAGAATGGCTTTATTTTTGACAACTGGATAATTTTTGGGGATTAATCTTTTCATAGGTAAAGCAATGTGATCGGGACCATGATAAGTTTGTTTACAATGACACACCCAACACTTAATGGTTTTCACTTCTTCGATTTTGTCACTAGAAAAAAAAATTGAAAAAAATCAGCAGGCCTTTTTTCCGTTTTGTCTTACTAGTAATGAACATGCAATTTTTTTCTGTTTGTTTGTTTGGTTTTAGCAATTAAGAGACGTCCTGTGATTTGATGTCCGTCATTTGACAAAAATGTTTTAAACTATCTGGATAGATAGATGTCACAACCTGCAAAAGCGAGGTGGTTAAAAAGCATAGCGAGTCATCAGCACATAATCTCCCAGTCACATCGATACGTAGCGGTAAATCATTTATATAAATCAAACAGAGGTAAAGGACCAAGAAGGAAACCTTCGTGGAACACCATATTATACTGGCTGCGAACTTGATTTTGAGGATTAACACAGTCTTGTTTTCGATCAGTAAAGAATTGAGGAGACATGAATTGGAAGTGTATTTTCAGGGAGTGTGTTAAAGCGAGTCTTTTTAGGATAAGAGAGTTGGTTTATAACCTCAAAAGCTTTAGCTAGATCAATGAAGACACCTCCTGTAAAGTTCATTGTCATCAATGTTCAAGTGCCATTTGTCAATTCATTTGGTAAGCGCGGATTTTGTGTGGCAGGAATGGATTTCCCTTAAAACCAGACTGCTTAGGATAAAATTCAATTACAATTTGTTTTATTAAATGGGTAACTAAATATTTTGGATATGTTTTTCGAGCGGTTTTAAAGAACTGACAGAACAGATACAGGTCTTTAGTTACAAAGTGGACGGTCTCCAGTTTGTTACAGCGAGACAACTTTTGCTTGTTTGAAAACATTCCGGGGAAAACATTTTTCTTTATACTAGGTTATAATTATTATAGAAGTAAGAGGGTCTGTTATGACTGCTGCAGACAGCTTGATTATATTGGGAGTTTGGAGGATCCAAAGTCGTAAATATCTTTGGTTTTCAATAGTTTCCGTGAATTTAAGTATACAAATACTTCGAGTAACGCTGTGTACGGAATCTTGACACTAAGAATCAAGATTCTATGGACTTAAATATTCAGTTACCAATTCGAGATCATTTTCTTCCCATTTATCATTATTTATTAGGTTTTCTGCACAATGTTAACAAATAGTTTTTAACTGCGTAGGGGTAATATATTTATCATTAAGTTGTGTTTTGTGAATGTCTTTGTGTGTCAATTTTGTTGATCGCGTTCCAAATAGTTCTTGAAGACATTTTTTTTTTTTTTTATTGGTTACATCTCATGAAAATATTTGTACTTTTTTTCGCTTTTTTGACGTCACAACATTCTATGCTTTGCAAACCAACGTCGTTTTTTTCTTTTAAAAGTTCTTGATGTGTATTTCTTTATCTATTCCTTTGATATCACGGCGAGGATAAGATGGTTTTTAATCGTTTAGCTCTGATGGGTGCATGTTTATTGCTGGGATATTGGAGAATACAATAACCAAAAAATGTGTGCTATTTCAGGATCGGTATACTGGTAGAATTTGGGGGACAGAGTAGAATGTGTAGAGGTCAGATGAAAAAAAATTCATTTTTCATTCAATCTTTTAACGCACCTATTAGGATAGATTTATGACCTGGCCTTGGAATTTGCTATCCACCCTATTCCCCATGTAAAACAATTCGGAGTGATCACTGCACCACAGTCGCTGGCGAAGAGATTTCCACAAATGTTATGTTTAGATTGTGCATAAATGTGGTCAATGAGGAGTACTGGAATTAGTTGTAAATCGTGTTGGTCGATCCACAATATGGTGTAATCTTATGAGGATATACATTTCAGCCATTTTGGTTAGGCTTTAACAAGTCCAGTATTAAAGTAACGACATAAACATTTTATCTTTGTCAAGTAGAGCGGATCCATCATTCCACTAAAGCTATCAAACTAATATGTTCTTTAGTCGGGATTTCTTTTCGATCTTATTGAATTCCAACAAGTATGGGAAATGATATGTTTTATTTTTATTTCTAGCCGATTGATGCGACACCCAACTTTCAAAGATTCCCTTTCTGTTTTATACTTATCGACTGATTATAGTTAAACTAACAAACCTGAGTCATTTAGCTTTTGGATTAGGCGAATAATATATAGCCATGCATAGCAGTATCAGAATCTAATGTCAGTCTGTTATGTGATTCTGACAAAAACAAAAACAGATGAAAGGGATTCCGGAAACTTTTCTTAAGAGCGCTGGTATATCGTAGCTTGCTTAATACACGGTTAACATGTAGATAACCAATCCGGAGCTCTTCTCTACAAGGGCAAAATACTCAATGTAGACATAATGAGAACTAAAGAAACGAGAGCAAATTAATGATAAAAATTAATAAAGCACGACTAGGAAACAGCCACGCAAAATTATCGAGGGGTCCAAATTTCAAAGAAATACTAGAAATGGTTTTTTTTAGTTAAAGAGAAACTGATTGAATATAGAAAGTTCACAACAAGCCCCACAAATAACTCGAATCAGATTAAGCATACAAACATTCAATCACAAGGAAACTAAATTAATTTATCTATTATGTACAGTGGAATTATCGACGAGTCAAAAACAGCGGCAATTGATAGATCAAGGTTCATTCGAATTGCAGAAGTTCAGGCAAAACAGCTTGGCAGAATACTTACACATTTGTTGATGAATATTCGCCACCACCAACAACCCACCTACCCACTAGCAACCACTTATGCAAATACTGGGGAGTAGGGTTATGGTAGGGATAAGGCACAGAAGAGGGCAGTGAGGGCTGGGGGAAAAGGGAATGGAAGGATTCATTTGTTTTTCGCGAATCAGCGCAAATGAATATACAAGTATATAGTACATGCAAATCCTATACTGTTCATGAACAAATGGGCATTGGAAAACATACGTTCTTGTTCCACAAAGTAACACACAATGTATAATGTTTTAAAAGTTTGCTGTTGTGCTAGAAATATGAGAGGCCTTATGTTAATTAGGCTGCAAGCAAAAGGATAAAGCAGTTCCCTTTGAAGCTAGCGCTTGGGCAGCGAGTGTCCGCACATGGATATTGGAGTACTTCGCGAATGTTGTACATTCTGCTGGCATAATTTGTGTTCCAAAGCATTGGAAAACTTTTTTCGTGGACTGGAAAACAGAGTAGAAATCCTTGCGTGGTGCGTTACTTTCCTGTTTTGTTTTACACCGGAATAGGGAGACCACTGGAATTTAGGATAAGCAAGGCTGTCTCATGAACATAAACAGGGGAGGAAACAGGTACGGAAAGGCCGGGTGCTGGGGGAAGGACTTCAGCGTCTTGGTCTCTAGGGTTGAGATGTTGAGGGGCCGGGCCATGATCGATAGCTTGGTGGGAGGAGAGGAAAGCTCTCTGGCGGCTTCAGGATAGAGGAGATGTCGGTGAGGGACGAGCTCCCTGGAGAGTGACGGAATTATTCTTTAGTCCCAGAACGAGGGAGATGGAGGGGAGGGCATGATGAATGATGATGGGAAAAGACTTTCTGACGGAAACTGGGGATAAGGGAACTGTGGGGTGGAGCATGTATGTCCAGATACAGGCCCTCTGACGACACGCTAGAAGGGGAACAGGTAGGAAAGGAGGGTCTGTTGCCGGGACTCATGCCCTGAGTCCAACATCGACCGGAGAGGGAACGTGGCGCGTTAGGGACTTGCTGATGGGGGAATGGTATTATGCTGCAAGCGTTGTTGGGAACGGAAGTGACGGGAAAATGATGGGTTAGGAGGAGGACTGAGGGCATTCTCCATTATCAGTGACCCTTGTGAAATACAGCTGTTGTACATATTCTCTGGTCACTAACGAAGGCACGACCATACTCGGACCTGGGGGGAAAACGGAACTGTCAACACTATTTGAACAGTTCTTTGGTATTCTGATCTTGATCCATTTTGGGTATGGAACCTGGTTATTTCGGTAAATTATTAACGGAATTACAGCGAGCGTGGAAGACAGGACAGATGGAGGGAGAGTGGTGGCCGGATCATTTGGGGTGGCCCAAACGACAAACAGTTGATGTCAAGGGGATAGGTAAAGGTAAAAGGTATTAACCGGATCCTTTTAAAATGATGTTCTGACTCTCAGTTTAGACACGCATGCTTACCTTCCAGCAAGCTTTGCTGTGCTTTAGCACTGGGTGGGTCAGGTTATCGTACAATGCTAGGGCATTCAAAGCAAGCTTTGCTGTGCCTTTGCAGTGGGGTGGGTCAGGTTTTGAACTACAATTGTAGGCGCGGAGCCCTGATGCTGCGTGAAAGAATCATGGTTGTTCTAAGAAGAGAACATTCATCTAATTACTGACATGGGACTCAGATTTTTGATGGAGGGAAAGATTGCATTAATCAAGTCAGGCGCCCTCTAGGGTTTTGGGAAATAATAGAACTCATTTGCAACAGAAGGATCGTGGAAAAAAGCAGTTTTCACAGCCTGACTAATTTTGTCCAAGATCTTTAGAGATGGGACCTCTAGGACAGCTGTTTATCCCCACATGCACACCCAGTACAGTCTTGATCTGATCTGATGAAGAAAGGGTCAGAAGCAAATTTTGTCAGTGAGTCACATGTTAAGCAGGAATACATATTTGTACATAAATTAATTTCATACAGGAATCCCCAACAAGAAGTGTAGAAGGTGTGGAAGGGAAGGTGACAGCAAGGATGACTATCTTGGAAACCAACTGATGACATGCGTTTTTTTTCTTATGTTTTTTTTTCAGTCACAGCAGGGCGACAAAAGGGAGTGATTAACCTTGGTGTCAGGTAAAGAACTAAGGGGTGCCTTTTTCAGCCAGTGTTGGGGTTTTTTGTTGGAAATGTTGTCCTGGTGTGAGAGCGAGCATCAGTAGGTTTCTACATAGGATCACCGTCATTTGGTTCATCGTCGGCCAAAATTTGGAAAGGATTGTTTGTCGGAAAACTACAGACTATTAGATTCCAGTTACACAGGTCAAAATCTTGAGCAGGGCTCGTTTTTGTCATCATCTATTTGGGCAGACAGAGAGATAATGGTGACTGTCTAATCATGCACATTTGTCAAGCGGCTAGCTGTCTGGTCAGTTTGAATTTAAGGGGAGCGTTCAGTCACAGAACTTCTTTATAAGATTGGGGAAACATGTTGGTCGGAGCAGCTTGTGTATGAATGTCTAGCAGATGGCTCCAAGGGACATTTTAGTTTTTTGATATCAGATTGTTAAGTCCCAAGGTGTGTTTTCAGGGAGTGAGTGATTTTCTTATGGAAAGATGATCCTTCTTTGTTGATTTTTTTTTTTTTTATTAATAGGAAAGGTGTTTTTTTTAAATTATTGAGGGGTATCAATTCACAGTGAAGGGTCGATTTTATCTTGGATCACGGACGTACTTCATTTTTCACAGCACATTTTCATCATTCAATAAGAAGTCATTGCCACCTGAGATTCCTTTTGCGCATCAGAGATAGTGGCAATGGCAGTTTCAATATCATTCCCAGTTCCTCTCTTAACCCAGGCGGGCGGGAACAAGCACACAATGGAGGTTTTCTTTCTTTAAGATTTCGGGTGGGAAAACAGGAGGCGACGGACAAATGGGTTTTTTTGCGTGGCTTGTGAACAGGGTGGACACGTGGCGAAAGGGGTGACATCGATGGAGGCTGTGCCTGACTGGGGTGTCGCAGTGCGGGAGTGGGATGGCTGGAGTGGGAGCGAAAAGAGAAACGACGACTTGCTGTGTGTGGCCTCCTCACGTGCAGGCAGGCGATGACAGGCCGGGCAGGGAGACTGTTGTGGTCCAGTGGTGAATGTGGGCAGGGACAGGTCACAGGATGTCTCAGGGACATGGGGTCCGGCAGAGGTTGGATAAGGTGACAGGGGGTGTCCAGCAGACAGGTGGCCAGTTCTTTTTATAATGTGTGTCCATGAAACGTGTGACAAAGTGTCTCACTGGTTCACATTCTTCTTTATACTCCATGTCAAGCGTCTAAACCCTGACACCATTAAAGTGCACCTTCATTTGATTTGAAATATAGATGAGTTTGAAACTTTTGTAAGAGCATATGAAATTCTATCACGGTTATGTTTATATAGTCCGGTTGGAGGGGAATAAGTCTAACTAGTGGTGGAAAGGGAGGTAAGAATCTCACCTGAAAGTCACAATCTGAAATGTAACTTTAAATATCGTTCGTTATCAATGGCAGCAGACAGAATACCTTATACTTGGCTGATTTCTCCACCACACACAGTTCTTTTTGGCCTTGCAGAAGAAACGGTTTTTGTATCAAATCGTTACGTATGGTAAAAAAAATTTATCTGTTGTTATCCTTCTCTTACAAGCAAATTCTGTTTAAGACAAAAAAGTAAGAAAAGAAGCAGACAATATTGTTTGGTCAGTTTGAGTAGTGTAGGAAGTGCCTGCAGTGTGAATTTCCTCACAATTTAGACATTTTTTCCATGGGGTGAATAAACGGAAATCTTTCTGAGATAATTAGTACAGCAGAGAGAGAGCGGAGAGAGAGAGAGACAGGAGAGAGAGAGAGAGAGAGTTGTTAGGATTATTTGTTTTCTGCAAACTGCAGGATTTAAAAAAAGGGAAAAGTGTGACATGGGCCCATGTGTTCCATTTATGATCATTAGGTTGCCGTCACAGCTGAGAGAGAAAAGAGAAGAAGAATCCTGGCAACCGTGGGAGCGACGTCTTACCAAATCAAAGAGGCCTGGGACAGTGTTTCCGGGCGTTTTCTAAAGATTTTGGAACCAACGTCATAATGAGAAACTCATCCTACCCTAATCTTAGTGTTGAAATGTCCTCTCGACTTTCGCAACCATGGCCAATGACGGCGCGCCGCTGCATGTGAACACGTGACGGCGCATGACACACGAGCAGCAAACGGAAGTTCACTTTGCCACTGAACTTGTGGGGCGCAAAGGGCCTGCTGAAACATGGAATAAACCAGGGGACGGAAAAAGCCAAGGTCTAGGGCCAGGTGACTCTCAGTGACAGTGACTGTCGTACAAAGACACGACCAGTCGGCGTGAAGTGCATCAACGCCAACTGGAAATTTCCCATGTGGCTATTTTCCTGACAAGAAATCGCTGTGTAACCGAGGGAAGAGCGCAAGAGCTTGTCGGACCGACCTTCAAGGCCAGACTCCACCGCGTGCCTGTATTTTTGCAGGTAAGTTATATGTATGTTTTTATAAAGCTCTTTTGTAAGCGGTTGTAGTAGATGAAAGTACCAATAATGACTGTCTATCAATCGGAAATTTCGTTTTAGGTGAATAATTAGAAATATTTACTTTCATCTCCCACCCCCCAAAAGTTTTTCCTATCAAAACTGGAAGGGCGTTTGATGGCGTTCAAATTCAGATGGAAAGATCTTGTAAAGGAAAGTTAAAAGCATATCCAGCTAATTGTCTTCCTCCTGAGGCAGTTGTCTTTTTTTTAAGAAAGAAGTTTGTGGATACCAGGAAAAGGTATAAAGCATAGCCTCTAATTCAGCTAATTGTCTTCACTGAGCAGTGTTTTTTATTTAAGAAAGAAGTTGTGTGGGTACAGGAAAGTTACAAAAGGAAAATTATCTAAAGCGGTTTCACTAGAGGCAATTTCTATTTCTAATGGAAAGAAGTTCTTGAAGAGGAAGAAAAGGGAGGTAATCGTGCCAGTGGTTTCCTGTGAAGGCAGCGCATTGACGTGCTTCAATTAGATCTGAACGCCCATTTGGACCACCTCCCCCTAAAACTCTCCCCTCCCCCCTCTGTTTCCTTTCCTCTCCGTATTCTTTCTTTCCCCTTCTATGAACCACCGTCACAATCCCCATCCATCGTTTTCCATGTCAACCCCATGCCATCATCCACAGGCCCCAATTGGGACACCCCCCCCTTCCCCCCATCATTTTTCCACACGAACACACACACAACACACGCACTTGCGTTACTTTCCAGGTCATCCCATTGAATACCAATTGCTCACTGGACAATGTTGACTGGAACAAATGAATGTTCTACAAGTAGGCAAGGTTTAATGTAAATATTTTATAAATGTTTGATTAACATGGATGGAATAGTGCTCCTTCAAAGGGAGTTACTTTAGTTGGGGTATGAATAGAGGGAACGTGACCTTTTGTTGGCTTGGGCACTTCCACAGTGTTTGTCCCAACGTTTGATGGAGAAAAATCCCTCCCCCCCATTCTCTCTCTCTCTCTCTGTCTCTCAGTGTTTGAAAGAAAGACATTGGAAAGATTTTTTGCTTGCTCCCTCTTACTCTTCTTTTTTCAACAAAAGGTAAATATGAGGCTTTGCTTTTGTAGGGTTCACTTGAAAGATCAAGTAATGCTTCTTCTTATTGTGTCATTAATGTTTTTTCGGCTGTAGTTATGAGCATTTCTGTTCTCTTCAATTCTGGATGTGTATTTAGTACCACCTTGACAATTATATGTTTTGGCAGCCATATTGACCAATGGTTTCTCACTAACGATGAGCTGGAAAATTTCTTTTTTTATTCCCCTGGTCCTTCCAAAAACAACGACCAAAACACACCCACACACCACACACACACACACACACACACACACACACACGTACACACACACACACAAACACAAACACACAACCACAGAGGAAAACCCTCCAAAACAAAAACAAAACCAAAAACAGAAAAATGAAGAAAAATAAAACCACAATTTTTCTGTCAAACAACAGGACCATTTTATTTACAGAATACATAAACACTGATTCTTGGCATGACAGGTCGGATCTTACAGCCACTAAATTACGGAAAGTGTTTACGACAGAAAGCTTTTATATATTGGAAAGGGGTTACAAGGGGGAAATCTGTCTGCTCATCCCTCCCTCCTCCCATGTCATCATGGTCATCCACCCCTCCCTCCCCCAATCTCCTTCAACCACAGCCATACACACATTCTTCCCCTTCACCATACCTCTCTCCACTGAAGCAGTTGATGTTTGGGTGTGCTTCTCTCCCCCCCCCATCCAGATCCCCCCCCCCCCCCCACATCCATGATTACTGTTACTTCATTGGCAGAGTTCAAAGGTTTCTATATATATTTCGACAATCTCTTGCCTTCAAACTTCAAATCTTGTCTTATTTTTTTATGTCGGAGTATCAGAATGATAAGTGAATAAAAAAAAAAAAAAAAAAGCAATCTACAGTTTACAGTGAGTGAAATAGGCATTAAAAAAATCCAGCGAAATTTTGTCTTTTGTAATGTTTGAAGGACTGAAGCTTCTTTTATGGGGTAATTAATTCGTAGCGGTCTTAAATCCTCCTCTCCCATTTACACCTAAAAAGTTGAACTGAAGCTGAACATGAAGCGCAAAGAAACCATATAGTGAAATACGGAAAGTTGCTCACTTCTGTTGTTGGACGAATGGGAAATTGAGGCTCAATATGAGTCTTTCATCGAAGGGATGGAATTAATATCCCTCCCTTCTTCTGTTTCTCCCACAGGCATTAAAATGTGAGATGTTTCTTTCAAAACTAGCAAGGAGGAAGCTCCCTTTTACCAGTATCAGTTTGTTTTCTGAGGAAAATGTCCGTTCATACCCTGCTTCTCATCCTCCTGATTCCCACCCCCCTCTCCTGTACTGCATCTTCTTTCCATGTACATGATGGCTAGGTGAAAGGAAAAGTATGGAACACATGAATATGATCAGGAAAAACGCCTTTAGGCTGTCGATACATCAGCTGCAGTGTAGGCTGGAACGCTGAAGAAAGTATGTAACACTGAATATTATCAGGAAATGAACGCCTTTTAGGTGGTCGATGCATCAGTCTAAAGTGTTGTTCAGAGTGCTCATGTTTCAGAATAGGCGGGAGGGGGGTACAAGGTACAAAACAGAAATTTGTCCTTTTTTTTTTATTCCTTGTGTAATCCAACAGTCGAGAAGGGAGGAGCGGGGAGGGAGACAGAGGATTGGATGGGGGGGGGGGAGGGGGGCGGGGGGGGGGGGGGTGGCCTGTGGGGCAGACGGGTACAGAAAGAAAAACATGAAAATTGGAGGGGCATTATTTCTGTCTGAGCAGGAAAAAGTCGGGTCAATTTTGAGAGAGTCAATATTTACAGCATGGGGGCAGGGAGGCAGAAGAATGGGTAGCGAGAAGACAGGAGAGGGAGTAGGGGTGGGGGAATACAGTCCTTGAATGAGGCTGTAAAACTTTACATGTGAAAGCAAGCGCATGATGACGTGAAATCCCATCACCAGCCTTTCAGAATAGGTCAGTTTGGCCGATGGTATGGACAAACACGTATGCACCATTGCATGAACCAAAAGAAAGAAAGCTAATTAATGAAAAACTGAAGACTGAAGACGTGACAGATGACTGGATGTGGTGACGGCAGGCATCTTTTTTAGTTGAATACTTCAGATAGGACCCATGGTAGTGAAGGAAAGTGACCATTTCTTAAAGCGCTTAGAGCTTGGTCTCTCAAAAGTGAGGATAGGCGGTATGTAAGCATGTTAATGGATGATGATGATCTGCAGGCAACAAGGAAGCTGATCATGACGGGACTCTTGTCTGAAGAGGCAGCAGATAAAGACCAAGAACCCGTTTCTTCCTTCTGCCGCTGTGGTCACGTAAACGATGGTCCTCAATCAAGCCCTGCCATCAGCTCCTGTTCGTGTTGTGTGGAAAGATGCCATGCTTTCTAAAAGGACGGTGAAGCACCCTCCAAACCTGCTAAGGATAGCAAGTGTAATAGAGAAATATGAATAGACCAGCGGCTACTTACATTCTACTGATCTAGTACATTGAAAGGGGGAAGGGTTAAGGAGAACATTTCAGCGTGCCACACACCCACACACACACCGGTGTCACACACTCGGTCCACAACGGTCACACACACAGTCGCACACACACCCAACACACACATGCTCGTGTGTGTTTGTGTGTGTGTTGTGTGTGTGTTGTGTGTGTGTGTGTGCAGGATAGTGAAGGGGTTTTTCTTTTGTAATATATTTTCTAATTTTATGTTCCATTTCTTCACCTTCAACCCCCACCCCCCCCCCCCCCCATCCGAAGCCATCGTGGCTCCCACTCAGCAACCTTGGCAGCCAAGACCCAGCGAAGCTGGAATGTGACAAAATCCCTTGTTTTTGTGCAGACCAATATTTAACCCTCCCGTACGTCGCCAAAAAACTACAGACGTCCATCGTGGATTGTGCGCACACACCATGGTCGTTATATAGGTGATTCGGTGAATAGTCCTCGCCGTACATCGTTGGGTGCTCAACACAATGGTCGTTGAAAGGCGATTCGGTGAATCGTCCTCGCGTACATCGTGGGTGCAACAACCAAGGTCGTTATAAGGCGATTCGGTGAATGTCCTTGCCGTACGTCGTGGTGTGCGCACAGACCATGATATTTCATAGATTTGCAATTTGTAATTTTTGCATTGTTTTTCTATGCATTCGTGTGTGTGTGTGAGTGTGTGGGTGTGTGTGTGAGTGTGTGTCACGACGACCCCTTGGAGGTCTGCCCTGACATGGATCGGTCTAGGAGGGAGTGACGGGGAGTGACAGACCTCACACGCTCGCAAGAGACACCCAACAATAAAGATAACAGATACAACACCCCATTTATTTACACCAGCAAAAAAACATTCCAACACACGCACCTGCCGATCACAATAAAACTCACTCCACGACACAACATGACAATCACGATCAAGCACTCCAAACCACACAACATGCACATCACGATCAAGCACTCCAACGCACACAAAATCACAATCACAATAAATGCACTCCGCCACCCAAAAACATGCACGCTTATATAAATAAGATTTTTGCCATACGACGCACATGATCACATCTCCAGCATTCCAGCAATATGAAGATACACAATTATGAGGAAATATTTCCAGCTTGACCCATCCTAACACCATGCGAGTGCGGTGCACACCCCTGCCCTGTCGAGTTCTGCTGGGAGCACCCTGTCGACAATAGGTGCCTCCGAGCCGGGTTGGTTCTCGCAAGGAGTGCTCAAAAGCCGAAACCCTCGACTTCCAAGGAGGGCAGTGCAAGAGCGTTGTCCCGGGGGGGGGGGGGACGTAAGCTGTTACTGGAGGCCCTGAGA
>CM031614.1:4170097-4181787 GCA_018398815.1 Conus ventricosus
GGCCATCAGCTGAGTCGGCCTTGTGGGTCTGTGGTGTTGTCTGGTGTTGCGTGTTGTTGGTTGTGGTGTGTTGTTAGAAGACAAGATATGAGGGGAAGGTTTGCACTACTTGTATCAACAAAGAGATTTTTCTCCCTGGATACGGTTGTGGAGCGTCTAACATCTGGATTCTAAGTATGAAATGATTACAAAGTTTTGAAGACCAAATTAAGCATATCAACGGGGAATGTTGGAATGTACGCCTGTATCACACGCACAGACAGTCTCCCGCTGGATTATCTAGTGCAGCGCCCAATAATTATTGTTATTTATCTTTCTGTATCCATTATATATATATTATTCATTATTATTATTATTTCTACATACATCATCATCATCATCATTCATCATCTCTCATCATCTTCATCTCATCCATCACACATTCATCATTGTATCGTTGTTGTTTGTTGTTGTTATCATTTATATATATCACCACCAATCCATCAATCTCACCATCATCATCATCATCATCATCATCATCATCATCATCTTTCATCATTCATATCGTTGTGTCGTTGTTGTGTATCATATCATATTATCACATCCCCACATCATCATCATCATCATCATCATCATTCATCATCATCACTCATCATCATCATCTGCTGCGCCTATTCTCGGTTTACATATATTAGCGTTTGGTTAAAGTTAATCTGTAAGCGCCTTACAGTTAACGCTCTCACTCATACAACGGATTCTCTACCTGGGTAGAGCCGACTGAAGAGCAGCCTGCTGGCGCTACATTCAGTTAATTCTCGTGTAGTCAATATCAGTCACTCAGCCCCCTCCCCCCCCCCCCCCTTCATTCTTTTCAGTTTCCGCACAGGGTGCATGCAATAATGTGTATCGTGTCATCCTACCAACAGTTAATCTGGCCTTTCGTTCGGATAATGGGTGATGGGATTTCACGAGTGTGCAACAGGCTACGGGTGCGGTAACACAGGAGTCTCGGCTTATAGTCTCATTCGAAGGATTTTTCGGGAAATTATCATGTGAAATAATGTCACCGTGAAATAATGACGCTCCGCAGGATTTCACGAGAAATGGCCACACATTTTTTGTAGCGGCCTGTGTATTTTTGTCACAAAGAGGCCGATTGTTGAGTCACAGAGGCCAGTGGAGAACCTGTTGTTTCTTGAAATCTCCTTGCATTGACGTTCTCTTTCGTAAAATGGTGTTCCAGTGATAAGAAATATATATATATATATATTTTTGTGAAAACCTTGTAACGCGACACGATTTGATGGCGCGGACTTTTACTGAATGTTACCACGGAGTTCCATGGTCTACTCGCACTGAAAACGTTGTTGCTGATTGGCGACAAAATTTCCCTCGTGACTTAACCGTCGCTGTTGTGTCCCTTTACAAGAATCGTTGCACTTCTTTTGATCCCTGGAGGGGGAAGCCATTACATTTTCTGCCTCCCTCATAATCAGATGATGACCCAGATGATGAGGAAGTGTGTGTCGTCGGTTGTGTTGTTGTTGTTGTTGTGTTGTTTTGTTGTTGTTGTTGTGTTGTTGTTACTGATGCTGATGCGTTTGCTTAGAGTGGTTGGTTGTAAGCTTCATAAACGATGGAATTATGTATCTGGGTTGTTTTTTTTTTTAAGAGACTCACGAAAAGCGCAGATACTCATCCACCCACCCCTCCCTCCACCACCACCCACCCCCTCCCTCCACCACACACTTCAACATGATGGTGCATGGATATAATATCTGTTAATGGCCGGGTTACCTGGCCTTCATCCATTACAGGTGTTTGTCCTTGCAGCCCCGTGATCTCTGTTGAACTTGGGAATAGATCAAAGGGAACAAATTAGTCTCATCTCATGGTGCCCATCATTTCCAATGTGTGTGTGTGTGTGTGTGTGTGTGTGTGTGTGTGTGTGTGTGTGTGTGTGTGTGTGTGTGTGTGTGTGTGTGTGTGTGTGCGCGTGCGTGTAGGTCATGCAGGCTTTAGTTCCTCTTGTGTGTATATAATTCACTTTCCCAATCTTCCCCCTTCCTCCTCCTTCTTTAACTGTCTCTCGGTTTCTAAGAGTTTTCCTTCAACTTTAACAACAAATTTCAGTAGGAATCTGACGTCCCTGTTTGTAAATAAAGCTTGTCCATCCGAATCATTCTGGAATCATTGAAGAAGCTCTTGCCACACGGCATTACAAGTCGTCTTTATCAATGGATGGATGATGTAAAATTCGCACAGGTTTTCTTTCTTGACTTTGAAAAAAGCATTTGACGTAACATGTCGCTGTTCATTACTGCAAAAACTGGCCATCTCAAGATTTTTCCAGTCCGGTCATTTCTTTGTAAAATTGTTTCTTTCTACTCACCAACAATCTATTTACCAAATTTACAAGCAGTGCCGTTTTTACCACTAAAGAGTGGTGTACCACAAGATCAGTGCCTGCTCTTCTTTCTAAATTTGTGTATACAAACTCTTTCTTTATAATATATTAAAGTTCAGTGCGAGTTTTGATTCTTGATATCTACTCTAGCCGCTCTGATCTAATTGTTTGTTCACAAAATTGTTGATCAGTGGGCTTGCTGGACTGAATTCAATTAGATGTCCCTTGATCAACAGAAAATATGCCCATGGCTCCTCGACAAGAAGGGACAAAATTCGTCATGCCCTCTGTATATATAGATTTTAAGCAGCTTCAAAATGTCTGGACTAAACGTTTGGAAATCACTTCAGACAGTCCTTTTACGTGGCCATCCAAGACTTGTCGATGCAAGAAAACGTGTTTCTGAAAAGTCCATGAACTTTCAAAACTGTAGATCCTAGCTGATGATTATAAATAAACACAGATTCTGCCATGCGGCACATATTTAAGCATGTGCAGTTCATGCCTCAACTCTGTATGTCTCTTACAGTGCTAATCCCTTCAAACTGGAGTCATGCTTGTAAGTGGGTTTTCAATTTATTCTCTCGAAATCGTCTTTCTTCACACCTCAGAAAAATCCTACTGTAAAGATTCTTCCTTCTACACGCAAATGTCAGAAAAATGAACCAGTAATAATGTATGTTCTGAAACAATAATTTCGTGCGTTGGACCCTAACTGTATAGTCTCCACTCGGCCAAACATGATGTACTACTGATATGTATATACTGGAAAACAACAAACAAACAAATAAACAACAGAAAAGGGAGTCGATGTCTAGTAAAACGGAATCGATTTCTAGTGAAACAAGCCTGATTGATTCAGACCAGTGGAACGCTTTGGAACTCTCTGCCCAAAACATTAAGCATACAAATCGCCATTATTTCGAACAATAAAGCATAATACATTAACACCCCATGGGTGAACCCAAGACTATTAATAGATGGCGTGAAATCATACCGGTACAAAATTGTGTCATGGAGGATAGAGGGGACTCTCTCTCTCTCTCTCTCTCTCTCTCTCTCTCTCTCTCTCTCTCATCTCTCTCTCTCTCTCTCTCTCTCTCTCTCTCTCTTCTGTGTGTGTGTGTGTGTGTGTGTGTTGTGTGTGTGTGTGTGTGTGTGTGTGTGTGTGTGTGTGTGTGTGTGTGTGCGTCTGTGTGTGCTATTTCTGACCTCTGTCTTTTTATGTTTCAGTCTGTTCTTGTTTCTGTCTTTCTCTATTTCTTTCTGTCTTTTACTTTCTTTCTGTCTCTTTTCTCTTTCTCCCCCCCTCTCTCTCTCTCTTCTCTCTCTCTCTCTCTCTCTCTCTCTCTCTCTCCTCTCTGTCTCTCTGTCTCTCTGTCTCTCTCTCTCTCTCTCTCTCTCTCTCTCTCTCTCTCTCTCTCTCTCTCTCTCTCTGCGTGCGCGCACGCGTATGTGTGTGTGGTGTGTGTGTGTGTGTGTGTGTGTGTGTGTGTGTGTGTGTGTGTGTGTGTGTGTGTGTGTGTGTGTGTGTGTGTGTGTTTGTGTGTGTGTGTGTTGTCTTCCGAACACGATCGCAGGAATATTCTAGAACGACGTCGTCTGAGTCACACAGCAGCACACCCACGTCATCCATTTGATGGAGCACGACCTTCCGAAAAGCTTGATTTCTGTGCGGATCTCGGAATCGTCTCTGCACCTGTCGCTCTGTAAGAGTAACGGCATAACCCTTAACCATTCCCGTGTCAAAAACCAGCGATAATTTTGTCTATAGCTTGCTCCAGACTTGTGTCGATGTCCGACGGGTGGATTTCTGGGCCCCTGCTGTTTCACTCCTACAGATCGGAACGCAAACACCGAAGCGTATCCTGAATATGCGACGTTCATCATCTCGAATCGGCTTGATGTGTTCCTCCTGTGTTGTGTACTATGTTCATCCAATTCGGTGTTAGGTACGGCCAGTTCATTCGCGACACAAGTGGTACCGAGACCAGCTCCAACCTGTTCATGTCGTCCGTTCTGCTGCCCCGATCTCTCTTGATCCCGTCGCTCCTGGCTAGAGGGGGGGGGGGGGGGGGGTGCAAAGGGGTACAGGATTGTATATAATTGGCAGAATTTTTTTTCTCTGTGTGTGCGTGCGTGCGTGCGTGCGTGCGTGCGTGGTGTGTGTGTGTGTGTGTGTGTGTGTGTGTGTGTGTGTGTGTGTGTGTGTGTGTGTGTGTGTGTGTGTGTGTGTGTGTGGTGTGTGTGTGTGTGTGAGCTGGGTGTGTTGTGGTGGCGTGTTGTGTGGTGAAGGTGTGTGTGTTGTGTGGCGTGTATGTGTGTGTGTGAAGTGTGTGTGTTGTGGTGTGATGTGTGTGTGGTGTGGTTGTGTGTGTGTGGGCGCTCGGTGTGCGCGGTGTTTGTGTTGTGGGGTGTGTATGTCTGTGTGTGCGAGTGTGTAGTGTTTGGTATATGTGTGGGTATGGGTGTGTTGTATTGGTGTGTGTTTTGTGTATTATGTGTGTGTGTGTTGCGTGTGTGTGTGTGTGTGTGTATGTGTGTGTGTGTGTGTGTGTGTGTGTGTTGTGTGTGTGTGGGCGGTGGTGTGTCGTGGTGTGTGTGTGGGGTGTGTATGTTGTGTGTGGATGTGTGCGCACATATTTGATGTTTAATTAGTTCTGTTGTTTGTATGAAAACGTGTCGTATTTGTTATATTCTGTAATGTAGTACCGCGTGTGGTGTGTGTGATATGTGTGTATCGTGTGTGTGTGTGTGTGTGTGTGTGTGTGGTGTGTGTGTGTGTGTGTGTGTGTGTGTGTGTGTGTGTGTGTGTGTGTGTGTGATGTGTGCGAGATTGTGTGTATTATGTTTGTGTGGACGCGCGCATGATGTTAGTAGTACTTGAGTTTTGTAATTGGTGTGTGTGTGTGTTGTGTTGTGTGTGTGTGTGTGTGTGTGTGTGTGTGTGTGTGTGCTTGGGGGGTTGTGGTGTTTGGGAGATGTGTGGGGGGGAGAAGAGAAGAGAGAGAGAGAGGAGAGAGAGAGAGAGAGAGAGAGAGAGAAGAGAGAGAGAACCTCGGGGAATGCTTTCGTTTTTTTTTTGTTTTTTTTTAGCTTTCTTTCTAGTCCTTTCCATTGTAAGTCTCTCTTCCAAACCCCCTCCCCTCCTCTCTCCTCCTACCTTTACAAGGTGTATTACTCTCAGACGTAGACCCTTTAACGCACGCGCATATTTTGTGTGTGTGTGTGTGTGTGTGTGTGTGTTGTGTGTGTGTGTGTGTGTGTGTGTGTTGTGTGTGTGTGTGTGTGTGTGTGTGTGTGTGTGTGTTGTTTGTCTGCGGCTTTTTTTCGTTGAAAAAGCGTGGCAGGTTAAACCGGTTAGGCGCAAGAGGATCAAGGTACGGGAGGCAAGATGAAAGGGCGGCTATGGATATGCCATACCCAGAGCCTGAATGCTCTTTTGTGCCAGAGACACCTTCGGTGAATGAATCAGGCCTCGACGACTCTGTGCTTCCATTCTTGACCCGAGTCGTTGCGAAGCGTGTTGAAGTTGGACATGATCAGTCAGTGTCTGTGAAGTGCTTGTCGGCTGCTCGAGTTGTTGTAGGATTTTGTTGTTGTTTAGTTGTAGGTGGAGGAGAGACGGAATATTCCAGGGAGGAGCTGCGAGGAGAAAGCCTGTGTGGAATTTGGCTTCTTTTGTTTTTCTGAGATTGTGAGGGGTGATACTATTGGAGAGTGGTCATCTTTTTTCGTTGGTGGTAGGTATGTTGTATGTCAGATGTGAGTGAGTGAGTGAGTAAGTGTGTGTGTGTGTTGTGTGTGTGTGTGTGTGTGTGTGTGTGTGTGTGTGTGTGTGTGTGGTGTGTGTGTGTGTGTGTGTGTGTGTGTGTGTGTGTGTGTGTGTGTGTGTGTGTGTGTTGTGTGTGTGTGTGTGTGTGTGTGTGTGTGGTGTGTGTGTGTGTGTGTGTGTGTGTGTGTTGTGTGTGCGATGAGTGAGGTGGTGTGGGTGTCTTTCAGTATGAATTATACCGTTGTATTCTAAACATTCTATGTCAGTAACTTCATCATTTCAATCACTCTTTGACTCTCTTCATTTTACCTTTTGTCATTCTTTACTGCCGTCCACATTTATTTTCTGCCTTTGTGGTCCATTCAACTACAGTTGTTCTAGATGGTGTGTGTGTGTGTGTGTGTGTGTGTGTGTGTGTGTGTGTGTGTGTGTGTGTGTGTGTGTGTGTGTTGTATGTTACTTCTGCGTGCTTATGCATTTTTATATCAGTCATGTCGAATTTTGATCTCTCTCTCTCTCTCTCTCTCTCTCTCTCTCTCTCTCTCTCTCTCTCTCTCTGGGGGGGTCACGAGAGTAATGGCGGCGAGAAGGATGTGTCCGCGGTGTGCTCTACACAGTTTTGTTTATTTTCGCCGGTAACTGTGAATGGACAACGTTCTATTTTTTCCAGAGGAGTGGTAAACATCAGTGACAGTTTGTGTAAAAAAAATGATTGAACTGTCGTTGTGGAGGGCCAGAATGGCACATTCTGTGCTAATAGAATGAAGATCTCACTGTGTGAACTTCATTGTCCTACTTCCGGAGAGAAAGAGACGAGTGGTGTGAAACATCTGTGTTATGGTGTGTTGTGTATGCAGTGCTCTACTGTGTGCAGTGTGGACGATTTTCCATTAAATTTGGATTTATGTGAGGACATTGTCTGTCTACAAACGGATATGCTTCAACTACTTCCAAGTTATTCCGAGAGGAACGGCGGTTGAAACAATCGAAACACTTGAAGCGAGTGACATTGCCAGTCCAGTCACGGTGACCTGAGTGATTTCCGAACTGCTCGTGATGTGCTGTGTGGCCAACAGTGTGCGTATGATGTGGAAACTGTTACTTCGTGGAGACATCGAACAGAATCCTGGCCCTGTCCACAGAAAACTGTGAAGAAAAGAACATGGACAAGATAAGATAGAATCAACACTGACAAAGGCTAATGCTATTAATGCTGACTTCGCTAGCGGAAATCATGTCGGCTCTGGCTCTACAAAGAGAAGAATGGAGACGGGACCGGAAAAGGCAGACGACACTGCAGAGAGAACAGACAGAACGAAACGCCTACATCCGCAACGAATTGACAGAGATCAGTCGGACTGCAGAGAGAACAGACCGAACAGAAAGCCTACATCCGCAACGCAGAGAGAACAGACCGAAAAAACAGAACGCCTACATCCGCAACGCAGAGAGAACAGACAGAACAGAACGCTACACGCAACGCAGAGAGAACAGACCGAACAGAACGCCTACATCCGCAACGCAGAGAGAACAGACCGAACAGAACGCCTACATCCGCAACGCAGAGAGAACAGACCGAACAGAACGCCTACATCCGCAACGCAGAGAGAACAGACCGAACAGAAACGCCTACATCCACACGCAGAGAGAACAGACAGAACAGACGCCTACATCCGCAACGAATTGACAGAGATCAGTCGGACTGCAGAGAGAACAGACCGAACAGAACGCCTACATCCGCACGCAGAGAGAACAGACCGAACAGAACGCCTACATCCACAACGCAGAGAGAACAGACAGAACAGAACGCCTACATCCGCAACGCAGAGAGAACAGACAGAACAGAACGCCTACATCCGCAACGCAGAGAGAACAGACCGAAACAGAACGCCTACATCCGCAACGCAGAGAGAACAGACCGAACAGAACGCCTACATCCGCAACGCAGAGAGAACAGACGAACAGAACGCCTACATCCGCAACGCAGAGGAACAGACCGAACAGAACGCCTACATCCGCAACGCAGAGAGAACAGACCGAACAGAACGCCTACATCCGCAACGAATTGACAGAGATCAAGTGGGAACTGGGGAGAGTGTCGGAGAGGTGCACAGAAATTAACGAACGATGTACTGCGTGGAAAGGGAACAACACAGACTATCGTCCGTCATAGAAAACATGTGCACGGACCTCGATCAGCTGTTCGACGCAACGGCACAAGGGAAGAGAGAGACCGAGAAGTTAACAGGCACAGTGAACGAATTAGAACACCAACTGGAGAAGATGTGGGATGAGATAGACAGATTGGAGGGCTTTTCAAGGCGGAACAATCTACGGTTCTTTGGCATCCATACAATAGGTAAAGAAGATTACGAAAGTTGTGCTAGATGTGTTGTTGACACCTTTAAACAGCGTTACAGTTCCAAACTATGGAGAGAGGATGATGTTGTGCGTGCACACAGGTGGGTCAATCAAAACCAGGCGAGACAAGAACAATGATAGTCTGTTTTCTGCGATGGCAAGATAAAATGAAATTAATACGCGATCGCGAGCTGCGACACGAGCTGGAAAAAACGAGGCGTCAGAATTGCCAACGACCTGACGAGAAGACAGGCAGCAACAGTAGCCAAAGCAAAGAAGACGGTATGGCGGCCTACTTTGTTCGGGGAAAGCTGACTGTGGGACCAAGAAGACCCGATTTACGTTCGTATGCCGAGGTAGCTGCAGCGGGCTCACAAGATGTGAAAACATCAAGAGATGCTGGCACGGATGGAAAGTCTTCCAACACGCACGTGGCAGTTGACAGTGGCCGGGGGATTTCCCCTTGCGCCATGATGACGTCAGACGACACAACAACAATCGGGAGCGCAACAGGAGTGACAACAGTGGAAGCGGAGGAAGGAGGTCAAACAATGCCGGGGCTTGGTGACAGTGCACATCAACCTTCGATCCAGCGTGATGCCAGCGGAACCGTAGTCAACCAGCCGTGACACCGACGCATAGTTGTGCGGGATCTCCGAGCGTGCGTTCTCCTACATCGACTCGTGTCGAGTGGCAGAGCACGACCTGGTGACCTTGTGCCTGACAACTGCCGGAGTGCACGTCATCTGTGGCGGGGGCCGTATCCAGAGTGTACGTGGTGCAGGGAACAGGAAAAACCCCACCAGTGGATCACGGTATGGACAGGGGGAAGGGGTGGCCACGCACGGTGCAGGACGAGGGGTGGGGACGAGAAGACAAATGGAATGAATACTTATCTGACATAAAGATGCCTCTGGGAGATCGTTGAGATCAAAAAGCACTTCAAAATAGGACAGGCAGACTATCAGGAAAAAGGATTGACATTTCTTAATTATAATATAAAAAATTTATGGAATAAAACTTAGCGATGTTTCGTTCATAAATTATGTGAATGATTTCGATTTTGTGTGCCTCACTGAGACATTTGTTAATGAAAAGTTTGATTTTTCTGGTGTTTTTAATGATTTTGTGAAATTTCATGCTCCGGCAAAGAAATTATCACTAAGGGTCGTAACTCAGGTGGGGTGTTGTTAATGGTGAAGAAAATATATAATATAAAATGTATGTTACGCAGGTCAGTGTAAATTGTGCTAACATGATAGTCTTAAATGTTTGCAAAACATTGTTCAATACAACCAGGGACGTGCTATTGATTGCATGTTATGTGGTACCAGAGGGAGGGCCAGTATATATTAACCATGCAATTAAAGATGGAATCTTGATTCTTGAAGACATGTTAGAAATTACAGAAAATAAGGATGTAAATATCATGTTATGTGGTGATTTGAATGCAAGGACTGGACGCCAACAGCCGAAAGTGGAGAATATGTTAAATTTCACTCCGGGAGATGATAGTGAGGATGAAGAAGATTGTGATGTTGATGAGGATGGTGTTTATAATGTTGATATCTGTGATGGTGATAATTCTTATGATGAAGATTGTTGTATTGAGATGATAATGAAAATGATGATGCAAATGATGTGTTAAAGCGCTGTTCTAAAAACATGTGTAAATAAGTTTGGCAAATCTTTGTAGATCTGTGTTTCATGTTTGACTTGGAAATTCTAAACGGTACATGTTGGGACGATTCGAAGGAGAGTTTACATTTGTGTCACCTAATGGCAGTAGCATAATTGATTATTTCATTGTCACTAAGAGTTACTAAGTAACTGCAGAATGAAAGTGGGCGATTGTTGTTTCCTGGCATCTACGGCTAGAGTTAAAATGGAAAACAGGTAACGTTAACGTAAACAGAACTTCAGTATTTTGTACAGAAGATGCATTATTTGGTTTCTGACGAACACGCCGTGATCTACAAAGAGGAACTAGATTCAGATGAGTTTTTAACAGTGCTGTAACGAAGCTACAGAGTGTCTTAATGGGATATAAAACATGGTGTAGAATGTTTTGTGAAAGCTTTGCACAGTGCCGCTGCATGTATGGTAGGACTAGGGAAACGGAGAAAGAAGAGAGCGACTGTTTGATTATGAGTGCGATAACAAGAAAAAAAGTTGTGAAAAGGTGTCTGAAACGATATCAAAGAACCAAATCCAAAGATTGAAGAAAGAACATAAAGCAACCTACGTCAGGGAAAGGAAAGACTACAATTACTGAAAAAAGATAAAAGAAAGGCTTTGATGAAAAACGAATTAATAAGTTAAAAACATCTGTTCACGACCTAAATTGTTCTGGTCCACCATTCGATCGATTAGTAGAAAATCGGTTAATTTATAATGAATCAGCTCGCAACAATGGTTATGAACATTTCTATAGTGTATTTAATGGATGTAATAACAATTTTGAAGATTTTCATTGCAGATTATAGATAGCGAGAACAAAGTATCCAAAATATGATGAACCACTGTTTAATGATCAGATAACAGAGATGAGGTCTTGAACAGTATAAAACACATCAAATGTGGAAAAAGTGTGGACCTGACAAGTAGTTGGAGAAATGTTCAATGTGCTAACTCTGTTGTAGTTGATTTCTATGGTTGTATCTTTTTAACTTTGTGTTTGATAAGGGAATCTTTCCAGAATCTTGGTCAAATCCATAATTGTTCCTTCATAAGAAAGGTGATTGTATACAATCCTGATAACTATCGAGGCGTTGCATTGACAAGTGTTATTAGTAAAATGTTATACGCATATACTCAACAAAAGATTAAAAGTATGGGCAGAGAGAGAGAAGAAAATAATAGAAGACAGGCTGGATTTCGATCCAAATATAGTACAGTAGACACATATTCACTCTGTAGCCTTTGTCACGCACGAATGGCAAGGTCGCCCGTGACAATTGTGGAGTGTGGCCGTCAGTGCCAGGTGCAGTGACCGTGAGTGCGTGAATCCTGCGGGAATTTGCTTACCTGTTAACTCTTGGAGGGGGAGGGAGGAAAGTGTCAAGCTGTCGGATAGTGAGGTTTACGTGGTAAACAACGCGGAACGGAGTTCTTCGATGTGTATGGGGAATCCGTGAATGTGAGTTCTGTCTTGTGAGTTCGAGGTGT
>CM031614.1:4181887-4184387 GCA_018398815.1 Conus ventricosus
GGGGGGGTTTTTAGTGATGACCTATAAAAGGAATTAATTTTACTGCAAAACTAGACTTTAAACGCCTTAACGTTGTTGTCGTCTTCTTCACATGGTGAGGATATTAAGATCATAACAACAAGCAACAAAATCACTGTTGACTTAAATAGAAACAATCTTACAGAACTGAAATTGGATTAATCTTACACATTTAGGCCTCGTAGGGTTTTATTATACTGAACAAGTTTTGACGGAGAGTATGATAAAAATAATAACTGGATTAGATTAAACTCTGTTTTTAAAACTATGGAGCAGTTAAACTTTAGACAAAACTCCTCATTGCTCATGATTTGTGGCAGACTGGTTGTGGAAAAACAATATTTATCCTCGACCTGTTACAAACAGTTTATCGTTATAATTTTAATCATATTGTGGTTTTCTGTCCAACACTTTAAATGGAAAAAATGCATATCATGATAGAAGGTTTATATGACAGATGATGACATATATTTAGTTGATCCCACAAAAACTGAGTGAGTGTTTAGAACAGTTTTATAGACTGTTTGAAGGAACGCAGACACTATTTATTATAGATGACTGTTCAGCAGAAAGAGACATAGTTAAAAAGAGAAACACTTAATCAAAACTTGCTTTCAGTGGAAGACATGCTGGAATAAGTGTGTGGATTTTATGCCAAAAATATAACTCAGTTTTAAAAGACTTTAGAGAACATTTTAAAGACTGTAGTTTTATTTCACATGAAAGACAAAGACTCATTTGAAGAATGTTTGCGCAAAAATGATGTTATTGAAAATGACCAGGAAAAACATAGGATTAAACAAAAACTGAAATCTGAAAAGTTTAGTAAATTAGTATTGAAAACGGATAACCCTGCACAGTATGTTTGTTTGTAGATAATCGTTATTTTTTGGTTATTGAAGTCTTACTTGTCAGAGAGCAGGGAAACCTTTATTCTGGCTCACTTTCGCCCGAAAACTGGTTGAGGGCGAAAGTGGAGCCAGAATGAAGGTTTCCCTGTTCTCTAAAGTTAAGCTTGAGAAAGTGCTGGTTTGAGATGTGCAGAAAAGGAAAGAGAGGTATCATAGATATTTTGAGAACTATGAAGAATTGAACTCCGATGATGTAAATCTATTTTGGAAATTATTTGATGCACAGATACAGCCTATTTTGATATATGCATCAGAAGTTTGGGGCATGCTGGATAACATTGAAATGGAAAAGGTTCATACCTATGCAATAAAGCGTATCATGCACGTACCCTTGCACGCATCAAATAAAATGGTTTACGGTGAAAGTGGACGATACCCTCTCTTTATTTCCACTTATGTTAGATGTATTAAATATTTGGTTGAAATTAGCAAGCCCACAATAACCAGACTCTGCGGTCAGGCGTATGAAATGCTCATGCTGCAACATGAAAATGGAAAATTCAACTGGGTTTTCCTATGTTAAGAAAATATTGACATAGAATGGTTTTGGCATAGTTTGGTTGTCACAAGGAGTCGGTAATAAAGCAGAATTCATTTCAGAATTAAAGGACCGTTTTTAATTTGTTCTTATAAACAAAACTGGCATGCTGCATGGATGGAAATGATAAACACGACTGGTTTCTCTCATTTAAAAGCAACCTCGAAGCAGAGAAATATCTTAAATTGTAACGCATAAATGGCATAAATATAGTTTAGCAAGATTTCGAACCAAACGCTCGGTCTCGGCGCAAACCAAAAATGGTACGAGAAATCAAATAATAAATCTTGTCCTGTGTGTGGCAGAAAGAGACAGTGTTGAGAATGAAGTACATTTTGTGTTGATTGTGCTGCATACGCCAATATCCGTAGAGGGTGCACATTTTTCAATGAATCAGTTGGTCAAAAAAGAGATTTAGTAGCGATTTTAGCAAGTGAACACGAAAAAACTGTAGTAGAATTTGCGAAGTATGTCGCAGAAGCGAGTACATTTCGTAAAAAGCATAGCACGAATGAGTAAGATGATCGCTTCCTTAAAGGTACAATGCCTCAGTAGTTTTGCTCATAACGTGATAGTCTACGTCAATGGTATATTGTGTAGGCGTGCGCGTATGCGCTTGCATTTGTGCGTGCCTTACATGCGTGCGTGTGTATTTGTTGTGTGTGTGTGTGGGGGGGGGGGGGGGTGCGCGCGTATGTGCTTGTGTGTGTGTGAGAGTGTGTGCGTACGTGCGTGCGTGTGTGTGTGTGTGTGTGTGTTTACGTGTGTGTGTGCATATGTGTATGTTCATGTGAATTGGTGAGTGTTTGATTCATTGATCTTTCTTTTGTAGCACTTGTATGTCAAGGAGTATTCGTAACATCACAAAGGAAGGTTTTGCACTGGTTTCTTGTATAGTCGCTGTTATGAGCCGCTATGGCTAGATATGACTCATGATACCCCCTTGCCAACAGGGCATTTTGCTAATGGCAATAAAATTGTCAGTGTCTCTCTCTCTCTCTCTCTCTCTCTCTCTCTCTCTCTCTCTCTCTCT
>CM031614.1:4189387-4209387 GCA_018398815.1 Conus ventricosus
GAGCCCTCGCCTTCATCGTTAATTCATTTATCCATCAGTTGAGGGAGTCGTGCGAAATGTGGTCTCAAAACTTAGCAGATGTGGTGCAGCGCATATGGACCAGTCCGCACGCAGTGCCGCCTTGATGAACTGACACTGGACCTGTAAATCCTGTGCACTAAAATCCCGTGGGCTCAGCAAGTGTGGTGCAGCTTATATGGACTTGACCGCACGCAATGCGGCGACACCTTTTTGTATGACACTGACATGGAAAGGATGACCATGATTAGGAAATATTTTCTTTTCAACCCCAAAACTAATAACGATAATTTTTTTTAATTGAAGAGGAAGTGGTTTTTTTTTTTTTTTTTTTATTGGAAAAGAAGGGAAATTAGAAGCAACATTGTTTAATCTTCGTCTCTGTTTTTGATCTGTGCGTGTGTGTGTGTGTGTGTGTGTGTTTGTGATGCCACGCTATTGGCGGAATTTCTGTAACTTTGCCCACGATTGGTTGAAAGACCGGACAGCACCTAGCTGTTTTTTACTCTGTGGCACGAGATATCATGGCCGCACGTGCAAAACGTTTTTATAGTGACCCAAAAAAAACCCTGCCCACAAGGACGGCCGTACACAGAACAGGACTCGCTGTGTCAGTGTACATCTGGATTGCCGTTCACAGAACAGGACTGGCTCTGTCAGTGTAGATCTGGATTGCCGTACAAACGCAAGCTGGAGGCACCATTGTAGGACAAAGTGCTGTTTCGTACAAATTTTGGAGTTCGGGGCGCCGTTCGAAGAGGTAAGAGTTTTAATACTGGGAAAAGAAAGTATTCATTTTGTATCCTCCTCCCAGTACAAGCGCTTTCTGTCAAATATGAAGATTTAATTTCTTTATTGTACAGAATGTTGGCATTGTTCTCAAATGTTGAAAGGAGGTGGCAGTGTTTTGAGTTTTTGATAAATCGGCTTTAATCGGTAATTGACGCAGAGAAGCGAAGCTCTTTTATGAAGCGACGGGATACGAAAGGAAATCTTACCTGAATTTTTAATGTTTTTGTTTTTGTACTCCCAGTTCTTAAAGAACAGGGAGTACTTTAGAACGGGAACGAAGAAATGCTCTGTGTGTGTGTGTGTGTGTGTGTGTGTGTGTGTTGTGTTTGATTTGATTTGATTTGATTGATTTAATTTAACGTCTGTTCACAACAATGGTGATATTAGACTAGTGTGAAGACTAGTGTGTGTGTGTGTGTGTGTGTGTGAAACTTGAAACTTTTTTATTGTCACTAAACACCATTAAAGGATTTATGGACACAAGATGGCGATGATTAAACGACTCATCGTCCAAAGACATAATGATTTGTTCTTTTTACATAAAAAGTCATTATGTAAAGCAGTCATATACATACTTCGCAATTTCAACCTGAAGGTCATCATTAGCCATCAAAGTACTTGTTTTCAATGAGGTAGTGTCGTATATATCCATTTTGTTTATGATACGTTTTTTAAACGTATTCCTGATTTTATCGTAACGTTTACAAGTCTAAAAAATGTACCTCGTCTTCTATTATATTACAAGTTGTACATTTCCTTCTTCACGCTTAATATGGGAATATCTACCTCTTTCTATTGCGAGGTCATGTGCGCTAATTCTAATTTACAAGTTCTTTCCTGTAATGCTATTTGTGCATTTGATGAGGTACGTTCAAGCCTATATTTATTACTGATGTCATTATAAAATGTTAACCTTGGTGCTCTTTCTTTTTCTTTTTCTCAAAAGTGTATATATTCACGTTGTAAACTTTCTCTCTATTGCATAACGCAATTTTTGAGGGTTAAGTGTACTTTGGTTAATTCCATACATGTGTCATTCCAATATTAAGATCTTTACAGAAGATTTTCATGAAGATGATGGGTCAAGATCTTCGTACACGTCTTTTAGATATGAGCCTTCCTTTGATTCCATTATATGGATCCAAAACATGACTACTTGACTCATTATTTCTTGACACAAGGGAAATCTTCCAAGTTCAGCGAGTACTGGCAATTTCATTGCTTTTCTGTGTACGCCTAATATATGTCTGCAAAATTTTATATGTACGTTCTCGATCGGATTATTGGACAAGTGTTTGTGATAAAATGTCGAACATTGTTGTCTGCTTTTCAACATGTCCTATCTTTTCTGTAAATGGAAACCAAACTTCTGCGCCATAAAGCATGACGGGTGAAATCAAAGTATCAAAGAGTTTTGCTATTGATGATACATTGACATGTTCTCCCTTTACTTTACGTAGTAAGGAGTGTACAGCTTTTGTTACCTTGTTTTGCTAGATGATCTTGTGCTTTATGTAACTCTCCACTTTTATGAAGAATCATTCCTAAATACTTGTATTCATTTACTGTCTCAAGAGAATCGTTTCCACATGTAAATGCGGTTGAAAATTTGAGTCTGTTTTAGTGAATATGACAACTTTTGTTTTATCTTTATTTAGTTTCATGCCCCATTCTGTACAATAATTATGAAGTCGATTAAGTTTTGTTTGTAATCCGATTTTGTGTTTGACAATATAACTATGTCGTCAGCATATAATAAATGCGATATTCGTGTTTCTTTCAACTTGTTTATAACAGGAGAATCATTATTATCAATATAGTTTGAGATATCATTTATAAAGATATTAAACAGCGTCGGGCTGAGCGAACTGCCTTGAAGAAGTCCTTGTTTGACCGGGACTGATCTTGTAAATCCATTATTTGATTTTCCACAACCCCATCGCGTTTGTGTACATATCTTTTATAACCTGATAACAATAGCCTTTGATACCTATATTGTATAGTTTCAGAAGTAAAGCGTCATGCCATATGCTGTCAAATGCTTTTCTAAAGTCTACAAAACAACAGTATAGTCTGCCATTCTTTTTTCTTATTTCACTATCAGTGATCTTTTTTAAAATGAATATCTGGTCTGTTGTTCTGTAGGATTTTCGAAATCCTGCCTGTTCTTTTATAAATAAATCTCTGCTTTCTATGTAATTTGTTATCCTATTGTTTAATATTTGACAGAAAGCATTACTCAGGCAGCAGTTTAAAGTAATTCCACGATAATTGTTGGGATTTGTAGGATCGCCGCTTTTATAAATGGACACACAAATGCCATGTTTCCACAGAGTGGGATACTGGCCATATCTTAGTACCCAGTTAAATATATTCTTAAGAGGTATAATTATATTAGGCAAACGGCTTTGATATTTCATTTGAGATTCCGTCCTTTCCCGTGGCTTTTTAATTTTTTTAATTTCGAAATGTCTTATGGATTTCTGATATACTAATTGGTTCATCAACATTTGGATTATATATAACATTTCTTGCTTCAGACAATTTTTTCTCTATCAGTTTTTTTTTTCTCTGTTCTGTTGTTTCAATATTCCTGCTAACTAATTTTTCTAAGTGAGATATCCATTTGTCTTCATGGATTTCCTTCCTTTTATTTTGATTCGTATTTTGCATGTTTGTTAATTCGTTTAGTGTTCTCCATACTTGATTTGGATCCTTTCCCAAAAGGGTTCATTTAGTTTTCTAATAAGTTTGTCTCTGTATGTATTTTTTGTCTTTCGTAAAGTACTTTTTTTGCCTTCACTGTTGAAAAGTACTTTGTCTGTAGGTATCATTTATTATCATTTATTAGTAAAAGTAAATTTTCTTAAATTCGTTCTAGATATTTAAACAATATTCTAGAACGAATTTAAGAAAAATTTACTTTTACTAATAGAGTAACCAACTTTTGGAATAAACTAACACTTAACATCAAACGTGCACCCAGTATTAATGTGTTCAAGAACCTCATAGATAAACATGAATTATTAACAAAAATTAGATATGAATTTGATGGATAATAAGTCTGAGCTAGCCTATGACTGGACCAACGGTTATGAAAAAAAAAGGATATATACATACAGAAGGGCGTAAAAAGCCTAAATAGGCTAAGTTGTATTGATACAACGCCCCTGATCCTGATCCTGATCCTGATCCTGATTGAAAGGGTGTCTGTTCAGTGCATTTAAAAGTGATCTTACTTCTTTCCTTAGAAGAAAACATTTTTCATCAAACCATTTTTTGTGTTTCGGATTTTTTCTCTTTTGCGCATTTGTCTTTGTTTGAGTGATAAGGATGCTGCGTCTTTTATTGTTTGGGTCAGATCATTAATCATGTTGTTAATGAAGACCGAGGTCTCCCTATCATGATCTTGTGTCTTCTCCATACGTTTCTCTATTTTCTTCTGTACGACTCTTCATGATAGGGTTATTTAAAGTAATGTTCAGCTTTACTGCAGATTCGTCATCCCAAATAAATGACGTAATGGTTTGTGTTAACTTTTGTGTCATTTCTGTGTGACGTGTTATTACATAAGGGAGCACTGTCAGCATGCGCATTTGTTTTTATATTAGGTCTATCATTGCTAACAGTAGGAAGTAAAATTGACAGGTCTATAGGACAATGATCAGAATATACAGTGATTTTATGAACTTTGCATGCAATAACATCTTTCATTAGGTCTTGTGATATAATGAAATAATCTACAACGCTACTTCCCTTTTGTGTTAAAATTCCTCGAAGATCGCCAAGTGTGCGACCATTAAGAATATACATATTATTTTCCAAACAAATAAACTACTAATTTTCGTCCATTTGGTTGTATAACGCTGTCTTGAGAGCATCGTTGTGAATAACGTTATAAAGATTGTCACTAAGATATGCATATAAGTTGTTTTCACCGTCCGTGTCAATATAATCTATTAATTGTCCAGTTCTTGCGTTAAAATCCCCACACAATATAACATTCCCTTTGGTAGAGAAATGTTCTGTTTGTCTTTCCAACTCTTCCCAAATGCGCACCGTATATCACGTCCATAAGACGACGATTCAGGCGGTATATATTATATATATATATATATATATATATTAATATATATAATATATATTATAAATAAATATATATATATATATATATATATATATATATATATATATAATATAAAATATACAACCGATGAAAGTATCAAGCTCGTCTTTTGTGGAAGAAAGAATTATCCAAACAATGTCAGAATTACTCGTTGGGTGAAACTTGATTAGCGTTCGTAGTTCCTTCTTGATAAAAACTGATATTCCCCCTGATGCACTTGGAGCCTTGTTCCGTTTTTTCCTGCAGTAATGAACACCAGGGGGAAAGCCTGGTATAAAAGATATCGTTAATATCTTCTCGTTCAAGATGAGTTTCTTGTAACATTACTATGTCATAATCAGAACATATTCTGTGTATTTCTTCTTCAAAGAATTTGTTAATCATACTGCCATCGATTGTCTCCCTAAATCCTTTAATGTTCCACGAAATATCTTAACTTTTTTCTGTACCATAATGTGTTAATATTGAACAACCAGTGTTATTAAAATTATATTATCCAAACACAATTTCATACTGTGATTTAAACTCAAGTGAAAAGGAATAAAGTGAACATTCTAAACACTTAGTTCAAAGAAGCGCATCTGATGGGGTGCTATGTATGTATACTGACACTGCCATATTATAACGTCAAATAAAGTATTCGCAATTTTTTTGTGGATGAAAATTTGTCTCAAGAAGTTTTAGTTCTCAGTTACTCTGGTTACCAGAATCCATAGTCCCTCAGTTGCTCTGGTTACCAGAATCCATAGTCCCAATAACGGTTGTTTTTGTACTCGTTCCAGTCGTATTGGTAGCTGTTGCGGTTTGCCCGGAAGTCCTTGTAGTGTCACGTTGTTTGTTTAAGTGCTTGTTTTGATAGTCATTCCGGTCAGTCCAGGCGTGGTAGTAGTTGCTGTGGTCTGCCTGGAGATCCGTGTAGTTTGTCCCGTTCGTTGTATCGTCTCGCCGTGTATCGGTTGTAAGGTCTGTTGTAGTCGTAACGTCCCTGCCTGTCTGCATCTGGCTGGAAGCGCTGGTGGGGTTCCGCTTGTCGACGTGACGTGTTGGATTTGTCCGGTCTTTGTGTGAAGAACTGTTGCCGACTTCTGTCCTGGTGTTGCTATTTCTGGTGTTTTTTTCTGTTAGGGTTTTTGTCTCCAGGAGAAGTCATTTTGACGTCTTGTCCCCTTTTCGTTTCTTCCGTTGCCTGTTGTGCTCGTTTTTGTGGAGAGTTACTGTCTCTAGGGAAGCGTTTTGTATGGTCGGGGTCTTTGTTTCTTCCAAAAAAGACTCTGCACGTGCCACCTGATATTTGTTGCCAGAATACTGGCACCCTTTTTTGAGGGATGAATGATGTCTGCTAGATGGTATGGAGATTTTTGTAGATTGTTGTGTTCGATGAAAGATACACTTAGTCCCTGAGCCAAGAGGCGAAACCCTCCCCCCTAGTGGGGAATTTTGCAGACAGTGATTTTTGTGTAGCTGGGGACATGCCATTTTTGATTTCTGCTTGTTTGCCAGCTGGACTCTGCTGGGTGTGGCTGCAGCAGTTGGTCAAAGTTACCATGTCAAACAAAAACAACGCTCAGACCATCATATCAACAAGTTCATTTTCTCATCGTGCTGGCCATGGTGGCAGTAAAATTATGTGCTGCAGGCTTCATGATGTCCCTGTATTCTGAAAACACTTTATACTCTTCCAGATTGGACGATCTCGTATCTGTGGCCTGTTGTTTTCCAATCTGCGCTGTCGTTTTACGCAAAACGTGAAGGTTTCAACTTCCATACAAGAAAAATAACAATCACAAGTACTGCTTTTTGTGTATTTAATGTAAGAACAAAGTACCAAGATCATTTACAGCAACGTTCAAGATTCTAGAGCAATTTAGTAGATGACGATGACAGATATGCTACCCCTACCCCCTAAATGAAAAAAACACCGGCACAAACTACCCATGTAGTTTTGAATTACTAGCAAAGTACTTTTTATTTCTTAGCTGGTTATTCCTATGAAAAGATCCCTCTAAAATGGTATTAGCTTCATATCCACAGTTCAGCATGGTTGTAGCATTGAGGTTCCTGTACATTGCATCATTTAACTGTCTTGAGGTGTTCACTTCTTCATTTCCTTTCGAATTCTCACTGTTCCGCTGTGGGAATTTTCTAAAACAGAATACAATGTATGATTGTTTTGAAGAAAATGAAAATGTTTCAACTAAATAATCATCTCTAAGCCTTAGATTAGGGATAAAAAGTATAACGAAACACACAGCTCTTTTGGCAGACACACTCCTATAGTGCCTTTCATAACAAAATCAGAACAGCTTTTCTTTATGGCATGTCTGAGAAGAAAGTCATCTCAAGCATCAAATCATTCTTATCAAAGAAAAGGTGCTAAATGAAACATTGAATAAAATGGTACTCTGTGTGAACTTTCAGTACCTTTCTGACAAGATAAAAGATCTTGAAACACAGCAGCTGTAACAGTGAATGACCAACAAGAGTAATTTGCTGTCAGTCGTTCATTATTGGCAGAAAACAGAGGATGTGCTCTAGCTGCTACTCATTGTCAATGAACATAAAGTCAGTGTGAAAGTCAGTCAAGCTGAACGAATCTGGTGCATCATCAACTTCTGGGCAGGCGGATTCTCCACTAGGACATCCACAAGCTCTGCAGGCATGAGAAGGCCACGTGTCCATGTCACTTCAAGTCCTTCAGATGTCTTTTGCCATCCATGACCCCCTGGTGATGGGATGTGTGGCTTTGGCTCGTGAGAATGGTTCCATATGTGTGTCTGTAGTTCACTCTCTCAATGTGCATGAGCAGAGAATCTCTGCATGGTGGCAACAGACCCATGTCCATACCATCGTAACAGGTCAGCAGTTCTTCACTGGTGTTGAATCGCTCTAGAAAATTTCTCATATCGAAGCTTGTTGATGTCTTTGGTGCATGAACCCCGACCTCTGTACAAGACACAGGTGAACTCTTCAAGTTCTTTCATAACGTTGGTGAATTTGGGCCATGACACCAAGCTGAGCAAATGTTCTGATATACTCAGGATGCTGTTTGAGGGTCTTGATTGGGGCAATTTTCCCTTTCCTGACAAACGCACTCGCCGTGTCGCATCCGCTGAATGTATGGACAGCAGGTAACACGGAACAGATCTCTTTGCCCACAGTCAGCGCAACGTTCTTGATGTCGATGAGTCTCCGCTTGAGACTCCTGTATCAAAGAGAATCTTCTGGGGGATGCTTCAGCGTACTTGAGAAGAAGGATGAAGACATCTGTGTCTGGAGATCTCACTGTGATCGTTGAATCTTCAGAAGAGTTGTCCGCAATATGGAGACAGTGCAGAACTATTTTGGTGTCTGCTTCTTCCTGTGTAGAGGACAGTTCTTCCATGTGCTAAGACAGTGTTTTCTGGCCGTCAGGTGTCGTCAAGCTTGTGCATTTGTCCTCCACAGACAAACAGAACTGAAGACAGTGTTTTCTGGCCGTCAGGTGTCGTCAAGCTTGTGCATTTGTCTCCACAGAGAAACAGAACTGTTCTGTCCTGAAGTTTGCTGGCATACTTGTCTGTCTTCCATTCTTCAAGAAGGAAGCTTGTGAAGTTCACTTTGTTTTGGTCATTTGATAAGAACTTCTTCCAGTCTCTTGGAACCTTTGTAGAGCTCCCTTTGATCAATGCACTGATGATGACGGCCCTCGCCTCTCTCTTCCGATGCATTGATAGAATCTGGGAGATAGAATCTGTTACAAAGTCAGCTCTGGGTTCCTTTGGAAGTTGTGTCAAACAGACTTTCTGCAAGTTCTCCAAAATGATGATGGAAGGGCTGTCTGACCTTGGAACAAAGCATTTCCGTCAATAACATAGGTGTTGGTGATACGATTTGGCTTTTCTGCAGATGGGACACCTCCTTCAAGAAAGTGTAGCAGCTTTGAAAGTTGAGGATTGCAGCAATGGCGTTGCAGGTGTCGTCTTCACTGTCTGTGATCTGGGAAGGCCTCAGGTCCTTGTGAGAACTGTTGTCTTGGTTGTCCATGCCTGCCCCGGTGAAGTGCTGCTTGGTGATAGGTGGCTCTTGCATGACGTGTAATGCACCATCTGTAGTAGGCTGCCCTGTTCCTGCTGAATCCCACAATGCCACCAAATGACTTTGCATGATCGATGGTGATGTCAACAGCCGTTCTTGATGATGGACATCCGACCTGTTCACGTGAATCCATTGTTCCGCAACAGATCCTCAGCCCCAGGGTGTGTGGTTGGCAAATTCAGAATGGTGAGGAGATACAAGGCTGTGTACCTGGAATAGTTCTGATGATCATAGCTGAAGAACAGTGTGCACATCTTCTGAAGACTTTCAAGATGGAGATCCAGGTTGTTCTCTTTTGTTGCTTTTCTGTAGCTGTACACTCTGTCTGTGTACTTCATCCAGAACTGGGGAGTTTTTTTCCATTTCACCATTTCGAACTTTCTCTTTGATGTCTGAGAGGAGATAGAACATCTTCTTACAGCTGTCATTTTGGAGCACCATCAAGATGTTTTCATTGCAAGGGTTTTGGGTCAGTTTCATCAGTAGAGCTTTTGCTTCTTCATCCAAACAGTCGCCATGTTCAGCCTCAAACTTCCAAAGCAGAAGACGCTCGAGTGTTTCTAGCATCACCTTGTGCACTCGCAAAGCCCTGTTGTAGTGTTTGCCGTCCATCACTTTTTGAATGGACCCACTGGCACAAACTCCAGACTCGACCAAGATCTCTTCAAAGCCACTGCCCCGCAGACTCTTTCCCAGAGCGCACATGTAAGCGCAGATGGTGTGAAATACGCCTAGCCTTACAATCACATCGCCAAATTCACTTTCGTTGTGCCAGGTGATTGCATAGGCCTTTTTTGCAGCTGCAAGATCAAAGGTCACAATAGTATACTGCTGGCCAACTTCTTCCGATACTTTCTTGAACAACCTGAGAATATGCATCACTGTAGCATTGTCAGTTATGGGTGCAAAGACAGGAGCCATGTACTCTACTGTCGACTGTTGATTGTTGTCGTCCTTGTCACTGGTCATCAGAGACACCCATCCTGCCCAAGGAGCCACAGTCTGTGGTCCTTCCTTCTCGAGTGCTCTAGGCAAATCCACAGCATGTCTGACTGCTGAGCTGTTGCTGGCTGTTGTAGGGAGAGTGATTAATTTGTTATCTAGGCAGCGATTACCCAATATGATATTTGTTGATCATTTCTGGGCGCAAAATTCTTGCTAGTAACTTACTTTGACCATTCACCAAATGTGGCACCCAGTTCAACAATTATTTTCACCTTCTGATTGTAGGGTGGTAGTGGGGTGTCCAATAAACTCTACAATGAATTCCTTGTGGTCAAAATAATTGGTCTAACGTCCTCTATCATCTGTCTAGATGGCTTAGGTTTAAGCGTTGTAACAGTTTTGCCACAAATGACCTTGAAAATGACCTTTGGCCTTTAAAATTACCTTCAAACAGAAAATATGCACCAGGAATAGATTTCTCACACCCAGTAACATGGATGGAAGGTAATGATCACATGTCTAGAGCTAATAGAAGCTGAGACAAGACGTTCTCTATATCTCGTGGCGGCCATTTAAAAAGCGGGGGGTACCTAACTTTGAAAATTCACCACACCTACACCCAGCAACGGATCGCTGGCAAACAACCTGATTTCAGTAGCTTAGATGTTAAGCTTTCCAATGGTACCTGTCCTGGAAAATTCCCCACTAGGGGGGAGGGGGGGTATAGGACGGCTCATGGACTAACTTTTCTCCTGGTAGAGAGCGGCAAACACAGTGGCGTTGACGATTTTCCCCTTTGCATTCAGTTCTTCCTCATCTGTTGGTGCAATATGGCTTACAATCAGTTTGGTCTCTTTACTGCACATGGATTGACATGTCTTCACACAGGTAATGATCTTTTCACCCACTTCCTTTGGTGATAATGTTTTCAATTCATTAATTCCAGCGTGAAGAAGAACAGCATCTGGCTGTTTGCCGTGTAAAGTTTCTATCTCTGTAGCACAGTCTGTGAGTTTTGGTCGTTTTTTCATGGTTACCTTTAAGCCATAAGAATTTCCAAGCCGTTCAGCCTCAACCCCTTTTAACACGGAATCATGTAAAATGAGCAGACTGGGCAATTCATCATAATCCATGTCTGTGTCGCTGTTGCTTGTGTCTGTGTTTTTGTCAATGTCTGTATCAAAAAATAAGGTATGGGCAGGTTTTTTCTTTTTCTTTCAGATCAGTTTCGTTTTGCGACACAGTTGATTCTAAGGTAGGTCTAGGATCTGGTGTCGTTTTGAGAGAGGCACTACTGAGATGTGGCATTTGTTTTGTTTTTCTGGTATTTTGGAAGGTCTTTTTTGTGCAAGTGAACCGACTGAGACGTATCAGTTGATTTCTGGGTCAACATGGAAGTTGACACAGGAGTTTCTACGTCTTCTTTCGGTGATAGGGAAGTTGACACAAATGACGCTTTTCCTACTATATTCTTTTTGATGCCATTTTTCCAATTTCTGTACATATCATATCCTGTTTTTCTTGAATCTGTAGTTTCATCAAGGTGATTGCATCCTCCAAGTTATCAATTTTTGTGTTTGTCTTGTTGAAATGCAAAGACTTTTTTCTGTAAATAGTCACTGTGTCCTGCAGTGTCATCTTGTTCTTTTGTAGTGTTGTCATGTGACGTCATTTGGTGTATGGCCATGAAATCTTCCATCATTTTGTCAACACGTGGTTCCGCGCACAGCTGGCATGAAAATTTTCTTTGTGTTTTGAAAAAAAAGGCAAATCTGGTAGAGAGGGAGCTTGGAGCAGGACCAATGAACTCTTCGATGGCAATCGGTACACTTTAGAATTCTTTCTTTTTTGTTTACTTCACAGAAACATGCGTGTTTTTCATTGCCTTGTGTAGTTTTAGAACGCTGTTCTTTTTCAGTTATTTCTTTTGTTTGATCATCTTCTGTTTCGTTATCAGAGACCCATAATTTGTCAACATACATTTTGAGTCACTGTTTTTCTTTTCCAGTATAATTTGGGGGTTCAAATGTCCTGCTTGCCTCATAGCCTCTTTGGCTTCTTCTAGCGTTTCGTAGCCTCTGTGAACTGCTCCCGAGAATCCGTTGACCGACTTAGATGCTAGATTCCAATTGTCGAAAATGCCAACAGATCTACCGACACTTACCGCATACAATTGTTTATGCACACAGTTCTTTTTCATGGTGGTCATATTTCTTTACACTTGGGATTGATAAAAATTGTGTTTGACAATATTTTTCAAAGCATCGATTCAGGTTCTGTCGATTGTCCGCCATTGTAACGGCCTGTAACGCTTTTTCTTCTTTATGGAATATCTCCGAAAGTACGTGGCCGATCTTTGTGAAAATTAGCAGGTATGTTCCTTATGGGTCACGGATGATGCCCGATGTTTTAGTTTATACCGTTATAGCCGTTACTAACGGCTGTAACAGCCTGTAACGGTTTTTCTTCTTTAAAGAATATCTCAAAAAGTACTAGGCCGATCTTTCAGAAAATGTGTAAATATGTTCATTATGGGTCACGAATAATGCCTGATGTTTTAGTTTACCGTTATAGCCGTTAGTAACGGCTGTAACGGCCTGTAACGCTTTTTCTTCTTTATAGAATATATCAGAAAGCACTTAGCCGATCTTTCTGAACATTTGTAGTTATGTTCATTATAGGTCACGGATGATGTCCGATGTTTTAGTTTACCCCGTTATAGCCGTTACTAACGGCTGTAACGGCCTGTAACGGTTTGTTCTTCTTTATAGAATACCTCAGAAAGCACTTGGCCAGTCTTTCAGAAAATTTGTAGATATGTTCATTATGGGTCACAAATAATGTCCGATGTTTTAGTTTACTGTGATACGTTTCTAACGGCTGTAACGGCCTGTAACGCTTTTTCTTCTTCATGGAATATCTCAGAAAGTACTTGGCCGATCTGTGTGAACATTAGCAGGTATGTTCATTATGGGTTACAAATAATTCCGGATGTTTTAGTTTACCGTTATAGCCGTTACTAACGGCTGTAACGGCCTATAACGGTTGTTTTTCTTTATAGAATATCTCCGGAACTACTTGGCCGATCTTTGTGAAAATTAGCAGGTATGCTCATTATGGATCAAGGATGATGTCTGATGTTTCAGTTTACCGTTATAGCCATTACTAACGGCTGTAACGGCCCGTAACGCTTTTCTTTTTATGGAATATCTCAGAAAGTACTTGGCCGATCTTGGTGAAAATTAGCAGGTATCTTCATTATGGGTCACAGATGATGCCCGATGTTTTAGTTTACCGTTATAGCCGTTACTAATGGCTGTAACGGCCTGTAACGGTTTTTCTTCTTTATGGAATATCTCCGAAAGTACGTTGCCGATATTTCTGAAAATTTGTAGATATGTTCATTATGGGTCACGGATGATGCCCGATGTTTAAGTTTACCGTTATAGCCGTTACTAACGGCCCATAATGGTTTTCTTCTTTATGGAAAATCTCAGAAAGTTCTTGGCCGATCTTTCTGAAAATTTGTAAGTATGTTCATTTTAGGTCACAGACGATAGCCGATGTTTACCAGAATAGCCATTACTGACGGTAACACCAGCCCAAGACGGTTTTTCCTCTTTACGGAATATCTCGCGCGTATTCAGGATAAACTGGGAGTACGTTTGCATGCTTTGCATCTTGTTTTAAGTTGTGTTGAAAGCACCGGGAATAGAATGTGTGTCGTTTCCATATCATTTTCAGAAGAGTAACAATAGGTACCAGTCTTCTATTCTTCTGGGTTGCGTTGACCGACAGGTACCGTCACAAGTGGCTGTGACAGCCAGGTCTTTGAACTGTTTCAGTTCACACTGGAATCCCTGTCTCTGATTCTGCAAAATGACATCTCGAAGCCCCTCCCTCCCCCCATCCCTTGCCCCCCCCCTTCCCCCGCAGGAAATCATGGCGAGATACATGTCCTACCCTCCACTGAGCTTTGTAGACTTTGTCAGAATCGAAATTGATGTGGACTAAACTATCATCGTTTAACGCTAAGTTGGCGCTATGTTGTTTTACATGTCTTGAAAAACGGACGATCGTATAATTAATAAGCAGAATAACAGTAGCTCTCTCTCTCTCTCTCTCTCTCCTCTCTCTCTCCTCTCTCTCCTCTCTCTCTCTCTCTCTTTCTGTGTGTGTGTGTGTGTGTGTGTGTGTGTGTGGTGTGTGTGTGCGTGCGTGCGTGCGTGCGTGCGTGCGTGCGTGCGTGCGCGTGCGTGCGTGCGTGTGTGTGTGTGTGTGTGTGTGTGTGTGTGTGTGTGTGTGTGTGCGTGAGCAAATTCTAGTTTCGAGTTTTCTGTCGTATTTGACAGTTTTACACTGGAGTTTCAATGTTTTTGAAAGCCAAGAAAACATGTTTTGCCTGCACAGACCCATACACTGAAACAGACTCAAATACGCACATTCGCACACCCACGACTCTTTAAACAGAAAGTGTGTGTGTGTGTGTCTGCGCGAGCGTGCGTGTGTGTGTGTGTGTGTGTGTGTGTGTGTGTGTGTGTGTGTGTGTGTGTGTGTGTGTGTAATTCAAACACAGCTAGAATTGAGTGCTTGTCATTTATATTAAGATTTACGCGACAATAATAGCGCCGCCCTTCCCCCCCCCCCCCCCCCACAAAAAAAAAAAGCAAACTCAAAAAAGTTTTGAATTTAACTCGTTATGAAGTTTGTCTCATGGTCAGTTGATCCCACAGTTTCAGGTCCATTCCGGAGCTAGTTTCAAGAAGAAGAAAAAGACACACACACATCGTGATTTAATTGATGATAAAGATTGGGATAATTTCAAGTCTCTACCACTGAGCTATCCCGCTTCTCTCCGCTCTACCACTGAGCTATTCCGCCTCTACCACTGAGCTATTCCGCTACTAACCGTTACAACCACTGAGCTATTCTGTTTTCCGCTCTATCACTGAACTATTCCGCTCTAACACTGAACTATTCCGCTCTACAGCTCTACCACTGAGCTATTCTGTTTTCCGCTCTATCACTGAACTATTCCGCTGTACCACTGAGCTATTCCGCTCTAAACCGCTCTACCACTGAGCTATTCGTTTCCGCTCTACCACTGAACTATTCCACTCTACCACTGAGCTATTCCGCTCTACCGCTCTACCACTGAGCTATTCCGCTCTACCCTCTACCACTGAGCTATTCCGCTCTACCACTGAGCTATTCCGCTCTACCACTCTACCACTGACTATTCCGCTCTACCACTCTAACCACTGAGCTATCCGCTCTACCACTGAGCTATTCCGCTCTACCACTAAGCTATTCGTCCTGTCTACCCCGCTCTACCACTGAGCTACTCCGCTCTACCACTTAGCTATTTCCGCTCTACCACTGAGCTATTCCGCTCTACTACCATTGAGCTATTCCGCTCTATCACACTACCACTGAGCTATTCCGCTCCTAACACTTAGCTATTCCGCTCTACCACTCTACCACGTCTATTCCGCACTACCACTCTACCACTGAGCTATTCCGCTCTACCACACTACACTGAGCTATTCCGCTCCACTACTGAGCTATTCCGCTCTACCACTGAGCTATATCCCCTACCACTGAGCTATTCCACTCTACCACTGAGCTATTCCTCTCCACTACTGAGCTATTCCGCTCTACAACTGAGCTATTTCCGCTCCACTACTGAGCTATTCCGCTCTAACCGCTGAGCTATTTCCGCTCTAACCCCTCTACCACATGAGCTATTCCGCTCCACTACTGAGCTATTCACTCTACCGCTGAGCTATTCCACTCTTCCACTGAGCTATTCGCTACCGTACACTGAGCTATTCCGCTCCACCCATGAGCTATTCCACTCCACGCTGAGCTATTTCGCTCTGTCACTGAGCTATTCCGCTCTACCACCAAGCTATTCCGCTCTTCCACTCAGCTATTCCACTCTACCACTGAGCTATTCGCTTCTGTACCTACCCGACAGCTCTTCTGCACCACTACACTGAGCTATTCCGCTCTACCACTGAGCTATTTCCGCTCCTCACTGAGCTATTCCGCTCTAACCACTGAGCTATTCCCCTCAACCACTGAGCTATTCCCTCTACCACTGAGCTATTCCGCTCAACCACTGAGCTATTCCGCCAACACTGAGCTATTCCGCTCTACCACTCAGCTCTTCCGCTCTGCCAACCCCAGCTGTTCCCTGTACCACTGAGCTATTCCGCTCTACCACTCAGCTATTCCGCTCTACCACAGAGCTATTCCACAACCACTGAGCTATTCCACAACCACTGAGCTATTCCACAACCACTGAGCTATTCCGCAACCACTGAGCTCTTCTGCAACCACTGAGCTATTCAGCTATATCACTACAATTCCGCTCTACTACTGAGCTATTCTGCACTATCACTGAGCTATTCGCTCTACCCACTGAGCTATTCTGCTCTACCACTGAGCTATTCCACTCTACCACTGAGCTATTCCACAACCACTGAGCTAAATTTGCAACCACTGAGCTATTTCACCAACCACTGAGCTATTCCGCTCAACCCTGAGCTATTCCACAACCAATTTAGTATTCCACAACCAATGAGGTATTCCGCTCTACCACTGAGCATTCCGCAACCACTGAGCTATTCCCCCCTCTTACCACTGAGCTATTCCCTCTACCACTGAGCTATTCCGCTCCATCACTGAGCTATTCCGCACCACTGAGCTATTCCACAACCTCTGACTATTCCACTCTTCCACTGAGCTATTCTGCTCTACACATGAGCTATTCCGCAACACTGAGCTATTCCACCAACCTCTGAGCTATTCCACTCTTCACTGAGCTATTCCGCTCTACCACTGAGCTTTCTCCGCTCTATCACTGAGCTATTCCACTCACACTGAGCTATTCCCTTTACCACTGAGCTATTCAACTCTATCACTGAGCTGTTCCACTCTATCACTGAGCTATTCCGCTCTATCACTGAGCTATTCCCCTCTATCACTGAGCTGTTCCCCTCTATCACTGAGCTGTTCCCCTCTATCACTGAGCTGTTCCCCTCTATCACTGAGCTGTTCCCCTCTATCACTGAGCTGTTCCCCTCTATCACTGAGCGTTTCCGCTCTATCACTGAGCTGTTCCGCTCTATCACTGAGCTGTTCCCCTCTATCACTGAGCTGTTCCCCTCTATCACTGAGCTGTTCCGCTCTATCACTGTACGCTGTTCCCCTCTATCACTGAGCTGTTCCGCTCTATCACTGAGCTGTTCCCCTCTATCACTGAGCTATTCCCCCCCACCCCTTCTCCCGTCGCCTTCCGCCTCCAGACCCTCCCCGCATACAGAATCCACTCTGGTGTTCCTTGGCGTGAGCAGCTGAGTGTCAAACAAAAAAAAAACGTTGGGAAAAAAATTCATATTACCCCCCCCCCCCCCCCTCTCTGCTCTGTCTGTCTGTCTCTGTCTGTCTGACTCTCTCTCTCTCTCTCTCTCTCTCTCCTCTCCTCCTCTCTCTCTCTCTCTCTCTCTCTCTCTCTCTCTCTTCTCTCTCTCAGCGTCTGTCTGTTTGCATGTCTGCATGTCTGTCAGTCTGTCTATCTGTCTCTCTCTCCTCTCTCTCTCTCTCTCTCTCAGCGTCGCTGTCTCTCTCCCTCCCTCCCCCCACCCCCTTTCTCCTCGCTCTCTATCTCTCTCTCACTCTCTCTGTCTCATTCTCTCACTCAAAACATTTTCATCAGTCTTCCAAATTTGCGTTCGTTACCTCTCTGTCTGTCTGTCTGCCTCTCTAAATATCGATTGACAAGAGTGTCTTCTCTCTCTCTCTCTGTCTCTCTCTCTCTCTCTCTCTCTCTCTCTCTCTCTCTCTCTCTCTCTCCACGTCTCCAACTAAGGTACATGTGAGAAAGAGACAACATTACTGTATTAAGAAAAGGACGGTACCTTGCAGCAAGAAATAGATGGTCTTGTAACGGGCAGCAATTGGATGTTAACTGTTACAAATTGCTTGGTATTCATTTTGTTGTTGTTTTGTTTTGTTTTGTGGCAGCTTTAAAGATCTCGCAAGCAGGCCAAGAAATACATTGTTCTCGAGTATGCAACGATTATACTTACTTAATAACTTCGCTTAAAGAGTCATTTGTTTTATACTCAGGTGCAATCAATTGCTCTCTGGTGTGGTGAATTGTGGGGGGCTGGATGCGGCCGCTTCTCAAATTGAAAAGATTCATTTGTATGCTCTAGAAAAGTCTCTCTCTCTCTCTCTCTCTCTCTCTCTCTCTCTCTCTCTCTCTCTCTCTCTCTCTCTCTCTCTCTCTCTCTCCCTTCTACGAGTCCATAGTAAAAACACCTAATGATTAAGCGTATGGAGATACCGGCCGTAATCCTATGTATATAAATTCACGTGTGCAAGGTGTTAAATACTGGCTAAAGATAATACGGATGACTGATAGCGGGTTATCTTTGAAAGCTTATAAAACTTTCGTTTGGTTATATTCACTTGATAAATCCAAACTGGCGCCAGGTGTTCGAAAGATACTATTTCAGAATGGTTTTTGGATTTGTATGGCTGAACAAGGGTGTGGAAAATGTGAAAACTTTTTTTTTTCTTTTTCCAATATTCCGTGAAAGATTAATCGGTAACAGATGGCAAAACTGGCAAGGACATAATCATTCAAGAAAGTGCTAGGTTTTCATGGCACAGAAGGTTTAAATCGTCCAGTAATTGAAAATGTATGTTTTATTTGATATTGGCAGACATGTAAAAAACAGTCACATGACGGAAGCTCCATTTTGGTGTTTCAGACACAGCAGTGCGTCGTCAACGGTATAATGTCATTTCTGACAGCAGTTTGACAGGCCCGCTGTGTCAAAAGGCAAACGATGACGAAATGCACTTGTTGTTCCTCTGCTCTGATCTCAATGACCTGCGGAGGGAATACATTCTGTTCCAATGTTATGCAAACCTACGTCAGTTTCGTGTGACTCTTGACTAATGACCAAAAAGAAAAAAAGTCAAAGTATAAGAGAGGAACTTGTGCACGTGTTTGTGTAGAACTGTTAGAAGGCAGGCTGTTTGTGTTTAGCTCATGAAATAATGTATTGATACACCGATGTCGTATGGATGCTGCTGTCTTAACATGAAGTGAATGTCTGAATCGGTAGATTGTACTTCATGCACAGTCTAATGGATTGTACTTCACGCAGTTTTGTGTTATTTTATTTTTGTACTCACAACGCTACCTTTTTTTTTTATAGTACCCCCCCCCCCCCAACTTTAGAAGGGGCTGTGACCTATGCCGAATAAGGTTTCTGTGACGGACGTGCTTGTGTCCTCACTGCTGCTTTAAGTATGATCGTTGTGTGTGTGTCGTGCTATTTGGGTAAGTTTGGGTGTTAATTCTAGGTTGTAAGATTGTTAGTCATTGGCCGAATGAATCCTTTTTATTCGTTGGCTGTTAAGTCTTCTTGCTGCGGAATTGAAATCTACTGACCTCAGTCTTACAACAGCCAGCCTTGAAATCTACAGCTCACGAAGTCCGGCCTGAAGAAGACTCGAGAGCCTTGTTAAGCTGCTTATAGCAGCTCTGAGCCGGAGGAGGGTCCTAGCTGCAGACTGGAGGTCTGGCTGAAGGGACCACATAGGCGGCTGTACGTCTTTCGGCTGGTGGGGTACGGCCGAAAAGTATGAGAGTTTTGATGCTGCTGTGGAAGTGGACGCGGAGGTTCTCCCCAGTTTGGTGTCTCGCCCAGCGGTGGCTGGAGTCGAAACCAAAGAAAACCCGTTTGTGCTGAGTGTGCGAAGTATTGTAATGTGAAACCCAGAAACTGGGGGTTTGAACTGGGTCTGTGTAGGTATGTAGCTTGGGAGTGAACTCTGTTGGTGGGAGGAAATAATAAGATAACATGAATTAAATCAATGTCCTTTCTGGGGTGCCCACTGAAAGGTGTTTGCAGAATGTGAGTGTGGTGAGGAAGAGGGTGAGTGTGACAGGGAATTTGCAGAATGTGAGTGTGGTGAGGAAGAGGGTGAATGAGACGGTGAGTGTGGTGAGGAAGAGGGT
>CM031614.1:4214387-4219387 GCA_018398815.1 Conus ventricosus
TGATAAAACCTCTTCTTACATATGAAGCTGAAATTTGGGGCTTACATGAGAATTCGCAGATGGAAGAAGTACATACGTATGCTATGAAGCGTTTCCTTCAAGTGCCTATTCATTCATCCAACACCGTTTTATATGGAGAAATGGGCAGATACCCTTTGTATATTGTGAAATGTATTAAGTACTGGTTGAAGATCTTGAAGCTACCCCAGTCTCGTTTGAGCAGGCAAGCCTGTGATATGATGCTTCTAGAAATGGAAGAAGGTAAAGAAAACTGGGCTCATAAAGTAAAGGAGGTCCTTTCAGAACAGGGTTTTGGAATAGTGTGGATGACCCAGTTCATTGCGGAATTTAAAGGCAGGCTTATTTGTTCTTTTAAACAGAATTGGCACTCGGATATGGAAAGTAAAGAAAAATGTCGCTGGTTTTTCTCATTTAAGGTGCTTTATTCTGAAAAGTTTATCAATGTCATAACAGGTAAATGGCACAGAATAAATTACGCAAGATTTAGGTTGAGTACTTTAGGTTTTAATGCGAACAAAAGATGATGTGAATGTGAAACATCCACAGAATCTCCTTGTCCTGCATGTAGACATATTATTGATGACGAAGAACACTTTCTGTTTCACTGTACTGCTTATAATGAAGTGCGGATAAATTGTTCATTTTTCCAGTTAGATATAGCGAAAAGACAAAATGTCGCTGTCGTGTTATCTTCAGATGATGAACTTGTAATTAAATCAGTTGCGAAATTCATCGCAGAAGCATTGAAAATTAGACAGGCGAAGGAGAGTGAAATTTAAGATAATACATTATGAGATATCTGAATGAATATTATCATTCATCGCGTGTGGAAGAGATCAGTAAAATATAGTCATCATTTGATTGAGTGGGTGGTCGAGTCAGTCTTAAGTTTTTTAGTTTTTTTTTTTTTTTTTTTTTAACCTTACTGCATTACTCCTGTGCGTGAGGACATAACGAAATGTTACGAATTTATTTGTTTTTGTTAACCTTGGATTTGATACACACTGGGAATGAAAGTGTACTATTTGTTTGCAAGAAAGGAAGAGGGAAATGTTATTGTTCTGTTACCTCTCCCCCTTGTCAAAAGACCTCTTTGGTAATGACAATAAAATATCAAAGTGTCAAAGTCTCTCTCTCTCTCTCTCTCTCTCTCTCTTTCTCTTCTCTCTCTCTCTCTCTCTCTCTCTCTCTCTCTCTCTCTCCATCTTTGTGTTTGTTTGCCTCTCCCCCCCCCCCCCATCTTTGTTCGTCTGTGTTTGTCTGTCTGCCTGCCTGCCTGCCTGCCTGACTTTGTCTGTCTCCTCTCCCCCCTTCCCCTCCCCCCCTCTCCCCCCTCCCCCCCCCCCCCCCCCCCCTGCCTTGCTTCTGGAGACCTGGGTGACGAAGTGTGGGGAGGAGGTGGGTGGGTGGGGGGGGGGGGGGGGGGGGGCAGGGGAGGGCATAAAGGAGGGTGGACGACGGAAGGAGGGGGAAGGGAAGTGAGGGGGGGGGGGGGGGTGTAGTAGACGGAAGGAGGGGGAGGGGAGGAAGAGGGGACGGATCTCTGGATCTGAGAGATCGGCTCGTCAGTCTGCACCGACACACCTCTTTGCTATGGGGCCGGGGGTATCGATCGGAGCCGATCATGCGTGCCACATAGCGGGGTTTCCGCGCGTGCGAAATTTACTATCCGTGCCTCTCCCTCTTCTCTTCCTTCCTTCCTCCCCGCCGCTTTGCTCTTTATTGCCAGTTTCATTCTCAGGAGAGGTTTTTTTTCTTTCTTCTTTTATTCCCTTTCTTCTTTTCTTTCTTTCTTTCTTCCTTTCCTTTTTTTTTTTCTTTTCGTCTTTTTTTTTTTTAGAGCGCGCGCTCTTTCTGTTCCTCTTTCCGCTCGCGTGGTTTTCATTGCGGCCTTCTTTTTATTATTCTCTTTCACGCTCACCTTTTTTTTTTTTTAAATACTTTTTCTTTTTTTCTTTCGTTCTTTCTTTTCTCCCCGATTTTCTTGTTTAATTCCGTTGGACAATCTCTCCCCTCCCAGTTCTGATTCCAGAGTGACACAAAGAAGGTCGGAGGGGGTCTGACAGTGTGTGTAGACTGTATTATATATGTATGTCTATATGGGCAAATGGAAAAACTTGGATGTGTGTGTCTCTAGGGCGGGACTTGGACAAAGCTGCGCCCGCCGTATGGGTGGGTTTTTTTCCCCCCGTGCCAATAGTGAATGCGAGTTGTTTGTCGAGTCAGGAGCCGGTCCGGGTGTTGTTGGTGTGGTGGGGGTTTGTTTAGGGTCGTTCCATCTGTCCAGAGGGGTTTGCGGATGACCAGGATGGCGAAGAGAGGTGAGCCCTGCCGCTGTTGTACGTGTTTGTTGTTGTGTCGTTGTCGTTGCCGATGCTTTCGTGGAATGTTTTGGCGAATGTATTTTTTACTATGAGCCCGACTTTAGTACCGTGGAGAATATGGTTTTAGGTCCTTTACACACTTAAACCCATGCACACACACACGCATTGCTCTCTCTCTCTCTCTCTCTCTCTCTCTCTCTCTCTCTCTCTCCTCTCTCTTCTCTCTCTCTCTCCTCTCTCTCTCTCTCTCTCACACACACACACACACACACACACACACACACACACACACACTACACACACCACACTTACACTCACACTCACACTCACAAACTCACGCACTCACTCGCGCGCGCGCCCGCGTGCATACACACACACACACACACACACACACACACACACACACACACAAACACACAACACACACACACACACACACACACACACACACACACACACACACACACACAGAGGCACGCATACACGTACACACTTACACTCTGTCTCTCCGTTTTCATCTTTCTCTCAGTCCATCCACTCCGTTCACTCTCTCTGTCTCTGTCTCTCTCTCTGTCTTTGTCTGTCTGTCTGTCTCTGTCTGTCTGTCTGTCTTCTGTCTCTCTCTCTCTCTCTCTCTCTCTCTCTCTCTCTCTCTCTCTCTCTCTCTCTCTCTCTCTCTCTCCATCCACTCCTGATGACGGCGATGCCAGGGGTCCTTTCAGCTCAGTCTGACATGTATTCCTTCTTCTTCTTTCTTCGTCGTTCGCTCAGACAGGAACCCCCGATGCACTGACGAAGGCTGCCGTCCGGCGGAGGCCCTCCAGAGATCCGTACAGTTTCTCCCTCATCGGTTGGTCAGCAAGCCAGGTCTCTGCTCTCGGGTTATGGTGTGTTGGACAGTCCTGTAGGAAGTGTTCCACTGTCATTGGGGCTGTACCGCAAGGGCACACTGCAGACTCGCCAATGCGGAACCTTGTGAACATGTGATGGTGTAGCCTGGAGGGGCCCGTCCTCAGCCTCACAATGTTTTCTTAGAGTTCTTTATTCCTATTCCTAGTTGTTTGTTTTTAACCTTTTCTTTTTTTTTTTTGTACGTTTTTTTTTTTTTACCCTCCTTTGTGATTGCCGTTGACTGTGTTATCTGTTTTTTTTTTGTACGTTTTTTTTTATTTGTTATTTTCTTTTTAACTTTCAGTATACCAGCTTTCGCCAATTCAGTGTCCAGCTTTTTCCGTTCTTTCAACTTTCAGTAGTACCAGCTTTTCCGTTCTTTCAACTTTCAGTAGTACCAGCTTTTCCGTTCTTTCAACTTTCAGTAGTACCAGCTTTTCCGTTCTTTCAACTTTCAGTAGTACCAGCTTTTCCGTTCTTTCAACTTTCTGTAGTACCAGCTTTTCCGTTGATGTCTGGTCGTTGGGATCGTAGACGGTGTCTTGAGAGTAAACACTGACTCTCCGTTTGGCAGTATGGCTTTTTTTTTTTTAATTTTTTTTTTAAATCACGACTTGCCCAAACCGTTCTACAAGGAACAGTGCGAGGAGGCAGAGAGAGAAGAAGACGGAGGAAGAGATGGGAGGACACATCGGTGCATGGACCGGCCTCACACTCAGCAACTGCCTCAGAGGCTCTGGGGACCGGGAGGAGTGGAGGAAGCCGGCTGCAGAGTGTTCTGTGCCGCCCAACGGTCTGCAAGACTCTGGGATAGGTGATAGGTGATTGAGCGATGACGTCTTGGGATGTCTCTTCGTGGCACCTTTTCATCTTTACGTTCATCGGTTTCTTTGCTGCTGCTGCTGTTCTAATCGGGAGATGAGAAATCCCGCACAGTGGCCGGCGGCCGGAGCACAGCCCAGTTTGATGTGCCGCTTAATTCACTTCAGGACTGCTACACTGGTGAGTGTGTTGGTCAGTAGGTGGCTGTAACATCCTTGTGAAGATATGGGGCTGACAGCAACAAAGATAATACTAAATAATGATAAAAGAAGAAGAATCGTAATAATAATAATAATGATAATAACAAAGCATTTGTAAAGCGCGTTGCCAAGGTTGCAGGCGCAGACAACCCACACTGTCGTGTGCACAGCGGGCTGCTTACGTATGGAGGTTTCGGGCACACCGTCCCTGTTGTCCTATTTACCAGAGTGTGAGGAGTTGTTGCTGTTGTCTTTGATAGACATGTCGGCAATGGAAACCGAAGAATCCTATGATCACGGGTAATTACAGGCCCTGCCAGACAGAACTGCACCCATACTGAGTACCTCACACCTTTCCTGCCAGACAGAACTGCACCCATACTGAGCACCTCACACCTTTCCTGCCAGACAGAACTGCACCCATACTGAGCACCTCACACCTTTCCTGACCGAACTGCACCCATACTGAGCACCTCACACCTTTCCTGCCAGACAGAACTGCACCCATACTGAGCACCTCACACCTTTCCTGCCTGAACTGCACCCATACTGAGCACCTCACACCTTTCCTGCCAGACAGAACTGCACCCATACTGAGCACCTCACACCTTTCCTGCCTGAACTGCACCCAACTGAGCACCTCACACCTTTCCTGCCGACAACTGCACCCATACTGAGCACCTCACACCTTTCCTGCCAGACAGAACTGCACCCATACTGAGCACCTCACACCTTTCCTGCC
>CM031614.1:4229944-4239944 GCA_018398815.1 Conus ventricosus
GGGGGGGAGGAGATGAAGAAAGGGACATAAATGTATTTTTTTTAAGAGAGAGAGATGGGGGGGGGGGGGGAGAAAGAGAGAGAGAAGGGAAGAGGGGGGGGGGGAGAAAAAGAACGGAGGGAGAAAACAAACAGAAATAGATCCTGAGAGGAGAGAGAGAGTGAGAGAGAGAAAGGAGAGAAGATGAGAGAGAAGAGGAGAGAGAGAGAGAGAGAGAGGGGATCAGTTAAGCTTCTTGTATTCTCAGCACATACACCGGCAGAATTGGAAGGTTGGCCTGTTTGAAAGGCGAACAAATGTGACTATTGTACGATGACAGCAGATACATTGTTCTGTCTTCCGATCAGCAGGTTGGAGCAAAAGACGCGAATCGACGACAGGCCAGGTTCCCGGCAAAGGGCGGAATATGATTTGCATTCATCCATAGAAAATGCTGTGGAATGAAAGATCGGAAACGGAGGGGGGGGGGGGGGGAGAGGAGAAGAGAGAGAGGAGAGAGAGAGAGAGAAGAGAGAGAGAGGAGAGAGAGAGAGAGTGAGATAGAGAGATGAGAGAGAGAGAGAGAGAGAGTGAGAGAGAGATGAGAGAGAGAGAGAGAGAGAGAGAGGATGACAACAATAGGGCCAGTTTCAGGAAAGAAGCACCATCATAAGGTTGACATGCTGAGGGCGTGAAGCGATCTTGCTTGGAAGCTTGCTGTTACTGTCAGCTGAGGAATTGTTTACCAGATCTGGTCAAATTCTGCAGGTCCTTAAACGCGTGGAAATATGGGGTATCTGCTCCTGACAATGTAACAATGTAGCACTTTTGGCTTTTCTCTTTTCTTTTTCTTTTTTTCCCAGCTTTCGTGAAAGAAAAGGACAGGTAATTCATTATCGCCTCATGTTGTCGCTTGTGAATCGGAGAGAGAGAGAGGAGGGAGGAGAAGAGAGAGAGAGGAGAGAGAGAGAGGAGAGAGAGAGAGACGGTTGCCCAGTCGTCCTAATCTTTTTGTACTTTGCCCGTAAAAGAGAGCAATCAGCCGAAACTCCATTTGATCCATGTCCTTTTCTTGCAAGAGTCTGTGATCACATTCACAGTTTGGATTATATTCCACATTCCAAAGTCTTTTTATAAGGTAACTCGATCTTCAATGCCGAAATTAGATTATGACATGGGACTGTGTGTCAGTTGCTTTTCAGACAGGAATCGGCATTGAATGGAACTTTTGTGTGAGCTTCTGTGCGCTGCCATGGTCTGCTCTGACATTCTGAACTTGGTGGATTAAATGTTCGGTATTATGTTTTTTAATGTAAAATTCAGTGGTGATGAGTCGCTTGAGATTAACGTTACACATGCGAGGGTCCACATGCGCGCGCTCGCGCGCACACATGCTCGCACGCACGCACGCACAGGCGCACACACCACACACAACACACACACCCCACACACACACACCACCACACACACAAAACACTATGCACGCACGCACGAGATCACACACAAACACACACACGAGAGACAGACAGAGAGACAGAGAGACAGACAGCAGACAGACAGACAGGACTTATTTAATTTGCCTTCTTTAACAGATATCATCAGTGAGAGATGGGAGATGGAGGGGTGTGGGTGTGGGGGGGCAGTTCGGCTTTTTGAGATTTCAATTGGCCGCTTCTTGCTGTCTTCGTATCGCCAAAAAAAGGTCCCGGCAGTGCCGGGTGGCTGAGATGGGTGTTGCGCCCTTTAGAGGAGGGAGGATGAGGAGTGGATGGGGGTGGGGTGAGAGTGTCGAGGACTCTGAAGAGCTGAGGGGGTTCCAACTCGTGTACGGAATGGCAGTAGGAGTTGGAGAGTGTGTGTGTGTGTGTGTGTGTGTGTGTGTGTGTGTGTGCGTGCTCGTGCGTGCGTGCGTGCGTGGTGTGTGTGTGTGTGTGTGTGTGTGTACAGAATGGCTATGAGTTTGATATGGCTGCTTGACTTTTTGTCGTTCTGGCGGTATAGCTATAGTATAAAATCAGATCTACCTGCCATCACCCCACACACCCCACACCCCCACACCCCACCGCAATGCTTCCACCGTCTCAAAATCTCACAAGGTGGGTTAGCCCTGACTGCCATTGATTGTCACAGGAGGTGGACGTGAAAGTCACTTGAATGTAGCCTAACTAGCATACAGGGATGGGGGTGGGAGAGAAGGAGTGGGATGGGGGAAGGTGGGAATAGGACCAAGGGAGGCAACTGAGAGAAAAAGAAAGGCGGAGGTGAGGGTGGCGGTGTTGGATACCATGGGGGAAAGTGCTTTCCTTTTTCTTCTAAAAACAAACAAACAAAACCAAACCGTAATTTATATTGCCTTGAATTAAAGGACACGGAAGGACAGTCCAGCCAAACTTAGCGGAGATGGGGAGCAGAAGCAGAATGACCACGCCGCCAAACGACGGAACAAGTGACAAAAACAAACGCAAAACCTCCCGGCTGTTTACGTCTTCTTCAGGCAGACACAAGCAGCGTTGAGGAAGACGATGAAAGTGAAGGACCAACAGTCATTTCCTCTTCAGTCTGGGTGCCAAGTCTGGTCCTGGGTGAGACAGGCGACTGGTGACCGACTGGACTGACTGTACGTCCCTCCGTGTCCTCGTCTGGAATGGCGCTTGTCTTGCCGCTTGAGGAAAGAGACCCGATAGGTCGAAACGCGTTGTTTGTTTTGTCGTTGGTTTTGATCGTTTGTCGGCGCGGTAGTTCTCTTATTGTTATGGTTCTGTTATTATCATTCTGTTCTGTTTTCAAATTTCTGCTCGCAGTCGCCCACTTTGTTGAAGAAGTCTTGGCGAAGACAGAAAGCCAGGGAACGATGGCGGAGGGGAGGTGTTGGTTTTGTGGCATGAAGAACACTTTCAGTTACTCTTGTTTTCTTGGTCCAACTGCACAGATGTGTGCGGGTTGGTTGGTTGGTTGGTTGGTTGAAGGGGAAACTCGCTGACAGCAGTAGCGTTGCCAGTGGTCTGACAGCAGGTCAGAAACAGTCTGTTTCACCCTGTTCGATTTTATCGTATTATGGCGCATTCGGTTTCGTTTATCAAGTCAGCAAACAAAAGAAAAGAAAACAAAGAAAAAACAAACAAACAACAACAAAACAACTGCTCGACGTTCAGGAAACGGGCAGCCGTTAGCGTGGCCTGGCGTGATCTATGTGACGGTTCTCCATTCGAAGACAAACACCTGCTCTAAACGCACGAGGCTTGGGCGACTTGCCGCCATTAATGTGAACATACCCCTGCCCCAAGGTCCCGAGAACAGCGCCACACGGCGGGTGGGAAACAACACGCGGTCCTCGATTGTCTCCCTTTGCCCCCCCCCCCCCCCCCCCCCCCCCCAGCTGGGGAGTATTTCCAGACAGCTCCCTCCCCACTTTATACGACTTCGCTGTGCTCCCCTCTGTGGTTTGCCTTTGTGTAGGGGCCCATAGGTTTCACACTCCCGCGGCGTGGATCTTTCTGGGGGGGTGTCAGTGGGGTTCTTTTTTTTCGTCTTTTTTTTCTATTTCTTTTGGTTAGAGAGAGAGAGAGGGGAGAGAGAGAGAGAGAGAGAGAGTGTGTGTTATTCAAACCGTGTGATTCCCTTGCTTAAATTGGTGAAAAAGAAAAGCCCCCCTCCCCCGGGCCCCCCCCCCCCCCCCCCCGGGCCCCCCCCCCCGGCCCCCCCCCCCCCCCCGGCCCCCCCCCCCCCCCCCGGGAGACTTGCCCAAAGTCAGGGGACTGGCCTCACAACACACACACACACACACAGAGGGAGGAACGCTTGACGAGATTTCTTGTCTTCACAATTTTGGCTCGTCCTCTTCTTTTCTGCAAGCCTCCCTCCCGGACTGACGAGGCGTGTGCACCAACAGATCGGCATCAGTTTGACGAAAGCTTTTTAGCTTTAAAATCCTTTACTTCATGCGCTGTGAGCGGTCGTGGAGGTTTCCGCCCTCGTTCACCCGCAGGAGAATGTGATCCTGAAGACGTTTGTTCCCACCCCCACCCCCAAAGACTTGACCCGGTTGGGATCGTCCGCTGAGCTGTTTGCACGCTGTGCTGGCATCGTGAATCGTCGGCCATGGCTTCAGAGTCTGTGAGGGGCAGCGGCGAGAGGAGGAATGGGGAGGAGCAGAAGGCGGTGACAGGGAAGGAGGAGGAGAAGGAGGAGGAGGGGGCGGCGGCGGGCGTCGTCATCGTCCGACGTTAAGCAATCCACGGGCCTGCTTCGGTCGGGTCTCCGCAATCGAAGAATGGTGGGTTTGGTATATATATATATATATATTTATATATATAAATATAAATATTATATATATGTGTGTGTGTGTGTGCGCTTGCTTGCTTGCTTGCTGCTTGCTTGCTTGTGCTGGTTCGCTGGCGGAGGAAGGGGTGGAGTGGAGGGGAGAGGAGGGCTTGTGGGGGTGGGTAATGATGGGGTGTCTGGAAAGGTGGTGTGTGGGGTTGGGTGGTGGTGGGGGGGGGGGGGGTAATATTGTGGGTGAGTGTCGTCATTGGGGGACAAAAGGATGGAGCAAAACGTGTGCAGTTCGTGACGTGTTTGGGCTTTTTTCCTCCCCTCCATTCCCAATGATGTACTTTGGTTGTGAGTTATTGGCGTTCTGCAGACTGACAAGAAGCTCTCTCTCTCTCTGTCTGTCTCTCTCTCTGTGTCTTGTCAGTCTGTCTGTCTGTCACTCTCTCTCTCTCTCTCTCTCTCTCTCTCCTTCTCTCTCTCTTCCCCCCCCCCCCCCGCCGCTCTCTGTCTTTGTCTGCCTGTCTTGTCTCTCTTTCTCTCATAAATAAAACCGAGAGTTTTCACATACACTCCCTGCAGAGGTATTCCCACCCGAATTCCACCAACACACACACACACCACACACACACACACACACAACACACAAAACTAGTCAACCATTTTAACAAACGTCGGCAGAATACGGAGAGCGGGCCCACGGATGAACGTTACAAAATCTGCCTCCGATCCACAGAGCAAACCTACATCACACGGGGGATGCATCATCGTCCAGAAAGATCAGTACCAATGTTCTTGGGGGTGGGGGGGGGGGGGGGGGGGAGGGGGGGGAACGAACAAACCCAATTTCCCAAATTTTTAAGGCCCCTTTTTTACGAAGTTTGAAAAACGACCCCAAAAAGAAAAAGTTTATCCCCATCCCTGGAGCGACCCCGATGATCCTTTGGGGCCGACTTGGGTGATCCGTGGAGCAGGGCTTTTGGTTTAACCGTGGAGCAGCCCCGATGATTCCCTGGAGCAGGGCCCCCCAGTGATCCTGGAGCAGACTTTTGTGATCCCTTTGGGGAGACCCCGTTTACCCGGTGCTGCAGGGCCCCCCGCGCGGGTCCGTTAAAAAAACAGATTTTTGCGAAACCACTAAACCCCGTTGCCTCCTTTGTCAGAAGGGAAAAAAGGGGGCCAAGGGGAACCCAAATAAAAAAAAAAATGGGTTCAATCGACAATCTGACCCACACCAACGGTGGGTGCATTTGGGTTTAAGGGCCCGCGAGAAAGAAATTTCCAAAACTGTCCCCAAAAACTACAAAAACCCAAATTTAAAGGAACCCCCGTCGGGAAAAAAGGGAGGGGGCGGGGGGGGCCCAAAAAAAGGGGCCTTTTGAATTTACGCTGTTTTCCCTGGAGCACACCCCCATTCCCAAAAGGGGGCCGCCAGGATGGTTTCCGGTGAGGGAAAAGTTCCCAAAGAAGCAGGGCAAAAAGCGGAAGCATGTTGACTTCAAATTTGTCAAAGGGGATGGCGAACCCGGCGAAGCGGGGGTTTGGTTTTTACCCGGGAAGGGGAGTTCCAGATCAAACGGTGGGGCCCCCGCAAAAGTAGGGACTTAGTTTTTAGGGATGGCCCCCAAATGGTGTTTTTACGCAAAAGAAAGGGGCATGAAATTAATTGTTTTGGCCCCAAAAAGGGGGGTTTATACAGCAAAATTAAAGGGGCATGAAGTTATTTGTATGGCCCAAAACTTTAGTGTTTTTTACAGCAAAATTAGAAGCAAAGGGAAATTATTTGTATGGCCCCACTGGTGTTTAACAGCAAAATTTTGAAACTTTAAATTTTTAGTTGGCCAACTAAATGTTTATACACCCAAAATTAGAAACATGAAAGTTTTAGTATGGGCCCCCACTGGGTGTTTATACAGCAAAAGAAAGGGGCATGAATTATTAGATGGCCAAACTGGTGTTTTTCGCAAAAGTAGGACATTAAGTTATTAGGGATGGCCACATTTAGTGGGTTTTTTTGCCCAAAAAAGAGGCATGAAGTTATTTGTTGGGAAAACTGGTGTTTATTAAAAGCAAAAAATAGAGGGCAGAAGTTGTTGTATGGCCCAAATGAGTGTTTATACAGCAAAAATAGAGACAGAAGTTTTTGTATGGCCAACGAGTGTTTTACGCCCAAAAATTTTTGGGCTGAAGTTTTAGTTGGGGCCCACTGAGTGTTTTTACCCCATAAAGTAGGGCATGAAATTATTGATGGGGCCCCAATGGTTTTTTTATACCCGCAAAAGTAGAGGGAAAAGAAATTTTAGTAAAGGGCCCCACTGAGGTTTATACCGAAAAGTAGGGGCAGAAGTTGTTGTATGGCCCCAAAAGAGTGTTTTTTACAGCAAAAATTGAGGGCATGAAGTTTTTAGTATGGCCACATGAGTGTTTAACAGCCAAAATTTTTAAAAATTTAATTTTAGTATGGCCACACTGGTGTTTATACCCGCAAAATTAGAGGGCTGAGTTTTTTGTATGGGAAAACTGAGTGTTTAACAGCAAAAATTGGGACATGAAATTGTTAGTATGGCCACACTGGGTGTTTATACAGCAAAAGTAGAGACTTTAAATTATTAGTTTGGGCCCCCTGGGTTTTTTACAGCAAAAATAGAGGGCTTTAAAATTATTAGTATGGGCCCATGGTGTTTATACAGCAAAAAATAGAGACATGAATTATTTGTATGGCCACAATGAGGTTTTTTACGCAAAAATAGAGACTTTAAGTTATTAGTTTGGCCCCACTGAGTGTTTTACAGCAAAAGTAGAGGCATTTAAATTATTAGTATGGCCACATGGGTGTTTATACAGCAAAAGTAGAGACATGAAGTTATTTGTTTTGGCCCCAATGAGTGTTTATCAGCAAAAAATAGAGACATGAAAATTTTTAGTATGGCCCCCACTGAGTGTTTATACAGCAAAAAATAGGGACATGAAAATTATTAGTATGGCCCCCACTGAGTGTTTTTTACGCAAAAGTTTGGACATTTAAGTATTAGTATGGCCCCACTGAGTGTTTATACAGCAAAAGTAGAGAATGAAGTTAAATTTGTATGGCCCCCACTGAGTGTTTTTTTACAGCAAAAGTAGAGACATGAAGTTATTAGTATGGCCCATGAGTGTTTATACGGGAAAAAATAGGGAAAATGAAGTTATTAGTTTTGGCCCCACTGAGTGTCTTTACCGCAAAAAGTTGAGACTTTAAATTTTTGTAAAGGCCACATGAGTGGGTTTTCACAAAAAAAGAGGCTGAAGGGTTTTTAGTAGGGGCCCCTTTAGTGTTTATAAGCAAAAGTAGAGACTGAAGTTATTAGTATGGCCCCACTGGGTGTTTATTTCAGCAAAATTAAAGGCATGAAGTTATTTGTTTGGCCCCAAAGAGTGTTTATTCAGCAAAAAATTTGAGAAATTTAAGTTATTTTGTATGGCCCCCTGAGGGTTTTTTTACGCCAAAAAATTTGAGACATGAAGTTATTAGTATGGCCACATGAGTGTTTATACAGCAAAATTTTAGACATGAAGTTATTAGTATGGCCCCACTTGAGTGGTTTTTTTACAGCAAAATTCGGATGGTTTTTAGTATGGCCAACTTTTGGGGTTTATACAAACTAAATTTTTAAGGGCTTTTAATTTTTTAGTATGGCCACACTGTGTGTTTTACAGCAAAATTTTGAAAAAGAAAATTATTAGGATGGGCCCCACTGGTGTTTATACAAAAAATTAGAAACATGAAGTTAATTTGTTTGGGGGGGGGCCCCCTTTAGTTTTTATCAGCCCAAAAATTTTGGACTTTAGGTTTTTTGTTGGTCACACGGGGTGTTTTTACAAACAAAAATTTGAAACATGAAGTTATTTGTAAAGGCCACATGGTGTTTTTACAGCAAAAAATTTTTAAAAAATGAAGTTATTTGTTTGGCCCCCAAATGAGTGGGTTTTTTTACAGCAAAAGTAGGGCATGAAGTTATTGTATGGCCCCACTGAGTGGTTTTTTCAGCAAAAGTAGAGCATGAAGTTATTAGTAGGCCCCATGGTGTTTATTTCAGCAAAAGTAGAGCATGAAGTTATTTGTATGGCCACACTGAGTGTTTTTTTACAGCTTTAAAATAGGGACATGAAGTTTTTAGTATGGCCCCCTGGTGTTTATTTCAGCAAAAGTTGGGAATGGAAAGGGTTTTGTATGGCCACATGAGTGTTTATACAAACAAAAGTAGAGACATGAAGTTTTTTAGTTGGCCCCACTGAGTTTATACAGCAAAAGTAGAAACATGAAGTTATTAGTATGGCCACCTTTAGTGTTTTTAAGCAAAAAGTAGAGAATGAAGTTATTAGTTTTGGCCCCAACTGGTGTTTTACAGCAAAAGTTGAGACATGAAATTTTTAGTATGGCCACACTGAGTGTTTTTTCAGGGAAAAGTAGAAAAATGAAAATTATTAGTATGGGCCCCCTGAGTGTTTATACAGCAAAATAGAGAATGAAATTTTAAAAATGGGCCCCATGAGGGTTTATACAAACAAAAATTTGAGACCCTGAAGTTATTAGTATTGGGCCAAAATGAGTGTTTTTACAGCAAAAATTTGAGGGCATTTAATTATTAGTTGGGGCCCCACTGAGTGTTTATAAGCAAAAGGGAGAGACATGAAGTTTTTGTATTTGGGCCCCCTGAGTGTTTTTACAGCAAAGTTGAAACATGAAGTTATTTTGTTTTGGGCCCCAAATGAGTGTTTTTTACAGCAAAAATTTGAGACATGAAATTATTGTTGGCCACAATGAGTGTTTATCGCAAAAATTTGAGACATGGTTATTAGTATGGCCCAAAATTTTAGTGTTTTTTACAGCAAAATTAGGACCCTGAAGTTATTAGTATGGCCACACTGAAATGTTTATACAGCCAAAAAATTAGGAACTGAATTATTAGTATTGGCCACCTGAGTGTTTATACAGAAAATTTGAAAATGAAGTTTTTGTTTGGCCCCCTTGGGGTTTTAAAAGAGCAAAAATTTGAGCATTTGGAAATTTTTAGTATGGCCCCACTGAGTGTTTATACAGCCAAAAATTTGAAAAAGAAGTTATTTGTATGGGCCCCCATGAGTGTTTAAAACAGCCCAAAAATTTGAAACTTTAAAATTATTTGTATGGCCCCACTGAGTGTTTATTTCAGCAAAATTTTTGGGGCTGAAGTTATTAGTTTGGCCACACTGAGTGTTTTTACAGCAAAAAATTTGAAACATGAAGTTATTTGTATGGCCACACTGAGTGTTTTTTGGCCCAAAAATTTGAAAAATGAAGTTTTAGTATGGCCAAAACTGAGTTTTTATACAGCAAAATTAGAGAATGAAATTTTTGTATGGCCACACTGAGTGTTTATACAACAAAAAATTTTTAAAAATGAAGTTATTAGTATGGCCAAAAGGTGTTTTCAGCAAAATTAGCTTTAAGTTATTAGTTTTGGCCACCGGGGTGTTATACAACAAAAAATTGGAAAAAAAGAAGTTATTTTGTATGGCCAAACTGAGGTTTTTTTACAAAAAATTAGAAAAAAATTAAATTTAATTTGTGTGGCCAAAAAAAGGGGTTTTACAGCCAAAAATTTGATGAAAAAAATTGAAGTTATGGGTAAACCAAAATGTTCGTGCAGCAAACGAGAGACAGAGGAGAGGGGGGGAGGGGCGGGGGGGAGAGAGAGAGAGAGGGCCCATACATTCCCGGTGGTTTTGAGTG
>CM031614.1:4242444-4247444 GCA_018398815.1 Conus ventricosus
CGTGACTAAAAACAAACATACATACAAACAAACAAACACAACAACAAAGAGGCGGCTAAACAGCCCCCGCTGTCTGCTGTGTGAACATACATGCAAACACACACAACAAAGAGGCGGCTAAACACGCAAAAAAAAAAACAGCCCCGCTGTCTGCTGTGTGAACATACATGCAAACACACACAAACAAAGAGGCGGCTAAACAGCCCCCGCTGTCTGCTGTGTGAACATACATGCAAACACACACAACATAGAGGCGGCTAAACAGCCCCCGCTGTCTGCTGTGTGAACATACATGCAAACACACACAACAAAGAGGCGGCTAAACAGCCCCCCTGTCTGCTGTGTGAACATACATGCAAACACACACAACAAAGAGGCGGCTAAACAGCCCCCGCTGTCTGCTGTGTGAACATACATGCAAACACACACAACAAAGAGGCGGCTAAACAGCCCCGCTGTCTGCTGTGTGAACATACAAACACAACAACAAAGAGGCGGCTAAACAGCCCCCGCTGTCTGCTGTGTGAACATACATACAAACACACACAACAAAGAGGCGGCTAAACAGCCCCCGCTGTCTGCTGTGTGGTCCAGGCGTCCAGGCGGAGGGGCCGGAGGAGATCCCATGGCCAAGGTGTACCAGCAGATCATCACCCTCACCAACAAGCCGCCCAGCCTCCGCACCGATGAGGAGCTGGGGGAACTGGTGCCATGGCTCCGGAAGAAGTCCAGCCACCTGTTCCAGAACCTGGAGGACTGTAAGTCTGGGAGTCTGTACAAGCTTGTGCTGTCGTACAATCTGGAGGACTGTAAGTCTGGAATTCTGTCAATCTTGTGCTGTTGTACAATCTGGAAGACTGTAAGTTTCAAGGTAGATGACTGTAAGTCTGGAATTCTGTCAATCTTGTGCTGTTGTACAATCTGGAAGACTGTAAGTTTCAAGGTAGATGACTGTAAGTCTGGAATTCTGTCAATCTTGTGCTGTCGTACAATCTGGAAGACTGTAAGTTTGAAGGTAGAGGACTGTAAGTCTGAAATTCTGTCAATCTTGTGCTGTCGTACAATCTGGAAGACTGTAAGTTTCAAGGTAGAGGACTGTAAGTCTGGAATTCTGTAAATCTTGTGCTGTCGTACAATCTGGAAGACTGTAAGTTTGAAGGTAGAGGACTGTAAGTCTGGAATTATGTAAATCTTGTGCTGTCGTACAATCCGGAAGACTGTAAGTTTCAAAGTGATATGACTTCAGGCGGATATTGAAACAAATTTTCAAAAGGAATTTAAATAACTCCGCCGGTTGACACGGACAAACAAATGCCAAGACAAAACACGTACATTTCGATCTCTTTTGTCTTCTTCAGGCCAAGATAAACCACATTCAGGACAGTGAATAAAGAAGAACGAGCAATCATGTGTCTTCTCAAATTCGGCGCAAGATGGGCGCGTTTCATTGTCCTGAATGTTGTTTATTTTGCCTGAAGCGGACCTAAGAGGTCGAAACGCGTCGTGTCGTGTCTTTGTAATTTGTTTGTCCATGTCAACCGTGAAGTTATTTAAACTGCATTTAGAATTTGCAAGACACTAAGTTTGGAGTTTTGTACAAACTTGTGCTGTTGCAAATGTGGAAGATTGAAAAGCTTGAATTCATTGCAAGCTCGTACCGTCGTAAATCTAGTAGGTTGTAAGTCTGGAATTTTATGTGCAAGCTTGTGCTGTTGTATATCTGGAACAGTGTTAATCTGGAATTCTGTACAAGCTTCTGCTGTTGTAAATCGGACGATTGTAAGTCTGGAAGATTGTCTGGAAGACTGAAAGTTCGGATGATTGTGAGTCTCGAAGATTTTTTAAAGTTCTTTTCCGGAAGATGGCAAGCCTAAATGGTCTACTTGTCTGGGGAAATACGAGTCTTTAAAACTACAATTCTGGAATGTCGTGGATCGCCTGGTTGTTGTTTCTGTGTATTTGAGGCGTCTGCAGTGTGTCTGAATGGATCTACTGGATTGGATTGGGTTGGATTGGATTGTCCAGTTTTGTATTGGATTGAATTGTATTGTAGTGTGTTGTACAGAATTGTCCAGTATTGTATTGGATTGAATTGTATTGTAGTGTGTTGTACTGAATTGTCCAGTGTTGTATTGGATTGAATTGTATTGTAGTGTGTTGTACTAATTGTATTATCTCGTGATCCCGTTATGCAGGGCGTTGCATTGTACTATGTTCCGCTGTAAATGTGCTGGTCGTATCTTCTTGTATTGTGATATCTTATTACGTGGCGTTGCAATGTGCTTTGTCCTGTTGTAATGTATTGTGTTGTCGTCAGAGCTGCCGCCCTGCATTACGTTGCATTGTGCACGCCCCATTGTAGTTTATAGTGTTGTGTCGTGATGACGCATTGCATTACGTTGCATTGTGCACGCCCCATTTGTAATTTATTGTGTTGTGTCGTGATGACGCATTGCATTACGTTGGAATGTGCAATGCCTTAGCTGTGATGTAACTTTTTCTGCTTGTGTGACCATCAGAGTGCATTTTTCTACTCGCTTTTGTTGCCGTTGGTACCAACGTTCATTGTCTCATCCGAAGACCGGCGGCGCTCGAACAATGTGTCTCCGGTCTAGCAGACAGGGGAAGGGGAAAGAGAAATCACAGGAGTGAACGTTTCTGAGAATGTTCTCAGAGTCCGGGAAGAAGCCTGATAGTGGTGCCTACACAGGGGAAGGGAAAGAAGAGGTGACGGGCCAGACATGCCATATCCATTTTGTTTTTCTTTTGAAGAGACCTTGATCAGTAGAGTGTCGGAACCTGCTTCCAGAGTCTGATTTGTTTTTTTCTTCACTGGTTATCTGCAGTGGTGCCATGTTCTTCTGCTTTTCTTTCTCTAGAGTCCGATTTTTTTTTGTCCCATTGCGAAACGCGACAGTGTACAATGTGCGTTTTAAAAAAAAAAAAATATTCCGAAAATTTTGGAATAAGTTTGTTTGAAAAGAAGAAAGCTCACGAAACTCAAATTTGAAATCCGGTATAAACTCTGCAAAAGATTGGTATAGGTGTGGACATCTCTCTGTGATGTTATAGAGTTTGTGAAAAGGAACCGAAAATGGCAGTATGTCAAGTGTCACTCTGGCTGTGGTTTGAGAAGTTTGTCTATAAGTCCAGGACATTGAAAATGAGAGTCCTGTGTGCACCCTGCGATACCTTGGCAACGGTTTGAGTATCTCTCTGGTTAAGGCGGTGGTTATGCTGACCCGTCTACTAGACGCCGTCAGTTAGACGGCCGTCAGCTGAACGGAAATGTGGTTATATTGAACCGTCGCGGACACGCCGCACACGTGCCAAAGCCGGCTGCTACACAGGAGAAAATGCAAGAAAGAAGAAGCTGTTGTGGTGGTGGTGGTGTGGAGAAACAGACAAAAAGACAGAAGAAATCGTCGATTTTCTGTGCATCCTCATAAACAAACTGCGACACATGCATGGTGCTTATCATACCTTATGCCTCAGCTGTGGAATGACGAGGATAAGTTTTGTGGCATATTTTAGAATGAAACCAGACGCGTCGTTCCTCGTCCATGGTGGCCATGTTGGACAGGAAAGGACCCGAAGGGACGTTATTCATCCCAAAAATCTATCACGAGTTTTGTCCCTTCACCGTCAAGCGGTCAGACGGACGGTTTGCACGCCGTCTGATCGACGGTGGAAACGGACGGGTCCAAGACGGCTCAGTATAACCACGTTCACCCGTCTCCAGTAAGCCCAGAGAAGGATTTGCTGAAACCGGCCATTCAGTTGACGGCGTCTAGTAGACGGGTCAGTATAACCACCGCCTAAGGCTTGAGAAATGTGTGTAAAAGTTGAGGAAACTTGAAATACACGTTTGCGTTGGCAGACCCATTAGCGGATGGGGGGCGGAGGCACGGTTTGAAAGAACCTCTTACTTGGGTAGAAAACTTGTTCGTTCTAAAATTTTGGAATTTAGCATTGTGGGTAATGAAAATGGTATGTCAAGACCTTAAAGAAATCTCTCTCATCTTCGTTGTTAGGCGGCCTCTGTAAATGCGTCGAAAATTCCTAAGATTATAAAATTATGAAATCAATTAACACTTGCGTCACTGTCGAAACCAAGCAATTTCGAATATCGTATTGACCGGGTTATTGTAGTGAGTTTACCCTCCCTATGGAGGGTGTACTCCCATTGGAGAATTATAACCTTGTGAAGTTCATTTGAATATCCTTTTTTTTTTTTTTTATATTACACTCAACACAGTTTAGTTAGGCGAATCATTACCACTGCAGATATGTTGCTATTCCCCCTATTTCTTCAATCTGAGACAAAGAGCAAGCTTTGTTTAAATTCAATATAGAAATATTAGATATAATATATAGAAAATATAGAAATATATATGATAGGATAGTAGTTAATACAAGTTAAATGAGGAATCTAAAACATCTTTTTTTTAAGATTCCTCTTTTAACTTGTTTTAAACTAATGTTGCTCCCCAAGGGGTTGAGCACTTAAAAAAATTGTTTTAGGCATTTTAAATATACTGATATTTTATATATATATATATATATATATATATATATATATATATATATATATATATATATATAAACAATTAATGAGATCTAAAACTATATACAATTTGTTTCAATTTAACCTCCCCCACCAAAAAATTAGAAGGTTGTTCAGACCCAGTCCTTGATTAAAAATATATCAAAGTAGGAGTGAATTAAAAAAAAAAATAAAAATAAAGCAAATTAAAAAAATCCGAACTTAAACAGTTGGGAAAAAAATAAAAAGGAGGGGAAAGAAATGAACAAAGAAAAAGAAAGTGCGACAAAAATGAAAAGAAAAGAAAAGAGAAAATAAAAAAAGGGACAAAAGGCGGGAAAAGAAGAAGAGAAAGATGGTAAGGACGGAGAACAAGGGAAAGGAAAGAAGAAAGAAGATATGAAAAAGAGAAGACGGAAGAACGAAAGAAGAGAAGGAAGGAAGAAGAAGTCGA
>CM031614.1:4254944-4279944 GCA_018398815.1 Conus ventricosus
TAATTTAATTATCTAACGATGCCATTAACAACACTAGTGGTTTGTAATTTAATTATCTAACGATGCCATTAACAACACTGGTGGTTTGTAATTTAATTATCTAACGATGTCATTAACAACACTGGTGGTTTGTAATTTAATTATCTAACGATGTCATTAACAACACTGGTGGTTGCAGCGGAGGGCAAGACGTTCGGGGAGCTGGCCCTGATTTAATTATCTAACGATGTCATTAACAACACTGGTGTTTGCAACGGTGGGCAAGACGTTCGGGGAGCTGGCCCTGATTTAATTATCTAACGATGTCATTAACAACACTGGTGGTTTGCAGCGGAGGCAAGACGTTCGGGAGCTGGCCCTGATTTAATTATCTAACGATGTCATTAACAACACTGGTGGTTTGCAGCGGAGGGCAAGACGTTCGGGGAGCTGGCCCTGATTTAATTATCTAACGATGTCATTAACAACACTGGTGGTTTGCAGCGGAGGGCAAGACGTTCGGGGAGCTGGCCCTGATTAATTATCTAACGATGTCATTAACAACACTGGTGGTTTGCAGCGGAGGGCAAGACGTTCGGGGAGCTGGCCCTGATTTAATTATCTAACGATGTCATTAACAACACGGGTGGTTTGCAGCGGAGGCAAGACGTTCGGGGAGCTGGCCTGATTTAATTATCTAACGATGTCATTAACAACACTGGTGGTTTGCAGCGAGGGCAAGACGTTCGGGAGCTGGCCCTGATTTAATTATCTAACGATGTCATTAACAACACTGGTGGTTTGCAGCGGAGGGCAAGACGTTCGGGGAGCTGCCCTGATTTAATTATCTAACGATGTCATTAACAACACTGGTGGTTTGCAGCGGAGGGCAAGACGTTCGGGGAGCTGGCCCTGATCTACCCGGACTGTGTGCGCAACGCCACCGTCATCTCCACCAAGGTGCTGACCGACGTCCTGGTGGTCAGCAAGGACCTCTACAACGAAACGCTCAGCGGCTTCCAGGTAGGTCTGGACTCCTCTGCCTGCCTGGGGGCTGGCCGGACTGTCTTGTAGGTCTGGACTCCTCTGCCTGCCTGGGGGCTGGCCGGACTGTCTTGTAGGTCTGGACTCATCTGCCTGCCTGGGGGCTGGCCGGACTGTCTTGTAGGTCTGGACTTCCTCTGCCTGCCTGGGGGCTGGCCGGACTGTCCGGTTTCTGTGCCGCTCTCTCGCTGTCTCTGTCTCTGTCTCTCTGTCTGTCTGTCTGTCTGTCTGTCTGTCTATCTGTCTGTCTGTCTCTCGCTCTCTCTCTCTCTCCTCTCTCTCTCTCTCTCTCTCTCTCTCTCTCTCTCTCTTTCTCTTTCTTCCTCCCTCCATGTATGTTTCTCTCCCTCTTGGCACATGACAACACAACTTGGGACTGGCGACGAAAGGAGTTATGACTCGTGGAAAAAACACTCGTAACGGTATCTGAAAGTTCTAAATGTGACCCGTTACACAGTGATTATGACTCTGAAGAATTACCGGCTGCGACTCACAACGGCAATAATTATAACTCATGGCGACAGTAATTATGACTCATGAAAACAGGATATTATAACTCATGGCGACAGTAATTATGACTCATGACGACTAATTATGACTCATGACGACAGTAATTATGACTCATGACGACAGTAATTATGACTCATGACGACTAATTATGACACATGACAACAGTAATTAATGACTCATGACGACAGTAATTATGACTCATGACGACAGGAGATTATGACTCACGACGACAGTAATTATGACTCATGGCAACTGTCATTAAGACGCAGTCATTATGTCTCGTGAAAAAGGTAATTATGACTCAGAAGATCATTAAACGTGACTCGTGATCCGAGTAATTGACTACTTACGGCAGTATTTGAATGATGACAGCAGTAATTATAACTCTAGCAACATCAGCTGTGTAGCTCCTTCTGCCCCGACCAGCTTCTAGCCAGAGTTGAGTTTGCTACTCGCTGACTTGGGAAGCCTGGGACCTCGCAGTGGAGCTTCATCCACTAAATGGACGCGTCTTTGACAGTTTTTCTCAAACTTCCTGACTAACACTGCAGTGGCTGCATCTCTCGGGCCTGGTTAAGGCTGAGATAATATACTATGAAAGTAAGATGGGCCCCCAGCTCTGTCATGCTGTCTCGGACCAAAACAGGAAGTCCGTAGCATCATCTCTGTCATCCTCATCCTCATCGATCAACTTTGAAACAAGCCTCAAATTCTGTGGCCCTTCATGCCCTGCACCCGTGGTGACCTCATTTTCGATGTCCTCTCCACGTCTGTGGCCTTGCTTTGATTCTGGCGCGGTCATCAGTATCGACAATGTCATGGCTGTCGTTGGACGGACGTGGTGGCGCCCTCCGGAGGGAGAGCTATCAGTATCGACAATGTCATGGCTGTCGTTGGACGGACGTGGTGGCGCCCTCCGGAGGGAGAGCTATCAGTATCGACAATGTCATGGCTGTCGTTGGACGGACGTGGTGGCGCCCTCCGGAGGGAGAGCTATCAGTATCGACAATGTCATGGCTGTCGTTGGACGGACGTGGTGGCGCCCTCCGGAGGGAGAGCCCATTCAAGCTGGCTCCGCGACTAAGCAATTATTGTCGTCAGTAGGGGCTTAGTAGGGGTGTCCTGCGTATGTTAGATCAGAACAGGCGCCACTGAACACCACCGAAGTGACTCGGCAGCAGTGCAGTGTCTCCTCCGGGGGGTTGCCTAGACTTGACATGAACTGTTTCCTGCCTGAACTCCGGTGCCGGGGTTGTGGCTGTGGACGGGGTGTCGGAAGGAGCGGCGTGGGGATGACTGACCGGCTGTGGCTGTGGACAGGAGGTCGGAATGACCGGGCTGTGGCTGTGGACGGGGTATCGAAATGAGCGACGTGGGGGGACTGACCGGGCTGTGGCTGTGGACAGGAGGTCGGAATGACCGGGCTGTGGCTGTGGACGGGGTGTCGGAATGAGCGGCGTGGGTGCACTGCCACTGAGATGGCACAGAAGATAAAATAGCATTAAATAAAAAAGACTCCTACGATTCGTAAATACCGTAATTAGGACTCATGAAATAAATTATTATGACTCATGACGACAATAATCATAATTCATGAAAAGAGATAACTATAGCCAATGACAACAAGAACTCCAACACCTGACAACACCAATGATCACTCGTGGAAGTCAACGAGTTCTCACCGCTTCCACCTTGTCTGCCCCCCTTCTCCCCACCCCCCCCACCCCCCACCCCCCACCCTTCCTCTCCCCCCTCCTCAGTCCCGGGAGTACGAGGGAAAGGAGAAGTTCATCAACGACTGCCCGCTGTTCCACAAGTTCATCCCCAAGTACCGGCGCATGGCGGCCATGAGTCTGGAGAAGCAGCACCTCAAGTTTGAGGACGTCATCGTCAAGCAGGGCACACCCGTCAATGGCCTGCACTTCCTCATCAGGTACAGAGCTGGGACTCCTTGTGTGTGTGTGTGTGTGTGTGTGTGTGTGTGTGTGTGTGTGTGTGTGTGTGGAGGGGTGGGGAGGGAAGTGTGTGGAGGGGAGGGTAGGGGACGAGAGGGGAGGGAGGGAGAGAGGGGGAAGGTCTGGAGAACGCAGCACGTGAAGTTTGAGGACGTCATCGTCAAGCAAGGCACACCCGTCAATGGCCTGCACTTCCTCATCAGTAGAGAGCTGGGACTCTGTGTGTGTGTGTGTTTGTTTGTTTGTTTAGTTTTACGTCTTTTCACATGGCGTGTTTTTAGACGATTATGATATTTGTAAATGATATACATCAAGATGACATTGATATTATTATACAAATGAAAACATAATTAAAAATAAAGCTTAAATCACTGGACATGAACAACATAAACAATGTTTGCTTAAAAAATACTGAAATATCATACTAATGTACCGATAGGACTGCGAAGTAAATAGTTTGATACATTAGCCAAAAATGAATGATTTGAAGTTAGAGTCTTAAAATCATCAACTGTAGGATTATCTGGTAACTGAAAATTGGGTAAGTACTGCTGCATAGTGGGACAATTAAATAGTACATGAAATGTCAAAAGTTTTTCTCCACATATGCATTTTGCAGTATCAACATATTTACATTTTAATGAATTATATTTAAGTCTAAAACACAAACTGGAAATTTCCCTCGGAAAAACATTCAACAAAGACATGCTGTAAGAGGTGTGCCGATTTACATTATAACCCACACGGGCTTTGGTGTCTTTTTCTAAAAGATTATGGCATTCCTTTACAGACAAAGGAATATGAACGTTTTCACAACGATTCTTTGTCCTGCACCTCCTCTAGCTACTCTGTCTGCCCATTCATTTTCATAAATACCACAATGTGATGGAACCCAAGTAAATGTTACACTGGAACCCTTTTGAATTAGAAAATGTATGAGATGATTAATTTCAATTACTAGGTCACATCTGTCTCTAGACTTCATGGATTTCAGCGTAAATAAGACAGGAGTCAACACAAAAAAGTATTGGAAATATAACCATAGGAAGATTAACAATGTATCGCAGAGCCATGAGAATGGCTACCAGTTCTGCGGTGAAAACAGAATGACCTGCACCAATATGAAACGATTTTTCTTTCTTTAGTCCAGGTATTACAAACCCAGCACCCGCCACATTAGTGTCAATAAGAGAACCATCGGTATATACCTTCAAATGGTTAGAATAATTTGAATGAACACGAGATCGAAAAGAAAAAGCAAGTAGGTGAGGGTTATCACTCTTTTTTAGATCGTCATTGGAAAGGTCAAAATCTGCTCTGTTCAGTTCCCATGGAGGAATTGGAGACGTAATCGAACGCTTACCTATATCTTTAGTTTTCAGATCTAATCTACTGTGAATATCTGAAGTATAAGTGGCTATTGTTGTCAAAGATTTTATGGCCCTTGCTCTTTTTGGAAATTGAAGATCTGATCTAAGTACATGTTCATTCACGTTGACATTTTCAACAGCACTGCTTCTTATAATGTACTTAGCTGAAGACAGTTCTCGATAATTGTTCAAAGGTAGAACACCAACCTCCCCATACGTAGCAATAGTCGGAGTGTGGACAGGAACTCCCAAAGCTAATTTGTATGCCTTAGAGTCAATACTTTGTAATTTCTTCATAAGATATTTAGGAGAAGAAAAATAAACTTGACCGTAAGTCAGCTTTGACCTAACCAAAGATGTTGCAAGAAGAGTCAAACTTTTTGTTTCTTTACCCCAATTTTGTCTGCTTATAATTTTAAGCAAATTTAAGCTTTTTTGAGCTTTTGATAGACTGTTTTCAATGTGAAATTTCCATGATAATTTCAGTGTGTGTGTGTGTGTGTGTGTGTGTGTGTGTGTGTGTGTGGAGGGGTGGGGAGGGAAGTGTGGGGAGGGGAGGGGAGGGGAAGAGAGGGGAGGGAGGGAGGGGGAAGGTCTGGAGAAGCAGCACGTGAAGTTTGAGGACGTCAAGCAAGGCACATCCTGTCAATAGTCTGCACGTCCTGGTCATGTGGGGCTGGGAGGAGGTGGGAGAGAGAGAGAGAGAGAGAGGGGAGAGAGAGAGAGAGAGAGAGAGAGAGAGAGAGAGAAGAGCTGAAGCCGCACTTCAAGTTGGAGGACGTTGTAGTCACACAAGGAACATCTGCCGACTGTCTGATCGGGTAGAGCTGTGATGGTGTGTGTGTGTGTGTGTGTGTGTGTGTGTCGTGTGTGTGTGTCGTGTGTGTGTGTGTGTTGTGTGTTTTGTGTGTGTGTCGTGTGTGTGTGTATGAATGTGAACGAGGGTGAAAGAAAGGATGTGGAGCGGGGAAGGAGGGGGAGGAATGCCGTTTTGAGGACGTCATGGTCAAACAACGCGCACCTGCCAGTGGTCTAAACTAAGTCTTCTTGATAGGGTATAGCTGGACAGAGAGAGAGAGAGAGAGAGAGAGAGAGGGAGCAGCAGCAAGACATTGAGTGTGACGCTACCAAACAAAGAACACCTGTTAATATAAACAGTCTGGAGTTCTTGGTCACAGAGAGAGAGAGTGTGTGTGTGTGTGTGTGTTGTGGGGGGAGGGGGGGGGGGGGGCTGCGGGAGAAAAAAAGAAGAGGGAGGACTGGAAATCCTAGTCTCATGGAGGACAACGATTGGCCGTGGGAAGAGAGGGGTGGTGTGGGTGGGGTGGGGTGGGGTGGGCAAACGTTGGAGGAAGGTGGCGAATGTGTATTTGTGGGAGGGAGGGAGAGGAGTGGGTGGTAAAGGGAGCGGGGAGGGGGGGGGGGTGTCGCCGGACACGGGATTGTAATAGCTTTGTACGAGTATGTCATCGACGGATGGACAGACCACTGGACTGACTGACCAGTGGATTGACTGACCAGTGGATTGACTGACCAGTGGATGGACTAGCCAGTGGACTGACTGACCAATGGACTGACTGACCAGTGGACGGACCAATGGACTGACTGACCAGTGGACGGACTGACCAGTGGATTGACTGACTGATGGACGGACTGACCAGTGGATTGACTGACTGATGGACGGACTGACCAGTGGATTGACTGACCAGTGGACTGATCAGTGGACGGACCAATGGACTGACTGACCAGTGGACGGACTGACCAGTGGATTGACTGACTGATGGACGGACTGACCAGTGGATTGACTGACTGATGGACGGACTGACCAGTGGACTGATCAGTGGACGGACGGACTAGTGGACGGACTGACCAGTGGACGGACTGACCGGTGGATTGACTGACTGGTGGACGGACTGACCAATGGATTAACTGACTGGTGGACAGACTGACCAGTGGACAGACTGACAAGTGGACTGAATGACCAGTGGACTGACTAACCAGTGGACTGGTTGACCGGTGGACTGACAAACCGGTGGACTGACTGACCGGTGGATTGACTGACTGGTGGATTGACTGACCGTTGGAATGACTGACCAGTGGACTGACTAACCACTGGACGGACTGACCGGTGGATTGACTGACCAGTGGACTGATTGGTCAGTGGACGGACTGACTGGTGGACGGACTGACCGGTGGATTGACTGACCAGTGGACTGATTGGTCAGTGGACGGACTGACTAGTGGACGGACTGACCAGTGGACTGACTGACCAGTGGACTGACTGACCAGTGGACGGAATGACCAGTGGACTGGGTGGCTGTGTGCGGCAGCGGTCAGGTGAAGATCAGGTGGACTCCAGCATGCATTCCACACAGTACCCGCAGCACTTCCCTCTGGGCGACATCGCCGACCTGGAGAAACAGAAAGCACGGGAACTCCTGAGAAAGTGGGTCCAGTCTCTCTCCTCAGTGTATCTCTCTGTCTCTGTCTGTCTGTCTCTCCCTCTCTGTCTCTCTCTGCGCGTGCGTATATATATATATATATATATATATATATATATATATATATATAATATATATATATATATATATATATAATATATGTGTGTGTGTGTGTGTGTGTGTGTGTGTGTGTGTGCGCGCGTGAAAAAAACATACTCACAGACATACAGAGAGAGAGGGGCAGAGAGGGAGAGAGAGAGAAGGGGGGAAGTCAGACAGAATAGACCGAGAAATGTGCGGTCTCACTCACTAACCCAGGAAAACATTTTTTTTTTAACACTTGCTTTTTATTTTAACACTTAGCCTTAGATCAAAATAGCAGTCTACGCACACAAACACAGTTACGTACAAAGAGAGAGATGGGCAGACAGACGGATACACAAAGAGAAAGAGAGGGAGAGAGAGAGAGAGAGAGGGGGGGGGGGGGGGCTGAGAGAGAAGGGAGGAGACAGAGAGAGAGTCAATAAACAAACATGCAAACACACACACACACACGCACGCTCATTCACTCATTCAATTTATCATTCTCCCTCTCTCTTTTACACACACACACACACACACACACACACACACACACACACACACACACACACACACCACACACACACAGTACAGTCACACACACACACACACTCTCTCACTCTCTCTTTCTCTTTCTCTCTCATTCAATCTGTCTCCCTTCTGTCTTTTTTCTTTTTCATACGCGCGCGCACACAACACACACACACACCACACACACACACACACACACACACACACACATACACACACACACACACACACACACACTCACTCACTCACTCACTCACTCACTCACTCACTCACTCACTCACTGTCTCTCACACGCACACGCACGCACACACACACACACACGCACGCACGCACGCACGCACACGCACACACACACACACACACACACTACACACACACACACATACACTACACACACACACACACACACACACACACACACACACACACACACACACACACACACACCGATTCCACAAAGCAACCTCCCCAACCGCAATCTCACAAACCACACATTCCACCTCACACCCTCACCCTCACCCTCACCCTCACCCTCACCTCTCGGCCCCCAACCAGGGAGATGAACCTGGAGCGGCACAAGAACTCTGGGAAGCGGACCACCTACGAGAGACGCTCGGTGCCCCAGGAGGGCAAGAAGAGCGCGCAGAAACCCCTAGAGCTGTGCCTGATGGGAGCCGTGGACACCATCGGTGAGTTGGTTGACGTCATCAGGGTCCATCACTTCTGGCTCCGGTTCCGGTTCCGGCCGAGGAAGCGTCAGTGGATGCGGACTGGTCTTCTGTATTATTGTTGTCGATATTATCATGATCATGATCATCATCGTCGTCATCTTCATCATTATCATTATTGTTGTTATTGTCATTATCATTATTATAATCATTGTCACCATCATCATCATCATTATTGTTACTAATTTTTTAAAAATTGTTTTTACTACTGCTACAACTGCTACTACTACTACTACTGCTACTACTCCTACTACTACTGCGGTGATGACGATTATCGTTATCATTATTATGATTATCATGATCATCATCATCATATTATGATTATTTAATTATTTAGAGTACGCGTCTGTCTTGGGTTAGAAACCAAGCACTAAGCGTTTTACAACCCACGCCATCTTTTCTTTCTTTCATTTTTTTTTTCACTTTTTTTTTGCACAATGGTCTGCCTACCTGGGTAGAACTGACTGAAGAGCTGCTGACTGGCGTTACATTCAGTCGTTTCCCGTGTCATCCAGTCGGTCATCAGTCAGCCAGCCTTTTTTCCCCTCGGTATATTCTGTCGATTCTTCATGCAGGGTGCATCCAATATGTATACGTGTTATCCATACCAACGGCCAAACTGGCCTCTTCTGAAAGCTGGTGGTGGGATTTTACTTGTGAGACTTTTTTTCACGTGTGCGTTCACACGCGGAACTTGGATGTATAGTTTCATCGAATGTCTTTTTAGGGAAAAGGAGTCGGGAGCTATGTCACCGCCAAGGGACCCCCCCCCCCCCCCCCCTGCATCCAGGAATGGCCTGACGGAGATTCGAACCCTGAATCCCTGAATCACGAGTCTGGCATCCTTCCAGCTGAGCTTGTCCAGCCCCAAAGTCTTGGCTTGTTAAATCCCCGTGTGAGAACTGCTGATTGACGTTTTGAAGTCCGTTCACTACCGTGATGTAATGTGGGTAAATTATCTTTCTGTATCTTAAACGTCTATGTACAGTTGACTTTGACTAGGGACAGCCCTTAAATAGCCCCTTGAGGTCAGCCCAGCTATAAACGAAATGAACTGGATTTTCCTTGCTCTCGAATGGGTCAGAAAGGTAAAACCAAAATCTTTGTTTTTGGTGTACATTTTTGTAAATCCTAAAAAATTTCCCGATGACCCGAATATGGTAGTTAAGCTATGAACCGACAGCGACAATAATGATGATGACGAATCTGATCGTTATAATGGTGGTAAGGTAAGATGCTGTCGCTTACAGCCCAGCCGATCGCAAAGGGCCTTACCAGGGCTGTCACCGCGTTGAAGTCAACTCACAAGTCATTAAAAAAAAAAAACACACCTCATTCACACAACCCTTTAAAATACACATTCCAAAAACACACCAGAAGTTTCGTTAAAAACCTTTCTTCTGTAAAATCTTAGATCAAATGAAAAATGTTAATCTCTTTCAGAAATTCAAAGATCACATCGGGTGGGACATCTCTGAACAAGCTTTTCATGAATTCTATCCCCCCCCCCCCCCAAAAAAAAATGTTTACGTCTCACATCATGCAACATCCCAACAAGGATTGGCCACTTTAATGCAAATGATGATGGCAATAATGACGACAGTGACAAAGACGGACAGCCGCCGACCTTCAACAATGTTCCGAACCTCCTGGCGCACACACACGAACTTCTGTTTGCAGGCGATCTGGAAATGGTGCTGAGCCTGGGCAGCTACTCCCAGACGTCATCTGCACGGAGGCGGCCACCATCTACCACCTGGACCAGCGCAACTACGACCGCCTGGTAGAAGAAGAACCCGCAACCGTGGACCTCATGAGGGACACGTGACACCAAGCTGACCCGCACTATCCGTAGGACAACGTATGCCAAACTCACCCTGCACTTCTCCAGGTGAGGGACAGACAGTATGCCAAACTCACCCTGCACTTCTCCAGGTGAGGGACAGACAGTATGCCAAACTCGCCCGCACTTCTCCAGGTGAGGGACAGACAGTATGCCAAACTCCCCTGCACTTCTCCAGGTGAGGGACAGACAGTATGCCAAACTCACCCTGCACTTCTCCAGGTGAGGGACAGACAGTATGCCAAACTCACCCTGCACTTCTCCAGGTGAGGACAGACAGTATGCCAAACTCACCCTGCACTTCTCCAGGTGAGGGACAGACAGTATGCCAAACTCACCCTGCACTTCTCCAGGTGAGGGACAGACAGTATGCCAAACTCACCCTGCACTTCTCCAGGTGAGGGACAGACAGTATGCCAAACTCACCCTGCACTTCTCCAGGTGAGGGACAGACAGTATGCCAAACTCACCCTGCACTTCTCCAGGTGAGGACAGACAGTATTGCAAACTCACACTGCCACTTCTCCAGGTGAGGGACAGACAGTATGTCAAACTCACCCTGCACTTCTCCAGGTGCAGGAAGAAACATAATGCCAAACTCACCCTGCACTTCTCCACCACTCCTGCACGTCTCCAGGCATAGGATAAATTGCACACCAAACTCACCCTGCACGTCTCCAGGTACAGGATAAATTGCACACCAAACTCACCCCACTTCTCCAGGTACAGGATAAATTGCACACCAAACTCACCCTGCACTTCTCCAGGTACAGGATAAATTGCACACAAACTCACCCCGCACTTCTCCAGGTACAGGATAAACTGCACACCAAACTCACCCTGCACTTCTCCAGGTACAGGATAATTGCACACAAACTCACCCCGCACTTCTCCAGGTACAGGATAAACTGCACACCAAACTCACCCCACACTCTCCAGGTACAGGATAAATTGCACACCAAACTCACCCCGCACTTCTCCAGGTACAGGATAAATTGCACACCAAACTCACCCCACACTTCTCCAGGTACAGGATAAATTGCACACCAAACTCACCCCGCACTTCTCCAGGTACAGGATAAATTGCACACCAAACTCACCCCGCACTTCTCCAGGTACAGGATAAATTGCACACCAAACTCACCCCGCACTTCTCCAGGTACAGGATAAATTTCACACCAAACTCACCCCGCACTTCTCCAGGTACAGGATAAATTGCACACAAACTCACCCCCACTTCTCCAGGTACAGGATAAATTGCACACCAAACTCACCCCGCACTTCTCCAGGTACAGGATAAATTCACACCAAACTCACCCCGCACTTCTCCAGGTACAGGATAAACTGCACACCAAACTCACCCACACGTTCTCCAGGTACAGGATAAATTGCACACCAAACTCACCCCGCACTTCTCCAGGTACAGGATAAATTGCACACCAAACTCACCCCGCACTTCTCCAGGTACAGGATAAATTGCACACCAAACTCACCCCGCACTTCTCCAGGTACAGGATAAATTGCACACCAAACTCACCCCGCACTTCTCCAGGTACAGGATAAATTGCACACCAAACTCAACCCCGCACTTCTCCAGGTACAGGATAAATTGCACACCAAACTCACCCCGACACTTCTCCAGGTACAGGATAAATTGCACACCAAACTCACCCTGCACTTCTCCAGGTACAGGATAAATTGCACACCAAACTCACCCCGCACTTCTCCAGGTACAGGATAAACTGCACACCAAACTCACCCTCACTTCTCCAGGTACAAGGATTAAATATGCACACCAAACTCACCCCGCACTTCTCCAGGTACAGGATAAATTGCACACCAAACTCACCCCGCACTTCTCCAGGTACAGGATAAATTGCACACCAAACTCACCCCGCACTTCTCCAGGTACAGGATAAATTGCACACCAAACTCACCCTGCACTTCTCCAGGTACAGGATAAATTGCACACCAAACTCACCCCGCACTTCTCCAGGTACAGGATAAATTGCACACCAAACTCACCCCGCACGTCTCCAGGTACAGGATAAAATTGCACACCAAACTCACCCCGCACTTCTCCAGGTACAGGATAAATTGCACACCAAACTCACCCTGCACTTCTCCAGGTACAGGATAAATTGCACACCAAACTCACCCTGCACTTCTCCAGGTACAGGATAAACTGCACACCAAACTCACCAGAGAATGAGACAAACGTCTCGCTGTTGGCGTTCTCGTAGGTTTACCGAAAAAGAAAAGGAGAAAATGACCCCCCCCCCCCCCCCTCACGAGCTGTCTGTCAGCCGGAACAGCACATTTGGGAGAGCGTTGGACTGAAAATGTAAAGAAGTGTTGCTTGATCCTCGGTTCAGACATTTCCCCATCTGTTTGCCGTCAAACGATTCCAAGCTATAATGTAAAGAAGTGTTGTTTGATGCCCCGTTTAGACATTTCCCCATCTGTTTCCCGTCAAACGATTGCAAGCTATAATGTAAAGAGGTGTTGTTTGATGCCCCGTTTAGACATTTCCCCATCTGTTTGCCGTCAAACGATTCCAAGCACAGAGCGGGGCCGGAAGGGAAGAGGGGAAGGGGAAGAAAAGGAGGCCGGTGGGAAGGGGGGCGGGGGGGGGGGGGGGGGGGCAGGGAGGAGAAGAAGAGGCGGGCGTGGGAGAAGGGGAAGGGGGAGGGAGAACGTTGATGGAAGAAGGATGATGGAAAGATGGGGACAGGGGTGAGTGAAACTGGGATAAGGGGGGGGGGTGGGGGGGGGGGGGGGGGGGGGGGGGGGGAGGGGATTTGTTGTCTGGAACGTTTTTTTTTTTTTTTGCTCATGGTGTGCTGTTGATTTACAGCTGTCGCACCCACTCAGACTTTGATTCAGAATACCAACTTTTTGCAATGTTCTCCAAGCTGGCGTATTTACGTACGCAAATGCCCCCCCCCCCCCCCCCCCCCACCTTCACCCCCCACCCCCTCCACCCTGACCCACCCTCTTCCAACCCCCACTTCTTCTTCTTGTAATTCCCGTGACCTAAGTGGTCGTAGGGGGACATGAGGGATGTCTCCGTCAATCTTCTTCTCCATCGCGGCCTGTCCTCTGCTTCTCGCAGGAGTTCTGGCAGCCTGAGGTTTGTCCAGTCTATCACGTTCTCTGACCATCTCTCTCTCTCTCTCTCTCTCTCTCTCTCTCTTCTCTCTCTCTCTCTCTTCTCCTCCTCTTCTCTCTTCTCCTTCTCTCCTCTCATCTCTCCTCTCTCTCTCTCTCTCTCTCTCTCTCTCTCTCTCTCTCTGCGCCTTCCTCCTTCAAGCGTGCCTGGCAGGTTTGTCTTTGAGAGCGAGTCGTGTCGTGTCACGTGGCCAAACCACACCAGCTTTCTCCTAGCTGTAGCCAGGAGGGGTTCCTGTGGTCCTACCACCTGCCCTCGGACAGAGTCGCTGGTTCTGTGCTCTGTCCAGCAGATGTGGAGCAGTCTTCTATAGACAGAGTCGCTGGTTCTGTGCTCTGTCCAGCAGATGTGGAGCAGTCTTCTATAGACAGAGTCGCTGGTTCTGTGCTCTGTCCAGATGCGGAGCAGTCTTCTATAGACAGAGTCGCTGGTTCTGTTCTCTGTCCAGGAAATGTGGAGCAGTCTTCTATAGACAGAGTCGTTGGTTCTGTGCTCCTGTCCAGCAGATGTGAAGCAGTCTTCCGTATGCCTTCATTTGAAAAGGCTTGGATCCTTCTCTCCAACTCTCACGCCCGTACAGGAAGATTGAGAGGACGAGGGCTTCGTATAGCTCGGGTTTTGTAGGAAAGCTGATCTTATTGCTTCTCCACAGCTTTGTGAGTTTTGCCATAGCTGACAAGAGCTAATGTGATCTTGATTTCTGTCGAACAGCGACCGTCTTCCGTGAGTGTGGAGCTGATGTATCTGAACGCTTTCACCTCTTCCAGTTTTTTGCCCGTTCATTGTGATGTTTACGGTCTGGTCTTCATTGCTGCTGTTCTCCATCGCCTTGCTTTTTTCTGCGCTGATTTCCATCCCATAGGCACTGGCTCGGTCTTCTAGCCTGCTGGTTGGGTCTTGGAGTACGTCGTTGCTGCTGCCCGAGTGGAGCTATGTCATCAGAAAAACGAAGATTGCATTTGTGCCTACACTCCACTGAGATTTTCGGATTGCCATGTTCCATTCTGGGGAATACGATATTGTACACCAAAGGTGGAAATTCACCTCGTCTGGAACATTTCCATGTCCCGTTTGACGATAGTTTTTTTTTTTTAAATAATTTTTGTTCCTTCCCGTTTCAGGCTGTCGGACGACAGCATACCGCTGTACCGCTACATCCTGTACACGTTGGACGAGAGGGAGCGAGAGGCCCGCGAGAAGCGACAGCAGCAGCGACAGCAGCAGCAGGCCAGGAGCCGCCAGACCTCCACAACACCCACAGAGCAATCCGAGATCGACCAGCTCCAGAAAGGTCAGCATGGCATCGTCCATCGTCTCTGTCTGTGTCTGTCTGTCTCTTTTCTCTCTCTCTCTCTCTCTCTCTCTCTCTCTCTCTCTCTCTCTCTCTCTGTCTGCCTGTCTCTCTCTCTCCTCTCTCTCTCTCTCTCCTCTCTCTCTCTCTCTCTCTCTCTCTCTCCCTCTCTGCCTGTCTCTGTCTGCCACTCTGTCTTCACTTTGTCTCTGTCTCTTTCTTTCTCTGTCTTCATATTGTAGATCAGTTGATCTCATGGGCTTTTTTTTTAAGCTGTTAAACTCGTGTAGGAAAAAGCGACATCCAACCGAAAAAAACAAATGCATGCAAAACGCAGCAAGAAAGAATGTCCAGTGAAATACCGCAGTAACCTGTCCCATTAACCAAAGTACAATGTCCAGTGAAATAACGCAGTAACCTGTCACCATTAACCAGAAACCATGTCCAGTAAATATACCGCAGTAACCTGTCAACCAATTAAACCCAAGTACAATGTCCAGTGAAATAACGCAGTAACCTATGTCCAGTGAAATACCGCAGTAACCTATGTCCAGTGAAACCCCTACCCACCATTAACCAAAGTACAATGTCCAGTGAAATAACGCAGTAACCTATGTCCAGTGAAATACCGCAGTAACCTATGTCCAGTGAAACACCGCAGTAACTATGTCCAGTGAAACACCGCAGTAACCTATGTCCAGTGAAATACCGCAGTAACCTATGTCCAGTGAAACACCGCAGTAACCTATGTCCAGTGAAATACCGCAGTAACCTATGTCCAGTGAAATACCGCAGTAACCTATGTCCAGTGAAATACTGCAGTAACCTATGTCCAGTGAAATAACGCAGTAACCTATGTCCAGTGAAATACCGCAGTAACCTATGTCCAGTGAAATACCGCAGTAACCTATGTCCAGTGAAATAACCGCAGTAACCTATGTCCATGAAATACGCAGTAACCTATGTCCAGTGAAATAACGCAGTAACCTATGTCCAGTAAATACTGCAGTAACCTATGTCCAGTGAAATAACGCAGTAACCTATGTCCAGTGAAATACCGCAGTAACCTATGTCCAGTGAAATACCGCAGTAACCTATGTCTAGTGAAATACCACAGTAACCTATGTCCAGTGAAATACCGCAGTAACCTATGTCCAGTGAAATACCGCAGTAACCTATGTCCAGTGAAATACCGCAGTAACCTATGTCCAGTGAAATACCGCAGTAACCTATGTCCAGTGAAATAACGCAGTAACCTATGTCCAGTGAAATAACGCAGTAACCTATGTCCAGTGAAATACCGCAGTAACCTATGTCCAGTGAAATACCGCAGTAACCTATGTCCAGTGAAATACTGCAGTAACCTATGTCCAGTGAAATACCGCAGTAACCTATGTCCAGTGAAATACCGCAGTAACCTATGTCCAGTGAAATACCGCAGTAACCTATGTCCAGTGAAATACCGCAGTAACCTATGTCCAGTGAAATACCGCAGTAACCTAATGTCCAGTGAAATACCGCAGTAACCTATGTCCAGTGAAATACCGCAGTAACCTATGTCCAGTGAAATACCGCAGTAACCTATCACCATTAACCAGGAGCAGAAGACCGGGCAGTGGTAAGCGCGACCATTCTGATTACTTTCTCTCTCCCAGAGTTTTTGAAATGTTTTTTTTTTAAACTCGTTAAAAATGAAATGTACCAAAAAATGTATTTTAAAAAAACAAAGAGATGGGCCAATAACACTGCACAATGGACAGTGTCCACTCCGGACAGTCTCTAGACAGCTGTCATCATCAGCTGGTGTCCACTCCGGACAGTGTCCAGACAGATGTCATCATCAGCTGGTGTCCACTGCGGACAGTGTCCAGACAGATGTCATCATCAGCTGGTGTCCACTGCGGACAGTGTCCAGACAGATGTCATCATCAGCTGGTGTCCACTCCGGACAGTGTCCAGACAGATGTCATCATCAGCTGGTGTCCACTGCGGACAGTGTCCAGACAGATGTCATCATCAGCTAGTGTCCACTCCGGACAGTGTCTAGACAGATGTCATCATCAGCTGGTGTCCACTCCGGACAGTGTCTAGACAGATGTCATCATCAGCTAGTGTCCACTCCGGACAGTCTCTAGACAGCTGTCATCATCAGCTAGTGTCCACTGCGGAAAGTGTCTAGACAGATGTCATCATCAGCTGGTGTCCACTCCGGACAAGGTCCAGACAGCATGTCATCATCAGCTAGTGTCCACTGCGGACAGTGTCTAGACAGATGTCATCATCAGCTGGTGTCCACTGCGGACAGTGTCTAGACAGCTGGTGTCCACTCCGGACAGTGTCTAGACAGCTGGTGTCCACTCCGGACAGTCTCTAGACAGATGTCATCATCAGCTGGTGTCCACTCCGGACAGTGTCTAGACAGATGTCATCATCACTGGTGTCCACTCCGGACAGTGTCTAGACAGATGTCATCATCAGCTAGTGTCCACTGCAGACAGTGTCCAGACAGATGTCATCATCAGCTGGTGTCCACTCCGGACAGTGTCCTAGACAGATGTCATCATCAGCTGTGTCCACTCCGGACAGTGTCCAGACAGATGTCATCATCAGCTAGTGTCCACTCCGGACAGTGTCCAGACAGATGTCATCATCAGCTGGTGTGCACTCCGGACAGTGTCTAGACAGATGTCATCATCAGCTGAGTGTCCACTCCGGACAGTGTCCAGACAGCTGTCATCATCAGCTGTGTCCACTCGGACAGTTCCAGACAGCTGTCATCATCAGCTAGTGTCCACTCCGGACAGTGTCCAGACAGATGTCATCATCAGCTAGTGTCCACTCCGGACAGTGTCCAGACAGATGTCATCATCAGCTAGTGTCCACTCGGACAGTGTCCTAGACAGATGTCATCATCAGCTAGTGTCCACTCCGACAGTGTCCAGACAGATGTCATCATCACTGTGTCCACTCGACAGTGTCTAGACAGATGTCATCATCAGCTAGTGTCCACTCCGGACAGTGTCCAGACAGATGTCATCATCAGCTAGTGTCCACTGCGGACAGTGTCCAGACAGATGTCATCATCAGCTGGTGTCCACTCCGGACAGTGTCCAGACAGCATGTCATCATCACTGGTGTCCACTCCGACAGTGTCAGACAGATGTCATCATCAGCTGGTGTCCACTCCGGACAGTGTCCAGACAGATGTCATCATCAGCTAGTGTCCACTCCGGACAGTGTCCAGACAGATGTCATCATCAGCTGTGTCCACTCGGACAGTGTCCAGACAGCATGTCATCATCAGCTGGTGTCCACTCCGGACAGTGTCCAGACAGCATGTCATCATCAGCTGGTGTCCAAATCCGGACAGTGTCCAGACAGAGTCACTCAGCTGTGTCCACTGCGGACAGTGTCTAGACAATGCAATCAGCTGGTGTCCACTCCGGACAGTGTCTAGACAGATGTCATCATCAGCTAGGTGTCCACTCCGGACAGTGTCCAGACAGATGTCATCATCAGCTGTGTCCACTGCGGGCAGTGTCTAGACAGATGCACATCAGTTGGTGTCCGACTCCGGACAGTGTCTAGACAGCTAGTGTCCACTCCGGACAGTGTCTAGACAGATGTCATCATCAGCTGTGTCCACTCCGGACAGTGTCCTAGACAGATAGGTCATCATCAGCTGGTGCCACTCCGGACAGTGTCTGACAGATGCACTCTGTGTCCACTGCCGGACAGTGTCCCAGACAGATGTCACAGCTGGTGTCCACTCCGGACAGTCTCTAGACAGATGTCCATCCGCTGGTGTCCACTCCGGACAGTGTCCAGACAGCTAGTGTCCACTCTGGACAGTGTCAGACAGCCAGTGTCCACTCGCAGTGCAAGACAGCATGTCACATACAGCTGTGTCCACTCCGGACAGTGTCCTAGACAGCTAGTGTGTACTCCGGACAGTGTCAGACAGCTAGTGCCCACTCCGGACAGTGTCTAGACAGCTAGTAGTCCACTCCGGACAGTGTCCAGACAGCATGTCATCATCGCTAGTGTCCACTCCGAACAGTGTCCAGACAGCTATGTCCACTAGTGTCCACTCCGGACAGTGTCCAGACAGCTAGTGTCCACTCCGGACAGTGTCCCAGCATGCATCAGCAGTCCACTCCGGACAGTGTCCAGACAGCTAGTGTCCACTCCGGACAGTGTCCAGACAGCATGTCATCATCAGCTGGTGTCCACTCCGGACAGTGTCCAGACAGCTAGTGTCCACTCCGGACAGTGTCTAACAGCATGTCATCATCAGCTGGTGTCCACTCCGGACAGTGTCCAGACAGCTAGTGTCCACTCCGGACAGTGTCCAGACAGCTATGTCCACTCCGGACAGTGTCTACACAGCTAGTGTCCACTCCGGACAGTGTCAGACAGATGTCATCATCAGCTAGTGTCCACTCCGGACAGTGTCCAGACAGCTAGTGTCCACTCCGGACAGTGTCCAGACAGCATGTCACATCAGCTGGTGCCACTCCGGACAGTGACCATCAGCTAGTGTCCACTCCGGGCAGTGTCCAGACAGCATGTCATCATCAGCTGGTGCCCACTCCGGACAGTGTCCAGACAGCTAGTGTCCACTCCGGACAGTGTCTAGACAGATGTCATCATCAGCTGGTGTCCACTCCGGACAGTGTCTAACAGACAGCTAGTGTCCACTCCGAACAGTGTCTAGACAGATGTCATCATCAGCTGTGTCCACTGCGGACAGTGTCTAGCAGAACAAGCTAGTGTCCACTCCGGACAGTGTCCAGACAGATGTCATCATCAGCTGGTGTCCACTCCGGACAGTGTCTACACAGCTAGTGTCCACTCCGACAGTGTCCAGACAGCATGTGCATCTCGCAGTTGTCCATCGACAGTGTCTACCACTAAGTGTCCACTCCGGACAGTGTCCAGACAGCTCATCAGTGGTCCACTCCGGACAGTGTCTAGACAGCTAGTGTCCACTCCGGACAGTGTCCAGACACAGCACATCACTGGTGCCCACTCCGGACAGTGTCCAGACACTAGTGTCCACTCGACAGTGTCCAACAGCAATGTCATCCGACAGTGTCCAGACAGCTAGTGTCACTAAGTGTCCACTCCGGACAGTGTCCAGACAGCTAGTGTCCATTCCGACAGTGTCCAGAACAGCTAGTGTCTGCTCCGGACAGTGTCCAGACAGCTAATTGCACTCGACAGTGTCCAGAGCAGCTATGTCCACTAAGTGTCCACTCCGCATGTCCAGACAGCTAGTGTTCACTAAGTGTCCACTTCGGACAGTGTCCAGACGACTAGTCCACTCCGGACAGTGTCCGCACGCTAGTGTCCACTCGACAGTGTCTAACCCGGAAGATATCTGAAAGAGATCTAGAGACAAATGAAATCCACCCTGACAAAAAAAGCCGTTTTAATTCATGTGACAAGGACGATTTACACTTACAGTTTCTGCAACATATTGGTGATTCGCTCGTCAGCTCCCATCCCACCCTTTCACTTTTATGTGATTCAAGTGAGTCCACCTGACTTGATTGGCCTTTTGGATTCATCTCATACAGATCCTCCTTTTAGAACTCGTGGTGCATCCGCATACCACTGTAAAACACATTGGTTTTGATGGTGGACCTGTGATGGAGACATAGATTTGCAGCAGCTCCAGAAATCATAGATAACTTTGGTTCTGAAGAATCATTTTCCTGACAGATTTTACAGAAAAACGTTTTTTTTAAACAACATTTCTGGTGTTTTTAGTGTATTTTTAAGGGTGTGAATGAGGTCCTTTTCATTAAAAAAAAGACTTGTAAGTGACTTCACCGTGCGACAGCCCTGATATGGCCCTTTGCGGTCGCTGGGCTAAAGCAGCATTACCTTACCTTACGTCTGCCTCTTTCAGGTCCTCTGTGAACCTGTACGGGCCGGGCAGCGTGTTCCACTTGATACGCACCAGGCCAGGAACACAGCAGCGACAGCAGCGAGCCCAAATGCCGCCACCAGCACCATCCCCAACTTACGCTTCGGTGCCAACCCGCATCAGTCCCTCCCCGGTGACGATGTCCTCCCGGCGTAAACTGTCGGTCTTCCTTGGTGAAATACTGTCGTGCGCTGCTTCCTTGTGTAAATGTTGTCCTACTCGTGAAATACTGTCGTGCGCTGTCTTCGTGGCGTAAATGTTGTCCTACTTGGTGAAATGCTGTCTTTGTCGTGTAAATACTGTCTTATTTTTTTCCTGTGAGGTATTGTGGTTTTGTCTGCTTGTAAAGCTGTCTTCCTTTTAATATGCCTTCCTTGTGATGCTATTCCTGTTTGCGTGAACATTTTTTCAGGCTGGTCCATTGTAAGAATGTGTCCTCTTTTTTTATAGTAAAAGTGTCTTTCTTCACATGTTCATCCCAGTCAGTATTCATGATCACATCAGCAGCGCACGCAGCAACATTATCATCGTCGTTTGTTACGATCAAAATATGTTACTTCTGAACTGTTTACCCACAATAATCACACACGCACGCAGCACCACGCACGCACTGACACCACGCACACACACACACACACACACCAAACACACCCAACACGCACGCACCGCCCGCGCGCGCCCCGTGCTCCGCCTCACACATACACACTATAAAGATGAAAGTGTGCAGACAGTCCGTGTACCGAGTCGACCACTCATTGTCAGACACGGTAAGTCATATCCGGACCGTTGTCTGAAACCTCCGCTTAGTGATTATTCATTGACCTATCAGCCGTAATCTTGCGCATGTACTCGAACTTAGCACATGGTGTACGATATGACTGTCGCACGCATTACTCCACTTGATGAACTGAAACTCGTCTTTTTATTTGGTAAATGTAGTCTTCACGGTTAATGCGCTTAGTAGATGATGTCTGTTTGTTAGAAGACTGTCGTCTTGTAAATGCTGTCTCCATGAAAGCGCATCAAAACCGTCGTGTATTAACATTGTTTTCGTTGCAAATACTAGCTCCTTAGTAAATGCCTTTATGGAAAATACTGTTTTCCTGTCTGAATACTGTCTGTCTTTTAGTTAATTCTGCCTGCCTCGGTAAATGTTCTTTTTCTTTAAATACTGTTTTCCTGGGTAAATACTGCCTTCTTTGTGTAAATACAGTTTTCCTTGTGTAAATGCTGTCTTCTTTGTACTTGTGTAAATACTATCTTCTTTGTGTAAATACTGTCTTCTGTGTGTAAATACTATCTATTTTGCTAGATGCTACCATTCTTCCACGAATACTGCCATTCTTTAACCAGCGCTGTCTTTCTGGTCCTCCAGTCTGGTTTAAAGAAAGAAAGAAATACGAAACTAAAGAAGGGAATTGATTCTTCCCACCTTCTCCAGTTGGGGCGCACACCGTTGGCAGACAACTCCCGTTTCCTGTACGCAGACGACACTTCGTCCATCGCCGACGGCCATATTGTCAACCTGTACGGCTACAACGAGAGCTCGGCCGCACACTTCCAACATGGCCACGACGACGGGGAAGAATACCTCGATGACGTGGTGAGAATGGTTTGGGAATTTGGTGGTTTGAGGCTGAACGATGAGACAGCATACGGGGGTGTAACACAGTAGACTGCTATCATCTTATTATTAAGAGTACTTACATAGATGCGTATCCACGGTTAGAGACTAAGCTCTAAGCACTTCATAGTCCCCATTCTCGTTTACCCAACGGGCTGCCTACCAGGGTAGAGCCGACTGAAGAGCTGCCTGCTGGCGCTTCATTCAGCCGTTCTCCGTGTCGTTCAGTCTCTATCGTTTGTTCAATGTAACCGTTCTTTCATTCTTTCGATTTTTCGTGCCGAAAGTTGGCAGTGGGATTTTGCAGTTCAGCCTTCAGCCCTGGAGACTATAAGCTTGCTGAAGGTCCATTTTGAGAGGCATTTATTATCCCCCATTCACCCACTCAAGCACATACTGTTAGTTAGGCAGAATTATCTACCACTGCAGATTTGAAACCTTATCTCCCCCTATCTTTTTCCAATCTAAGACATAAGAGCAAGCTTTGCTTGTAATTATATATATATATATATATATATATAATATATTATATATTATATATATATATATATATATATTATATATATATATTGATATATATATTAATATATATATTTAATGTTGGTTTTTTGAAAACTCAACAAACATACTACGGTATTGCACACCAGCCTTTTTCTGGGATAGCATTCTTCTTAAAACTTAAAAGGCAGAGGAGTCAAGTTACCACTTTCCGCGGTCACTGAGGAGAAACAGTCAGATTTCGAAATACCGGTATCTGACCAGGAGTTATACGTTAGTGAGTTTCCTTCCCATTGGAGATTGTCTCCCCCTTGGAGACTATAAGCTTGCTGAAGTCTCATTTTGAGAAGTATTTATTATTCCCCATTCAGCCACTCAAGCACATACTGTTAGGCAGAATTATCTACCACTGCAGATATGAATGCTTATCTCCCCCTATTTCTTCAGTCTAAGACATAAGAGCAACCTTTGTTTAAAATTCAATATATATATGTATACTGACTTCCATAAAAAACGCGAAAGCAAAACAAGCTGAAGGTTAGGGGCGAATTTTATTGGTCACAATTGTACAGAGTGGAAGCGAGAATTCAACGTGATTCGATTCATTACACCGGTAATGTGTGAAAATGTCATCAGCAATATGTCTTTGTGTGGAAAATCCAAGGTCACGTGACAAACCAGCTTGAAGTCCTAATACCGTGTGTGGCCACCATTTGCATGGACAACTGCTTGACACCTGCGGCTCATTGAGTGGACCAGATGGTTGATGCGTCCCCTTGGCACACCAGCCCACACATGGACGATGGCCTGGTGAAGTTGAGCTGCTGTTGCTGGTCGTGGACGCAGGAGGTCCAACCGTCTGCCAAGTTCATCCCCAAAATGTTCTATTGGGTTTAAATCGGGACTGAGGGCTGGCCAGGGCAGCACATTGATGTTGTTATGCTGAAGAAATTGCTGGGTGGCCCTGACTGTGTGTGGTCTTGCATTGTCCTGTTGGAATGTCCAGTTTGGGTGTTGTGCAAAAAAAGGAACGACATGGGGTCTGAGCACCTGGTGGATGTAGCGCTGTGCATTGACACCCTGTCCGCGACCAGGACCAATGTTCTGAAAGATGACTGGTCCTATGGCGTGGTTAATGTCAATTGCACCCCATATCATAACGTTCGGGCCTCCCCAGGGGTTCCGCTCTACCACACAGGAGTCAGCATAGCGTTCAACAGGTCGACGCCATATTCTGACACGACCGTCAGCCATGTCAATACAAAAACGGCCTCTCTGAGAACAGTATGCGTCCCCACTGCTGCCTGCGCCAGTTGATTCGGGCTTGTGCCCACTGCAGCCTGTCCTGCCGGTGTCTTGTGTCTGTACCGGACCTCTGTGAGGACGCCTACATGCCAGCCCGTTCTCCTGAAGACGCCGCCACACAGTGTTGAGGCTGATTCGTTGCTGGAGATTCCCAGGCACCTGTCGAGCAGTGTTAGCGGCTGTTTGCCGCCTGTCCCGCAGATGGGTTCGAACAAAATGGCGATCCTCTCTTGGTGTGGTGACCCGAGGACGGCCTGGCCGGGGACGATCATCAGTGGTACCAGTGACTCGCATGCGGTGCTGCAGACGATAGATGGTTGAGATGTGGACGTTAAAGATGTTGGCGACCTGCCTGGCATCCACACCAGCCTCCAGATGGCCTAGGGCACGATTGCGTTCCTCTGCTCGTAGTCTTGGTATCTCTGTAGCGCTCAGACGGCAAGTCGTTATCTGAACCTTGTAGCGCGGCTTTATAAAGGCTGCATGCCTGCGTACTTGTCGCTGGTTAACTTTGCTCTGCATGGTGTGCACGTGCCTCACATGCAGCAACCAGTTTGCCATTTTTGTTGACCCTCCAATGCCGGAAATGATGTGTTGCTCACACAATTTTTTCACTGCACATGAGTCTTGGACCCAAACAACTTGCCACAATGGTTCAATATCGTATATTCACCCCTTTTCACCTGAAAAATA
>CM031614.1:4284944-4324944 GCA_018398815.1 Conus ventricosus
CGCCTTTCTGATGACTTTCACCCCAGTTCACCCTGTACCATGGCCGCCTTTCTGATGACTTTCACCCCATGTCACCCTGTACCATGGCCACCTTTCTGATGACTTTCACCCAGGTCACCCTGTACCATGCCCGCCTTTCTGATGACTTTCACCCCAGGTTACCCTGTACCATGCCCGCCTTTCTGATGACTTTCACCCCAGGTCACCCTGTACCATGGCCGCTTTTCTGATGACTTTCACCCTAGTTCACCCTGTACCATGGCCGCCTTTCTGATGACTTTCACCCCAGGTCACCCTGTACTATGGCCGCCTTTCTGATGAGTTTAAGCCCAGTTCACCCTGTACCATGGCCGCCTTTCTGATGACTTTCACCCCAAATCACCCTGTACCATGGCCGCCTTTCTGATGACTTTCACCCCAGGTCAGCCTGTACCATGGGCCCGCCTTTCTGATGACTTTCACCCCAGTTCAGCCTGTACCATGCCCGCCTTTCTGATGACTTTCACCCCAGGTCACCCTGTACCATGGCCGCCTTTCTGATGAACTTTAAGCCAGGTCACCCTGTACCATGGCCGCCTTTCTGATGATTTACACCCAGGTCACCCTGTACCATGGCCGCCTTTCTGATGACTTTCACCCCAGGTCACCCTGTACCATGGCCGCCTTTCTGATGACTTTAAGCCCAGGTCACCCTGCACCTTGCCGCCTTTCTGATGATTTAAACCCAGAGTCACCCTGTACCATGGCCGCCTTTCTGATGACTTTCAACCCAAGTCACCCTGTACCATGGCCGCCTTTCTGATGACTTTCACCCCAGTTCACCCTGTACCATGGCCGCCTTTCTGATGACTTTCACCCCAGGTCACCCTGTACCATGGCCGCCTTTCTGATGACTTTAAGCCCAGTCACCCTGTACCATGGCCGCCTTTTGATGAATTTAGCCCCAAGTCACCCTGTACCATGGCCGCCTTTCTGATGACTTTCACCCCAGGTCACCCTGTACCATTGCCGCCTTTCTGATGACTTTCACCCCAGTTCACCTGTACCTTGCCGCCTTTCTGATGATTTTCACCCAGGTCACCCTGTACCATGGCCGCCTTTCTGATGACTTTCACCCCAGGTCACCCTGTACCATGGCCGCCTTTTGATGACTTTAGCCCAGGTCACCCTGTACCATGGCCGCCTTTCTGATGACTTTAAGCCAGGTCACCCTGTACCATGGCCGCCTTTCTGATGACTTTCAAGCCCAGTTCACCCTGTACCATTGGCCGCCTTTCTGATGAGTTTAAGCCCAGGTCACCCTGTACCATGGCCGCCTTTCTGATGAGTTTAAGCCCAGGTCACCCTGTACCATGGCCGCCTTTCTGATGACTTTCACCCCAGGTCACCCTGTACCATGGCCGCCTTTCTGATGACTTTCACCCCAGGTCACCCTGTACCATGCCCGCCTTTCTGATGACCTTCACCTAAGTTCACTCTGTACCACGCCCGCCTTTCTGATGAGTTTAAGCCCAGGTCACCCTGTACCATGGCCGCCTTTCTGATGACTTTCACCCCAGGTCACCCTGTACCATGCCCGCCTTTCTGATGACTTTCACCCCAGGTCACCCTGTACCATGCCCGCCTTTCTGATGACCTTCACCCCAGTTCACTCTGTACCATGCCCGCCTTTCTGATGACTTTCACCCCAGGTCACCCTGTACCATGCTGTTTTGTGCACAATTGTTTCATTTTTGAGTTGTATCAATTTGACGCCGAGTCAGTCGTACCGGGGTTCTACAATGAGTTATACGTAAGTTATGCAGAAACATTCACCACATCTTCCTCGATATATTTTACGCTGAAACAATTCTCTTACAGGTTTTGAAAAGGTTAAGCATAACAGTAGTGCTTTAAAAGAAAAAAAATGAAGGCGTTTCTGTGACAATGACCACGAGTCTTGACAGTTAGGGTTTTGATATCCACGTTCGTTGGCTGCGTGGTGTTGCTTTTATTCTACCGCTAGCATGGCCATAAAAGGGGAAGAACCCTTTTTAAAAAAGCAACAAACAAACAAACAAAAAAAAAAGAAAAAAAAGCAAAGGAAAAAAGAAGAAAAGAAAAATAAAAAGTAATAATTAGGTTAGTGTCAAAGCTCCTCTCAGATTGAGGTGACGGCTGGAAAAAGCGCCATTCTGCCCAATCCGATGATCGATCTAGCGGTGTAGGGGGGGGGGGGGGGGGGTTTAGGTTCGAAAGGGAGTTGCACAAACAGACAAAAATAATTGCCTGTCACACGAGTCGTGACAGCAGCGTGTATAGGTTGCTGAATTCAACAGCACGTTGGGGACAGAAATAAAAAAAAAAAAAAAAAAAAAAAAAAAAAGAGAAAGAGGAGAAGAAGAAGAGCAAAAGAAATCCTTTAAGCCTTTTTTTGTTTTAAAAAGAACAAGAAAAATTCTTGATGCTGCGCTTTTTTTTTCTCAAGAAAAGAAGAAACAACACCCCAGCTGTTTCTTTTTTTTTCTTTCTAGAAACCAATTCCTTGTGGAAGGGATTTTTTTCAGGGAAAAAAACCCGAATTTTTTTATGCAATATTTTTTTTAAGTAAAAGAAGAAAAAAAACCGGAATCCTTGACGCAGTTTTTTTTTTTTTTTTGTTTTTATAGAAGAAAAAGAACGAAACCCTGATGCTTCTATTTTCCTCAAAAAACACGAAACCCTTGACGCGGGTTTTTTGTTTGTTTTCGTTCGTTCTGTTTCTTTTTTTTTTTTCTTTAAATGTTTATTAGATTTTTTTTTATACTTTCAGGACGAAAACCGGCCCAAGCCGGGCAACAAGGTGTACGTGAGGGGGAGGGACAGGCCCAAGGGGTGGGGGTGGGGTGGTGCCTCCACAGGACGCAGGCATCGACTCCTCCTCCCCCGAGGTGGACAAGACCCTGGCCAAGTATCTGACCGCGCCCCGGTCACCTCAACCCTCCGGGTGAGTTGGGGGGTGGGGTGAGGTGGGGAGGGGGGGGGGGGCGGGGGAAGAAGGCGTGGTGTGCGGAGGGAGTGGGGAAGGGGGAGGTGGCGGTATGGCTGGTGGGTGGGTGGTGGAGCATTGGAATGCGAGGAGGGTGAGGGGCCGTGAGGAGGTATGCTCTGTGTGTGTGTGTGTGTGTGTGCGTGTGCGGCGGTGTGCGTGCGGCTGCGTGCGTGAGTACATGCGTGTGTGTGTGAAAGAGAGACAATATGCTTTTTTACGCTCAACTTACAGTGTGCCTCGACTTGTTTGTTCCCTCCGTACAGTTTTACATTTTCCAAAACACACACACACACACCACACACACACACACACACACACACACACACACACACACACACAAGCTCTTCCACACACATACACCCCCCCCCCCTCTCTCTCTTCTAATCCCTGTCTCTCTCTCTCTCTTCTTCCACACACATACATGTCTCTCCTCCTCCCCCCCCCCCCCAACCACTCCTCTCTGTCTCTCTTTCCTTCCATCCACTCACTGGTTTCCTCAATGGAAATGACAGTGGAAACGTTGTTGTGGTTGAACTAATTGGTTTTCATCTCAGCCCGTGTGGTTGCTGTGACCTAATTCTGAGCGATCTATGAACAGTTTTGGTTTGGAGTCAGGCTGTGTACATGGCTTATGTTCTAAACTGCACCTATGTCTTGGTTCGTTATCCATGAATCGGTTTTGTTTCCTCGTATTTATCATCTATATTTGTGTGTCTGTGTGTAATAATAACTGTGTGCATGCATTTATTTGTCAAGTTTTGTATACTGTTTGATACATGTATGATTAGTTTGTTCGGTGGTTTATTCTATTACTTGTGTGTGTGTGTGTGTGCATTGTATTTTATTGTGATTTTATTTTTGATATCTTCATAGTTGGCTGGTTTAGTACTTTGCATTTTTTTTTCAGGCTCATCGTTTATTTGTTTCGGTACCATGTATTTATGAGGGTTTTTTTAAAATCTTTTTCCTTTTTTTTTTTTTTTGGTAAGTCTACTCTAAAAGAACTTCTATCTGCCCAGAGTGACTGTAAAGTTTCATACCACCAAAGCTGTGAGATAACGTGTCCTAACTCCACAGCTGTTGTCCAGGACTATTGTGGACGTGTAAGCGTGTGATAGGCCCAGTATATGACTCGCAGTACGGATGTAGCCCATTCAAATGCAGTATGGATGTAGCCCATTCAAATGCAGTACTGATGTAGCCCATTCAAATGCAGTACTGATGTAGCCCATTCAAATGCTCCGTTCTGTTCCCCCACTCGTTCAGCGACGGGATATCAGACACGCGCTCAGACACAAACGTCGCGACGGTTGACGAAGGTGAACAAGATTTTTTCTAACATTTTGTTGCCGCCATTACCTCCCTTTCTGTACACTGTCGGCCTCTATGGTTATCATTTTGGTTGGTTGTTTGTTTTTTGCATAGCACCTGCTCTACATGCCGCCTAGCTAGATACTATGACCTAGGCCGCAAAGGCGAAAGTATGCTGGGCTTTACATGCCTGTTTTTTTTTTTTTGTTTGATTTGATTTAGAGAGAGTTGTCAGTTGTTTTGTTGGAGATTATGTGTGTGTGTGTGTGTGTGTGTGTGTGTGTGTGTGTGTGTGTGTGTGCGCTTGTGCGCGCGCACACTCGTGCGTGCGTGCTTGTATTGTATGCGTGTGCGCGCACGTCTATGGGTGTGTGTATGGTTGTGAGCGCCCGCGTTTGTGCTGCGTGTGTCTGAATCTCCCCCCCCCCCCCCCAGCGTGTTGTGTGTGTGTTGTGTGGGGTGTTGTGGGGGTGTGTGTGTGTGGTTGTGTGTTTGGTGTGTGTGTGTGCGTGCGTCTGTCTGTCCCCCCCCCCCCCTCCCTCTCCTCTTTTCTCTCTCTCTCTCTCTCTCTCTCTTCTCTCTCTCTCTCTCTCTCTCTCTCTCTCGTGTGCGCGACTGTTGTGTGTGGTTGTGTGTGTGTGGTGTGTGTGTTTTGGGGGGAGAAGAAAAATAGCTATTGATTTTTGTCAGTGGCATGTGTGCTTTTTGACTGTTTTACTGAGGGCAATGGGCAAGGACCTCTTTAGCAGCTAGCAAGCTAGTTAGTATGCATGTATAGAGGCCAGCGCTTTCTTGCTCTAGTCGCTATCAGTGACTTTTGACATGCCTGTCTATAAAAGGACATTTCTGCATACCCTATGCAAAACGCTTGCTCCACGTATTTGTTAGTCTGTTAGTATGGTCATTAAGTCTGAAAAAAAAATTCTTTTTTTAAGATACGATTGAGAGACGCACTCGGTACCGGGGGTACAGGAGCTAGAAGGAATGTTTGGGCCTAATGGGAGGTAGAACACACGAACGTACGTTAATACCTAATGTTAATAGTACAACAGGTACATTGTGATTAGGAACCGGAATCATTCGATAACTGCTGCAGTCACTCGATAACTGCGCAGTCTATTCCGATTCAAACGCTGCAGTAAACACTCAAAAAACGGCTGCAGTCACACTCGATAACTGCTGCAGTCAGACTCGATAGCTGCTGCAGTCAGACTCGATAACTGCTGCAGTACACTCGAAAAACTGCGGGCAGGCACTCGATAACTGCTGCAGTCACTCGATAACCGTGCAGTCACACTCGAAAACCGCTGCAGTCACACTCGATAACTGCTGCAGTCACACTCGATAACTGTCACACTCGATAACTGCTGCAGTCAGACTAGCACCACTCGGTGTAAACCTCCACAGCATGCTCACTTGAACAGCATCTTTCCAAACGCTCGTGACTCGCGGAATTGACGACGAGTCAGTCACAGTAAAATGATGGGGGTGTTTGCTTTCAGTTTACTCGCTCTTTACACTGTCTTTTGCGTTGGAGATTAAGCATGGCTGCCTCTTTACACGTGGTCATTGGCGTTGGAGATTAAGCATGGCTGCCTCTTTACACGTGTTCTTTGGCTTGGAGATTAAGCATGGCTGCCTCCTTTACACGTGTTCATTGGGGTTGGAGACTGGGCATGGCTCCCTTTCTTTAACACGTTTTCATTGGCGTTGGAGATTAAGCATGGCTGCCTCTTTACACGTGTTCACTGGCGTTGGAGACTAAGCAAGGCTGCCTCTTTACACGTGTTTCTTTGGCGTTGAGACTTAGAAAGGCTGCCCTCTTTACACTGTTCTTTGGGCTTGGAGACTTAGCATGGCTGCCTCTTTACATGTTTTCTTTGCTTGGAGACTAGCTTGGCTGCCTCTTTACACGTGTTCATTGGCGTTGGAGACTTAGCATGGCTGCTCTTTACACTTTTCATTGGCGTTGGAGACTTAGCAAGGCTGCCTCTTTACACGTGTTCTTTGGGCGTTGGAGACTTAGCATGGCTGCCCGGCTGGGCTATAAGCAACATTATCTTACTTACTTAGCATGGCTGCCTCTTTACACGTGTTTCTTTGGCGTTGGAGACTTAGCATGGCTGCCTCTTACACTGGTTCATTGGCGTTGGAGAACTTACTTGGCTGCCTCTTTACACGTTTTCACTTGGCGTTGGAGACTAGGCATGGCTGCCTCTTTACACGTGTTCATTGGCGTTAGAGACTAAGCATGGCTGGCTCTTTACACGGTTCATTGGCGTTGGGAGACAAAGTATGGCTGCCTCTTTACAACGTGTTCATTGGCGTTAGAGACTAAGCATGGCTGGCTCTTTACACGTGTTCATTGCGTTGAGACTAAGAAAGGCGGGCTCTTTACACGTGTTCTTTGGGTTTAAAAAAACTTAGCATGGCTGCCTCTTTACACGTGTTCATTGGCGTTGGAGACTAAGCATGGCTGCTCTTTACACGTGTTTCATTGGCTTTGGGAAACTAAGCATGGCTGGCTCTTTACACATGTTCATTAGCGTTGGAGACTAAGCTTGGCGGCTCTTAAAACGTGTTCATTGGCGTTGGAGATTAAGCATGGCTGGCTCTTTACACGTTTTCATTGGCTTTGGGAGATTAGGCATGGCTGCCTTTTTACACTGTTCATTGGCGTTGGAGACTAAGCAGGGCTGGCTCTTACACGTGTTCATTGGCTTTGGAGACTTAGCATGGCTGCCTCTTTACACCTTTTCATGGCGTTGGAGACTTAGCATGGCTGCCTCTTTACACGGTTCATTTGGCGTTGGAGACTAAGCATGGCTGCCTCTTTACACGTGTTCAATGGCTTTGGAGACTACCCAGGGCTGCCTCTTTAAAACTGTTTCATTGGCTTTTGGAGACTAAGCATGGCTGGCTCTTTAAACGTGTTCATTGGCTTTTGGAGACAAGCAATGGCTGCCTCTTTACACCTGTTCATTGGGCGTTGAGACTAAGCATGGCTGGTTTCGCAACGAAACTGAGCAAACGGTTGATTTTAAAAAAAAAAAATTTTATTAAACAAATATGACGTTGATCTCACGGAGAGAAACCTAAAAAGAAAAAGAAAAAAAAAAGAAAAAAAGCTTCGAAAGCGGGTGTGATGTTCTTGACGAACCCTTTTTTAAAACCAAACGCTTTTGTTTTCAGATTTTGTTTTCAGATTCAGCGAGCTTTGTGAATTGTGACGGCGGATAGGTGGTCCCATGGATACATGCTTGTCTACGAATGACTGAATTTGGGTTCGTGGCTGAATTCTAAGGCCAGGTTTTTTTTTTCCCCTCTTCCTTGCGTCTGAACCGTTAAGTGGTGATACGAGTACTCGTCTTTCAGATGGGACAAAAAGAAAGGGGAAAAAGAAAAACCGAAAGCAGGGGCGCTCTTTTCCACGTAAAAGGGTTTTCACGGGAAAAGGGAAGATATACTTGCAAAATGTGTTTTAGGACCCGTCCGCTTTTGATAATGATGAAAAAATACAAAAAGACAGGAAAGTAAACTGGAAAAAAAAGAAGAAAAATTGGTGGCGCTGGACTGTGCGAAGCATATTCTTCGGGAAAGAAACCTGAGGGCTTCGTGCGTGAATCTTTTTTGACGTCGAAGTTTTGCCAATACAATACAATGCAATCCAAAACAGTGCAATTCAGTTTCATATTCACAGTACAGCGCAACACAGTTCAGTTCAGTGGTTTATTTAATGTCTTTTCATCGCCAGATGATATTAGACACAAAAAAAAAAAAAATAAAAAAAAAAACCACAACGCACACAAAACACGCGCAAAACACAAACCCCCACACTTAACTTATCACCCACATTATACTTTCAAACCCACATCTGATATATGCATACTGACATGAGTGAAATACCCTAGCGGTACACAAAACGTTGATCTTCATAAAAATTTTGCAACCTGTGACTGCGAAATAACCATGGCAAATTCAGCAACATATGAACCATATAAGACAGTATTAACATTTTCAAAGTTATTCATCTGAATACCCTTCTCCTCATAGAGTGGGGTCAACACTGAGCATTCAAACAGAAGATGATGCACAGAAATGCACAGCGCAACACAAGCCATACCATGTTCAATATAAATCACGTTACTTAGACTACAGTGCAGCGTACTGCAATACAGAACAAGCAATACCATTTATAATGCAGTTCAAAAGAATGTAATATACTACGAAATAAAAAACAAAACGGTGCAAAGCAAACGTTTTTAATAACACGGCGTTTTTGAACGACTTGTGTAACATGAATGGAAGAAACGAGCGTGGATATTCCCGTCATTTCTTCTCTCTCTCTCTCTCTCTCTCTCTTCTCTCTCTCTCTCTCTCTCTCTCTCTTGATGTCATCTGACTTATTATCACTTTATTGCAAAATGACCAGGTGCGGCTTTTGATTCAATTCAGGGGGATTTGGTCAACATACAAACAAACAAACAAACAAGAAACACACCTAACTGCCGTCTCTCTCTCTCTCTCTCTCTCTCCTCTCTCTCTCTCCTCTCTCTCTCTCTCTCTCTCTCTCTTTTAGATGGGAAGGAGGAAGGGATCAGAAGTTAACTTTATTGTACGTGCAAAGAGTATAGTAGAGGCAACACTCGCTGACTTGCACATTCGCAAGCATTCACGCGCGCGCGCACGACACACACACACACACACACACACACACACACCACACACACACACACACACACACACACAGACGCAGACGACACGCACGCACAGACGACACAACACACACACACACACACACAACACACACACACACACACACACACACACACACACACACACACACGTCCCTTCTAAAGATGACCGTTAGATCGTCCAAAACGGCTACAACAAAACAAAAGCAGCATACGTCACTGTTGGCATGATACGTTTAAATCGATTTTTTTTCTTCAAATTTCATTATATCTAACACTGCTTTGTGCTGCCCTGCCCCTCTTGTATCCCTCCAAGACCCCCCTCCCCCTCCCCTGTATCCCCCCTGTACCTTCTTCCATGTACTACCCCAACCCTCTCTGCTCCGATGATCAGTATCAAGAGATTCACATCTGCTGTATTGAAACCACCATGAACATGTGTATCGCTTCATTGTCTCTTTCAATCATATCACACGTATAACGATCAAGTCAATGACATAGTTCGCTTCATGTCTTCATTCCAATCATATACAGACATCGTAATAACAGATCAATCAAATGACATTAGTTGTCGAATTTGTTCTTGTTGTTTTTGAACTTCGGTGTTCGACGAGTTGTCGTTATTGTTATTGAGGGAAGATTTCAAATGTGTGAATTCTGCTTCTTGCCCAGTTTTTTCAGGATTTCCTCATCGCTATTTCATTGAACTGAACGCCATGTTTTAGGTTGCTTTATGAGCAAGATCGTGGTCTTAGTGTTGAGGAGGATTAGTTGCTTACGGTGAGTGTAGTGGAGTCGCTTTCGGCCGAAGTAGGTTCTTATGTACCTGTTTTTTTTTTTGTTTGTTTTTTCATTTAGTTCCCGTGTTTCCTTCTTTGCCTCTTCGTTCTTTTTTCCCCCATTTTCCTATTCCTTTCTTTCCTTCCTTCTAACTTCGCCTTTTCCCGTTTCTTGTTTTTCTTTGTTTTGTTTTTCTTGCTGCACTTTTTGTTCTTCATCATATCTTTTAATCTTCATTTACTTAACCACTTTTTTTTTCTTTCTACATACACGTTTTTTTCGTTGGCATCATCGTCTTTCTTGTTTTTTAGTTATCAACTTTCATTTTCTTTATTTCTTTTACTCTTCAAGTTTACAATCAGACGACGATTAACTTAGATAGGTGAATGCTTACAGGTTTATGTGCTGACTAGAAAATCATTTTACGCTTTTGCATGCATAGTTAGTCACGTTGCGATTTGCCTTCAGCTTAAAGTCAGACCGAGAGTTTAAGCATGTGCCTCATATTGTTCATGTTATGTTTATGCTTTAATATATGTGATGCGATTGTTCCAAAGCATATGTTCCCTATAGAGCAAGCGCTATTTCATAACGTGTTTTGAAATAAACCCTGAATTTTCATGTCAATGGTATTCACTCAGTGGTACGTCTATTCAACCAAGCGGGTACATCGACAATGCACGGATGTTACGTGTTAATGCTACAGACATGGAAAATACACGGATGTTACTTGTTAATGCTACAGACATAGAAAATGCGCGGATGTTACTTGTTAATGCTACATATATAGAAAATGCACGGATGTTACGTGTAATGCTACAGATATAGAAAATGTACGGATGTTACATGTTAATGGTACAGACATAGAAGATGCACGGATGTTACGTGTTAATGCTACAGATATAGAAAATGCACGGATGTTACGTGTTAATGCTACAGATATAGAAAATGTACGGATGTTACATGTTAATGGTACAGACATAGAGAATGCACGGATGTTACTTGTTAATGCTACAGACATAGAGAATGCACGGATGTTACGTGTTAATGCTACAGACATTGAGAATGCACGATGTTACGCGTTAATGCTACGTACATAGAGAATGCACGGATGTTACGTGTTAATGCTACAGACATAGAGAATGCACGGGTGTTACTTGTTAATGCTACAGACATAGAGAATGCACGGATGTTACGTGTTAATGCTACAGACATACAGAATGCACGGATGTTACGTGTTAATGCTACAGACATACAGAATGCATGGATGTTACGTGTTAATGCTACAGACAGAATGCACGGATGTTATGTGTCAATACTACAGATATACAGAATGCATGGATGTTACGTGTTAATGCTACAGACATACAGAATGCATGGATGTTACGTGTTAATGCTACAGACAGAATGCATGGATGTTACGTGTTAATGCTACAGACATAATGCACGGATGTTACGTGTTAATACTACATATATAGAGTCGTACGTATTCACATGTTTCTAGATTTTCGGGGCTTGCTTGTCTTTGGCTGAATTCATTCTGCGACATACATGAACGATAGTATGGCGGGTAGAGTATAGAGAAGCTACCTTAGATTCAGCAAGAAGAGGCATGATTGATGATGATGATGATGATCAGTCACTGGTGTGTGACTTTTGTGTCGCTAATGGTCGCAGTTTTTTTCTCCTTTGTATTGTCGACGAGATTATCGTTTTTTCAAAGAGTAGACCTTTTCTGCTGCATTGATCTGACGTTTCATGCACTTCACGTGTAACCTGCTGCCCGTGTAGACATCGCTGACATCTTAGTCATCATTCTGTCGTTCAGTGTACGCATTACATGCTTGATGGTGGTGGGTGGGGATGAACTGAAATGCTCAATTGGTACGTGAATACTACGAACAGTTATGTATTTGCAATGTGTAAAACGTTCTTGAGATCGTTGTTTTGTATGGTACAGTGTGCATGCGACAAGTACACGTTTGTGTCGATATTAGCAATGTTAGTGTTTACCACAACTAGCATGATGTCATATTCGGCATCTTGTGCGTCCTTCTCCTTGCTGCCATTATCATTATTATTATTAGTATTATTATTATTATTATGTCGTTTTCACTTCCTGCCAACCTGTCACTACATATTCACAAACTCGAGACTTGCTTCCCTTTAGATTTCCGAGGGAAAACAGTTGTGTCTTTTTGTTTGAAACATTCGTGCGTGCACACTTGATTTATTGACCAGTAAAGCTCCCTCATTTAATTTGTGTCAAAACACATGTCTAATAATACCCCTAAAATGCACTTAGGATTGTTGCTATTATTAAGAGTACTTATGTACTTACTTGCAAAGTGTTGATAGGATTGTTGCTATTATTAAGAGTACTTATGTACTATTGTTAAGAGTACAAAGAACTTCTAAACTGTTAATGGACAAGTGCATGTCGCACATCCTATTTCAGTTCAGACTGTATGCTGCTGTGACAAAAGTACACCGTCACCCTTCTCTCTGTATTTAGTAGATATTGTGTCCAAATATATTCACGCCTTTTTTTTTAAAGCTGCAAATTTTGTAGGGCTATGTACTCCTTCCCTCTAAGACTTGGAGTGTGTGTGTGTGTGTGTGTGTGTGTGTGTGTGTGTGTGTGTGTGTGTGTGTGCGCGCGCGCGCGCGCGCGTGCGTGCGTGCGTGCGTGCGTGCGTGCGTGCGTGCGGCGGGTGTGTGTGTTGTGTGTGTGTGGTGTGTGTGTGTGTGTGTGTGTGTGCGTGCAAGCGTGCGTGCGTGCGTATTTCTGTCCTTCACTTTCACGTCTACTTACATCTTGAGTATTCATAAGCTACAGTACAAATGAAAAAAGCAAATTAACGTAACGTTATAAAGAAATCATGAACAACAAAATCCCACAGCAGGTAACAAATGATGGGGCTTTGAGTTAGCGCTAATACAGTGTCACAAAGTAAAACTGTGTTCTTTGAAACCTCATCTAAACAAGCCTCCGAAAAAGCAGGCAAAAACAATGTAACCCCCCCCCCCTCCCCCCCCCCCCCCCCCCCCCCCGTGAAAGGCATGTAATCGTCGGATGTTTTTTCGGCACAGTTCGTATTTTTGAGAAAATTTTTAAAGGTTTTATGTTTCAACCTAGAAATAGAAAAAAAAAAATGCTATTGATCCGGTGTGGGGTAACTTGTGACCATAATGAGATCCTAAAACATTGTCACGTTAGATGCTAATTTTCTGCATAGATAGTCGGAAGCGCACGCGCGTGCGTCGGTTTGTGCGTGCGCGTGCGTGCGTGTGTGTGTGTGTGTGTGGTGTATGTGTGTGTGCCGCGCGCGCGCATGTGTGGTGTGTGTGGTGTTGTGTGTGTGGTGTGTGTGTGTGTGTGTGTGTGTGTGCGTGCGTGCGTGCGCGTGTTCTTAAACATTTTGCTACTACAAACGTTACCATTTCCTTCTTCCCCTTTGCCATTCTGCTCTTTCCACTTTTGTCCTCTGCTTCGACGTCTTTGCCTCCTGTCCTTGCTCTGGAATTCTCTCTATTCCATGTCGCCTGCCTCTACCTCCCTCCCCCCCTCCCCTTAACTCATCGTTCTTTTCCTGCTTCTTCCCCTTCTCTCCTGCACTTCCTCTTCCTGCTACTGCTTCCCCTTCTTCTCCTGCACTTCCTCTTCCTGCTACTGCTTCCCCTTCTTCTCCTGCACTTCCTCTTCCTGCGACTGCTTCCCCTTCTTCTCCTGCACTTCCTCTTCCTGCTACTGCTTCCCCTTCTTCTCCTGCACTTCCTCTTCCTGCTACTGCTTCCCCTTCTTCTCCTGCACTTCCTCTTCCTGCGACTGCTTCCCCCTTCTTCTCCTGCACTTCCTCTTCCTGCTACTGCTTCCCCTTCTTCTCCTGCACTTCCTCTTCCTGCTACTGCTTCCCCTTCTCTCCTGCACTTCCTCTTCCTGCTACTGCTTCCCCTTCTTCTCCTGCACGTCCTCTTCCTGCGACTGCTTCCCCTTCTTCTCCTGCACTTCCTCTTCCTGCTACTGCTTCCCCTTCTTCTCCTGCACTTCCTCTTCCTGCTACTGCTTCCCCTTCTTCTCCTGCACGTCCTCTTCCTGCTACTGCTTCACCTTCTTCTCCTGCACTTCCTCTTCCTGCTACTGCTTTCACCTTCTTCTCCTGCACTTCCTCTTCCTGCTTCCCCTGCTGCTTCAGACACCTTCGTTCTCTTCTTCCTTCTCCTCCTTCGCCTTTTCTGGCTGGCTTCTCCTGCCCTTGTCTCCCGGGCTTCTGCGCCTTTTCCCTTTTCTTTCTCCTCCTGCTTTCCCTATTCTCCTTCTCTCGTTCTCTCCTCCTGCTGTGCCCATTGTGGTCGGCTGGGCTGTGAGTTACATTGAATCCCTCCTAGTGAGTCTGGTCCAGCTCCCCCCCCCCCTCCCCCCTCTTTTTCTCCTCCCATGCCTTCTTCTCTTTTACTTGCGTCTTCATCATCCTTGAATGTCCGCTCCTCTTTCTCCTGTGCTTTTTCCTCCTCCTGTTCATACGTCCTTCTTTTTTTCCCCCCTCTCTCCTTCTGTTTGAACCTTCTCTTCTTTCTCCTTCGTCTGCTTCTTCACCTTCTTCCTTCCCGCCTTCCCCGTCTCTTTGTTCTTGTTTTTCCTCTTCTGCCATGTCTCGCCTCCTCTCCCTCCCCCTCCTGTGCCTTCTCCTCCTCCCCCTCCTCCTGTTTCCCCTCCTCTTTGGTTGGCCCTTTGTGCCATGTACTCCGCTTCTCCTTCTGCTCCTCTCCCTGTTCCTTCGACTCTCTCCCCATCTCCTACAATTGTTCACCCTTCTGCCTTGCCTTGTTGTTTTTTCTTCTCCTTCTCCTCCCTTTCCCTGTCTTCCTTCTCTTGCACCTCCTGTGTTCTTGTGTCCGACGTAGTTTCATCTTCTTCCTTTCCACTCCTCTTTCCGCTTCTCCTCTGCCCCCCCCCCCTCCCCCCCACCCCCGCGCCCCTCCTTTCTGCTGCGTCTTCTGTTTCTATAATCGTTTTTCTTTTTACTTTCTCCTACTTGTTCTTTTTTTCTGTTATGTCTTCTGCTTGTGCACCTTTTTCTCCTCCTCTTTGTCACCACTTCTTCTCCTTCCCTTCCCTAGCCGTGTCTAATTCTCCTCCTCCTCTTTCTCCTCTCGCTCTTCGTTCTGTCTGGATCTGCTTCTGCACTTTCTCAGTCTTCTCCTCCTCCTCTTCCTTTTTCTCCTCCTCCTCCTCCTCCTCCTCCTCCTCCTTTTCCTTCTTATTTCTTGCAGTTTTCTGTTTCGTTTCTCTTGTTTTTCCCTCTTGATTCTTCCTCTGCCTCTCCCTGTTCTCCTCCGTCCTGTGCTGGTGATCTTCCATTGCGGTGCTGACGAACATGGTTCCCTCCCTTCTCTCTCTCTCTCAGACACAGCAAACGTAGCCAAGCCTCTTCAGCAAAAGCGAGCTAGCAGTGCTGGACCCATCAACAGTGCCAGGTTTCCCAAGGAATCGAAAAAGGTCAGGCAATCTTCTCTGTCTTCTGTCTGTGTGTGTGTCTGTCTGTCAGTGTGTTTGTCTGTCTGTCTGTCCGTCCGCCCTTGCCCTCTCTCCTCTCTCTCTCCTCTCTCTCTCTCTCTCTCTCTCTCTCTCTCTCTCTCTCTCTCCCCTCTCTCCTCGTGTGTGTGGTGTGGGGTGTGTGTGTGTGTTTGTGTGTGTGTGTGTGTGTGTGTGTGTGTGTGTGTGTGTGTGTGTGTGTGTGTGGTGTGGCGTGCGGGGCTGACATGTTTTCATGACCAGTTCATTTTCAGCCCCGTGTCTTAAGGCTGTGATGCTGCATAGAAAGAAAACCTTTGACATGGTCTTGTCGCTTTTTTAAACCCCCCCCCCCCCCCCCCCACCCACACACACACACACACGCACACACTCCCCCTCCTACCTCTCCCCCCCCCTCCATATCTTTTTCTCCGAATGAAGACAAACTCGTGAAGTTACATGACACCCCAATTGATTACAAGGGAAGCTTAGGATACACAGAGTATAAAAACATATCCGAAAAAAAGGAAACATTCTCTCTCTCTCTCTCTCTCTCTTCTCCCCTCTCCCCTCTCCTCCCTCCCCTCTCTCTCTTATTTTTTATTTTTTTTTTGTTGTTTTGTTTATTATTATTCTTTTTTTTTTTTTTGTTTTCATTTACTTCTATTTTCATTTGATGTTCCTCTATGATTACATGACCGCTTTGCTTGCTTCTTTGATTTCTTACATTAATTGATTTCACTGCATGTTGTAGTCCCCTAACTCAGGGCGAGGACTGGATGTAAAAAAGCACGTTAGTGCTTATCTATTATCCTCGAAAAAAAAGAATTTTTCTTTTCTTGGGCTTGTCTCTCTCTCTCTCCTCCTCTCTCCCTCCTCTCTCTCTCTCACAACACACACACACACACACACACACACACACACACACACACACACACACACACACACACAACACACACACACACACACACACACACTACAAGACGGCACACACACACACACACACACACACACACACACACACACACACCACACACACACACACACACACTCACTCACACTCAACCCATAACACCCTGCCGCTGGCCCCCACCCCCACCCCACCTGCAAAACGGGACCCCTCTATACCCCCCACTTTCCGACCTACCATACCCGCACCCCCCAGCACACTACACCTACTCGCCATCCCAACACCGCCCTATCTACACTTTAAATCCCCAAGTGAGTACCCACACCCCCGACACCCCCACATATTCCACACCACATTCTCCACCTCTTAAAAGCCTAACAATCCCCCCCCCCCCCCCCCCCAAACACACCTCACATCCACCTTCCATTTCCATCCCCCCAAATTCCCCCCCCTCCCCCCCCGAAACACGTATCCCCTACCGCCATCCTCACCCCACCCCCACACCCTCTCATCCTCGAGGACCTAAAGCACGCACCACCCCCTCTCCCCCTTTAACAATACAACTAACCACACACACACAATACACACGCATAATACGTAAGCACGTACATTCCTTCCCCCACACACTCCAGTTCGCACGAGCACACACACACACACACACACACACACACCACACACACACACACACACACACACACACACACACACACACCTATACGTACATTCACCGACAAATACATACCTATACCTCCTCCCCCCCCTACCACCACACCCCCCCACCACCACACACACCCACACACACAACAAACACCACACTCTCACTCCACCACACCCCACATTCACACGCTATCATCCCCCCACCCCCCTATCGTATAGTTGGTGATCCGCCCCTGTGGCATGAAGCTACAGCCGTGGTGTTGTGTGTTGCAGTCCAAGAGTCGCCACCAGTACACTTGGAGGAGTACCAGTGTCTAAAAGAGGAGCTTCGTAGACGACAGAGAGCCTACAAATCTTTCCTGCCTTATCGATCCGCCACCGCCATGTTTTGACGTCATTCCACTTCCGTCTGTCCTCTCGGTGAAAAACAAAACGAACATTCCTTTTTTGTTTTGGAAATGTCACACAATGCTCACTTTTCTGTTTTAGGACTGCTTTTGAAGCGTTTAGAATTCATCAAGCGGATCATGAAATAAGACAGTATGTTGGGTTTTTCTTTTTTTTGTTTTTTTCTCATACTTGGTTACCATCAGATTCGTACGTTTTGGCTCACGTCACTTCCGTCCTGATTTCCAGCCTACCCTCCATCTGTGATAGTTGTGCTTTCTTTGCGTCGATGGAGCTCACTCTTCTAGGGCGCAGAGAACTGTATAGGACCTGAAAGATATATTATTTTTTTAAAATATTTCTTTCGTAAACGTGGTAATATGTCGTTTAGTCTTATATCTCGATTGCATAATGATATCAATTGTAAAACTGGTGGTTTCTAAATTCGTTTTTTTTTTCCTTTCTAAATGTTTTTATTTATCTTCTTTCGTGAATGGCAGGAGCCACTGGCTCTTCGTATCGTAAAAGAGTTACACAGCAAACAAGACAACACAATGCAAATTGATGTAATTTCCGTGTTTGCACTTCTTTTTGTTTGTTTGTTTAATTTAACACATCAAATATATGGTGCTTATCATGGGAAAACAAAAACTGGGGGGGGCGGGGAGAGAGGGGGGGCAAAACCTGGAGGGGCGAAGAGAGAGAAAAGGGCCCAAAAACTGGGAGGGGCGAAGAAAAGAGAGAGGGCTTGGGAGATTCTGCTGAGAAAGACAGTTCAGAAGAGTTGTTCCCTTTGTCTACGGACTACGGTAGGTCTCGTCCATCACACGGGTCCCCTTTCGTTAAAACCCGGATGGTGGGGATGAGGAGAGGGGACAGGGCTAGGGGTGTGGCACGGAGGGGCCGGGGGGAGGGAGGGTCAACAAGGGTGCCATCATCCATGAGGGTAAACTGGACGGACGCCTAAAACTGACCAGGTACTCTGACCCTGAAGGCCGTGTCCCCCCCTACGCTGTCACGTTCCGAATTAACTCCACCCCCTCCCCCCCCCCCCACCCCCACGTCATCCTCTCTCCCACCTCCTACCCCGTCTTCCCTCCACCCTCCACCCTCCCCCGTTTTTGGGTTTTTATTCTCGCGAAAAGTTAAAAAAAAAATTCTCCCTGATTATACCCATTGCTCCACCCTGCCCCCCTCCCCACCCCACCCCTGCCCCTCTTCCCCCACCCTACCCCTCTTCCTCACCCCCACCCTGCCCTCTTCCCCCACCCGCCCCTCTCCCCACCCCCACCCTGCCCCTCTTCCCCCACCCTGCCCCTCTTCCCACCCCCACCCACCCCTCTTCCCCCATCCTGCCTCTCTTCCCTTCACCCCCACCCTGCCCCCTCTTTCCCCTTTACCCCCACCCGGCCCCCTTCCCCCACCCAAACCCCCCTTCCCCACCCCCACCCTGCCCCTCTTCCCTCACCCCCACCCTACCCCTCTTCCCTCATTTTCCCCGCCCCTCTTCCCTCACCCCCACCCTACCCTCTTCCCTCACCCCCACCTGCCGCCCTCTTCCCTCACCCCCACCCTACCCCTCTCCCGCCCCCACCCCACCCCTCTTCCCTCACCCCCACCCTACCCCTCTTCCCCTCACCCTGCCCCTCTTCCCTCACCCCCACCCTAACCCCTCTTCCCTCACCCCACCGCCCCTCTTCCCTCACCCCCACCCCCACCCCTCTCCCCCCCCCTGCCCCTCTCCTCACCCCCACCCTACCCCTCTTCCCCCACCCTACCCCTCTTCCCTCACCCCCACCCTGCCCCTCTTCCCTCACCCCCACCCTACCCCTCTTCCCCCCACCTACCCCCCTTCCCTCACCCCCACCCTGCCCCTCTTCCCCCCACCCTACCCCTCTTTCCCCCACCCTCACCCGCCCCTCTTCCCTCACCCCCACCCTGCCCTCTTCCCCACCCCCACCCTGCCCCTCTTCCCTCACCCCCACCCTGCCCCTCTTCCCTCACCCCCACCCTGCCCCCTTTCCCCCACCCCCACCCTGCCCCTCTTCCCTCACCCCACCCTGCCCTCTTCTCTCGCCCCCACCCTGCCCCTCTTCTCTCGCCCCCACCCTGCCCCTCTTCCCTCGCCCCCACCCTGGGCCCCCCCTTTTCCCCCCCCCACCCTGCCCCCTCTTTCCCTCGCCCCCACCCTGCCCCTCTTCCCTTTGCCCCACCCGCCCCTCTTCCCTCGCCCCCACCCTGCCCCTCTTCCTCGCCCCCCCCCTGCCCCTCTCCCTCGCCCCCCCCCTGCCCCTCTTCTCCCCACCCTGCCCCTCTTCCCTCGCCCCCACCCTGCCCCTCTTCCTTTGTCCCCACCCTGCCCCTCTTCCCTTTGCCCCCACCCTGCCCCTCTCTCCCACCCTGCCCTCTTTCCCCCGCCCCCAACCTGCCCCTCTTCTCCCCACCCTGCCCCTCTTCCCTCGCCCCCACCCTGCCCCTCTTCTCGCCCCCACCCTGCCCCTCTTCCCTCGCCCCCAACCCTGCCCCCTATCCCTCGCCCCACCCTGCCCCTCTTCCCTCGCCCCCACCCTGCCCATCTTCCCTCGCCCCCACTCTGCCCCCCTTCCCGTCGCCTTCACCCTGCCCCTCTTACCTCACCCCCACCCTGCCCCTCTTCTTCCCGCCCCCACCCTGCCCCTCTTCCCTCGCCCCCACCCTGCCCCTCTTCCTCGCCCCCACCCTGCCCCTCTTCCCTCCCCCCCACCCTGCCCCTCTTCCCTCGCCCCCCCCCCTGCCCCTCTTCCCTCGCCCCCACCCTCCCCCTCTTCCCTCGCCCCCCTGCCCCTCTTCTCCCCACCCTGCCCCTTTCCCTCGCCCCCACCCGCCCCTCTTCCCTCGCCCTCACCCTGCCCCCTTTCCCTCGCCCCACCCTGCCCCTCTTCCCTCGCCCCCACCCTGCCCACCCTTTTCCCTCGCCCCCACCCTGCCCCTCCTCCCCACCCTGCCCTCTTCCCTCCCCCCCACCCTGCCCCTTTTCCCTCGCCCCCACCCTGCCCCTCTTCCCTCCCCCCCACCCTGCCCCTCTTCTCCCCACCCTGCCCCTCTTCCCCCGCCCCCAACCCTCCCCCTCTTCCCCGTCCCCACCCCTTGCCCCTCTTCCCTCGCCCCCACCCTGCCCTCTTCTCCCCACCCTGCCCTCTTCCCTCGCCCCCACCCTGCCCCTCTTCCCTCGCCCCCCCCCTGCCCCTCTTCCCCTCACCCCCACAGACGTGACAACACTGTTGTATACCCTGGTGTTTATGACCATGTGTTTGCATGTCTAGGTACTTATGACCACGTGTGTACATGTCTAGGGTATTTATGACCACGTGTTTACAATGTCTAGGGTGTTGATGACCAGGGTGTTTACATGTCTAGAATTTTTGATGACCACGTGTTTAAAATGTCTAGGGTTTTGATGACCATGTTTTAAAATGTCAAAGGGTGTTGAAGCCACGTGTTTACATGTCTAGGGTGTTGATGACCACGTGTTTACATGTCAGGTGTTTAAATGACCACGTGTTTACATGTCTGGGGTGTTGATGACCATGTTTTACATGTCTGGGGTATTGCCCACGTGTTTACATGTCTAGGGTGTTGATGATCATGTGTTTACATGTCTAGGGTGTTGATGACCACGGGTTTACATGTCTAGGGTGTTTATGACCACGTTTTTTGCAAAGTCGGGGTATTTATGACCATGAAATTTGCATCCGAGGGTGTTTTTTTATGTGTTTGCATGTCTTGGGGTGTTTGTGACCATGCTTCCGTATCTTGGGATGTTTTGTGACCGTTTTTTGCATGCTGTAAATATGTTATTTGCGTGTCGGGGAGGGGGAGGGTCTTCATGTCCATAATTTATATGTTGTGGTAGTTTTTAAGACGACGTATTCGCGTATTGGAGGGTCTTTCCACCTTATTCTGCATTCCTAGGGTCTTTTTAATCCCCGTATTTGTGTATCTGGGGGCCATTGTTACTGTTCATTTCAGGTTTGGGGTGTATATGTCCCTGTTTTTGATATAGGTATGGAATAACGGGATCTCGGGCTTGCTGGGTCATATCATGCATCCAAGATCTTTTGTTCCTGCTTTTACGTACCCGGGTCCTTTACCCGCACCCTGAGGTCCTTTTTTCCCAATACCATGAAGTCCTTTTTCCCCAATACCCTGAGGTCCTTTTTCCCCAATACCATGAGGTCCTTTTTCCCCAATACCTGAGGTCCTTTTCCCCCGTACCTGAGGTCCTTTACCCGGCACCCTGAGGTCCTTTTCCCCAATACCCTAGGTCCTTTTCCCGATACCATGAGGTCCTTTTTACCCCAGTACCCTGAGGTCCTTTACCCGCACCCTGAGGTCCTTTTCCCCCAATACCATGAGATCGTTTTCCGGTACCATGAGGTCCTTTTTCCCCGGTACCATGAGGTCCTTTACCCGGCACCCTGAGGTCCTTTTCCCCCAATACCCTGAGGTCTTTTTCCGGCACTCTGAGTCCTTTTTCCCATGCACCCGGAGGTCCTTTACCCGGCACTCTGAGATCCTTTTTTCCCAATACCCTGAGGTCTTTTTCCGGTACCATGAGTCCTTTTTTCCCCAATACCCTGAGGTCTTTTTCCGACACCCTGAGGTCCTTTTTTCCTCGATACCCTGAGGACTTTTTCCGGTACCATGAGGTCCTTTTCCCAATACCCTGAGGTCCTTTACCCGGACCCTGAGGTCCTTTTTCCCCCAATACCCTGAGGTCTTTTTCGGTACCCTGAGGTCCTTTACCTGGCACCCTGAGGTCCTTTTTCCCCAATACCCTGAGGTCTTTTTCCCGGGTATCATGAGGTCCTTTTTCACCGGTACCCTGGGGTCCTTTTCCACCAATACCCGGGAGTCCTTTTTCCCGGTACCTTGAGGTCCTTTTTCCCCTGTACCCTGGGGCCCTTTTTTTTCCCGGTACCTTGAGGTCCTTTTCCCCTGTACCCTGGGGCCTTTTTCCCCTGTACTCTGGGGTCCTTTTTTTCCCCTGTACCCTGGGTCCTTTTTCCTCTGTACCATGGGGTCCTTTTTCCTCTGTACCCTGAGGTCCTTTTTCCTCTGTACCCTGGGCTCCTTTTTCCCTGTACACTGGGGTCCTTTTTCCCCTGTACCATGGGGTCCTTTTCCCCCTGTACCATGGGGTCCTTTTTTTCCCCTGTACCATGGGGTCCTTTTTTCCCCTGTACACTTGGGTCTTTTTTCCCAGTACCCTGAGGTCCTCTTTCCCAGTACCCTGACGTCCTTTTCCTCCCGGTACCCTGGTCCTTTTTTTCCCCTGTACCCTGGCGTCCTTTTTTCCCCGGTACCCTGAGGTCCCTTTTCAGGGTACCCTGAGTCCTTTCCTACTGGTCCCCTAAGGTCCTCATTCCCCTGTAACCTTGAGGTCCTTTTTCCTCGGTACCATGAGGTCCTTTTTTCCGGTACCCTGCGGTCTTTCCCCCCTGCACCCTTGAGGTCTTTTTTCCCCCGTACCCTGACGTCCTTCCCCCCCCCCCCCCCCCCCCCGGTACCCTGAGGTCCTTTTCCCCCCGGTACCCTGGGATCCTTTTCCCTAGTACCCTGAGGTCCTTTCCCCCTGTACTCTCGAGGTCCTTTTCCCCCCTGTACCCTTGAGGTCCTTTTCCCCCTGTACCCTTGAGGTCCTTTCCCCTGTACTCTTGAGGTCCTTTCCCCCTGTACTCTTGAGGTCCTTTCCCCCTGTACCTCTTGAGGTCCTTTCCCCCTGTACTCTTGAGGTCCTTTCCCCCTGTACCCTTGAGGTCCTTTTCCCCTGTACTCTTGAGGTCCTTTTCCACCTTGTACCCTTGAGGTCCTTTCCCCCTGTACTCTTGGTCCTTTCCCCTGTACCCTTGAGGTCCTTTCCCCTGTACCCTTGAGGTCCTTTCCCCCTGTATCCTTGAGGTCCTTTTCCCCCTGTACTCTTGAGGTCCTTTCCCCCTTGTACCCTTGAGGTCCTTTCCCCCTGTACTTTTGGGTCCTTTCCCCTGTACCCTTGAGGTCCTTTCTCCTGTACCCTTGAGGTCCTTTCCCCTGTACCCTTGAGGTCCTTCCCCTGTACCCTTGAGGTCCTTTCCCCTGTACCCTTGAGGTCCTTTTCCCCTTATACCCTTGAGGGTCTTTCCCCCTGTACTCTTGAGGTCCTTTCCCCCTGTACTCTTGAGTCCTTTCCCCCTGTACTCTTGAGGTCCTTCCCCCTGTACTCTTGAGGTCCTTCCCCTGTACTCTTGAGGTCCTTTCCCCTGTACCCTTGAGGTCCTTTTCCCCCTGTACTCTGAGGTCCTTTCCCCCCCTTGTACCCTAGGTTCTTTCCCCCCTGTACCCTTGAGGTCCTTTCCCCCTGTACTCTTGAGGTCCTTTCCCCCTTGTACCCTGAGGTCCTTTCCCCCTGTACTCTTGAGGTCCTTTCCCCCTTGTACCCTGAGGTCCTTTCTCCCTTGAAACCCTGAGGTCCTTTTTCCGGTTCCCCGAGGTCCTTTTTTTCCCGGAACCCTGAGGTCCTTTTTCACGGATTTGCACTCCCTTCCTCCCCTGCGTTTCTCTCATCCCATATTTTACAGACTTTTGGTCCTGTTGTCCCTGTATTTGCACTCGATGAGATCCTCGTTTTCCCTTTTAGTTGCTTTACGGTGGGGTCCTCTTGTCCCTGTACTTGCATACCAGGGTTCCTGTGCCCCTGTATTGTGTCATCGTGTCCTTTCATTCCTGTGTTTACTACCTGGGAGAATCAGTGAGTCCTCTTACTTGCGTGCTTGGGAGCGAGTGCTTTTTCATGTGCTTTTTTTCATGTATTTGTGTCCCTGGGGTGTTCTTTTGTCCCTGTAATTGTATCCCTCGAGCCTTTCGTGCGTGTATTTAGCATAACCGATGCCCCTTTGTCCCCCTCATGGCAAGTCCTGGAGGTTCTTCGTCCCAGTATTTGCAAGTCTATAGTCTTTTTGATCGTATATTGGAATCCTAGAGTCTTTGGACCGACCATTTTTACTCTGAACTCTGTCTGAATTGGCGGTACATGGGGATCCTTTAGAACCCAATTGGCATCGCCTTACCCCGATCTCTCCCTTCTCGCCACAATTCATAAATTGATGGTTTCTTCCAGTTTATTTCGAACAAAAAGGTACTCTCCCCCCCCCCCCCCCCACCCCCCTCCCCCGACCTTGCCGCTCTTTTCCGACTTTTTCTTTCGATAATGAGTAGGTCAGACCAGAATATTTTACAATTCGGACAATAGAAAACAGACGAGCTCAGTGATTCGGATGTTTATGGCGTTTAACGTAACAGACCAGCTGTTGCACAGCACATGATTCTCGACTAACACCGCAGTTTCTGCATCGCTCGGCCTAACTGTTATTACAAAATGAAGCGTAAGACCTCGAAAGCCTGTCATCCGAATTGGGCATGGAGAATTACACTTTTTTGTGTGTGACTCGAAGGCCCTTCTTGCCCCGTTTCAAGGGCAACGTCAGTTTCGACCCCCCCGTCCTCGTCCACGCTCGCGGGAAAGACGTCGAAGTCACGAAGTGTCCGGTCAGTTCATGGGGACTGGTGGCGGGTGGGACGTGGTGGCCGCCTCTCTCCGCATGAGGGCGCTCATTCAAGCTGGCTCAGCGCTAAGCAATCAATTAATAGCAGAAAGGAGTAGATAGTAAGCAACCTATCCCGCCCTCTTGAAGGAACTGATCCGGGCATTAGGGAATGAGATGGGGAGGGGAGGGAGGGAAAGATCTCTCTGAAGTACGGATCACCATACCGCTTTTTTTCAAAGGGGTTGATCTGCACTTCTATGCAACGGTATTGTTTTTATATCGGGGAAGAACTTGGAAGAGATGGCTGATCGAGCCTGTACGATGTTCATTGACGACTTTTGCTTTTTATAACAAAAAAAGATTTCATACAGAGTCTGGGGGTTAAAGGCGTGTTGAAGGTGAAACCGTCTTTATCACCCGGTCAGACTGTATGAAAGGGCTAGCAGTTTATCGTTTATACGTTTTAGAACCCCCCTCAGATTAGATATGTTGATGTACGAGTTTTGCTGGGCAAGGTAATGATATAATGTCATGACATGATGGATTGACTTGATGGTGATTGAAGAGGTCTGTGCTGTCCTCTTTTACTCCTCTGCCACTCCCCCCCCCCCCCCCCCCCTCTATTTCTGCCTTGCCTCCCCTGCTGCCCCCCACCACCACCCACGCCTCGCTCCCATCCCTATTACTGTCTACTCTGCCCCCAAACCTACAATCCTCCTTATTTCTGTCTCCCCCACCACCCCCGCCCCAACCTCGCTTCCTCGCCCTCGACCCCACTCCCTGCCCTATTTCTCCCCTGCCCTATTTCTCCACCCCCCTATTTTTCCCTCCCCGGCCGTCCTCCTCACTCCCCGCCCTACTTAGTGCCTCCTTCGCCATTTGCCCCAACACCACCCCACTTCCCTTCCTAATTCTGCCTTCCGCTTCGCCCACCCCCACCACCCCATTTCTGCCTCCCCTGCGGCATCCCCGCTCCTCACCCCAGTCTCCCCGCCCCTCACCCCAGTCTCCCCGCTCCCCACCCCAGTCTCCCCGCCCCTCACCCCAGTCTCCCCAGTCTCCCTGCTCCCCATGGTCTCTTCGGCCCCCCACCCCAGTCTCTTCACCCCTAACCCCAGTCTAACCCTCCCCCCCCCCCACCCCAGTCTACCCCCCCCCACCCCAGTCTACCCCACCCCCCACCCCAGTCTAACCCCACCCCCCACCCCAGTCTACCCCACCCCCCACCCCCCCACCCCAGTCTACCCCACCCCCCCATCCCAGTCTACCCCACCCCCCACCCCAGTCCTACCCCACCCCCCCACCCCAGTCTCCCCACTCCCCACCCCAGTCTCCCCACCCCGCCCCCTCACCCCAGTCTCCCCGCCCCCTCACCCCAGTCTCCCCCCCCCCTCACCCCAGTCTCCCCGCCCCCTCACCCCAGTCTCCCCGCTCAACTTCTGCCACTCCTGCTCCAAACCTTTCTGTCCCCCTTGCCCCCAACCCCCGCTGCGCCACTCCACGCCCTATCTCCCTCTCCCACCCCCCTGTCGTCACGTCTCCTCTGTCTCCATCCCCCAGTCTTATCTGTTATTTCCCCACATATCCCCCTCCCCTCTCTCTCTCTCCGCCTCCATCTCTCTCGTGCTGACTGTCTGTCCCCCTCCCGTCACTGTCCGTCTTACTCCCCCTCTGTCGTCCTGTCTGTCTCTCGCCCGCCCCCCCCCCCCCCCCAACTCCATCTCTCGACTACCAGCCCCGTCTCCCCCCTCCTCGCTCCATCTCTCTCTCGACTACCACCCCCGTCCTCTCTCCCCCCTCCCCTGTTATCTCCCACTCTCTCTCTCCTGTCTTTTTCTCTGAGCATACGCATGGTGGGTGGGTGCATGTATATGTGATTGTGCTCTGTGCGAGTGAGCATACAAAGTGCACGCGCGCTGCGTACGTTTGTGTATATAAAGCATGTGTACATACACTTTATGTGTACACACAGATATCATGCACAACACATTCAATGTCAACATCGGAATCCTAAACCGCGCCAAGTGTGACGGCCATTTCGCCGGAGTTCTACCACAATCTGGAAAAAAAGCACTGCAGAATTGACAGTGGTACCCGTTTCAGTGATTGTAGCCAGAGTGCCCGTTGTAGCGATTGAAACCTCTCGCTACCGAGCAGCAACCCTCAGAACTACATGTTACATAAACTGTAACAAGAGGAGGGAAAGGCGGGAGACTTTCCGTGCCCAACACAAGGAAGAGGGCCACACACAGCAGAGGCGAAAATATTCAAGTGAACGACAGAGGGCGACAGACAAGGGGAAAGCTTAGTCTTTTGCCAGTCGTCCAGGCTTTTACATGAATAATCGCCGCTTCCCCAGAACGCGTGGATACATTCAAGCTGTCTGTCGTCCTGTCTCTCCCTGTCCTGTCTATCTCCTCCCTCCCCCTTGTCCTATCTCTGTCTCCTGCCCCCACCCTCACCCCCATCTTCGTCCAGTCTCTCTCTCCCCTCCCATTCGTCCCCCCCCCCCCCCCCCCCCCCCCGCGAAGTCGTCCCGTCTATCTCTCCCTGCTCAGTGTCTATGTCTCCCTCTCCATTCCCTTCGTCTCTCTCTCTCTCTGTCCCCCTGTCTTGTCTCTCCATCTCCCTCCCTCTCCCCTCCCCTTCGTCTCTCTCTCTCTGTGTCCCCCTGTCTTGTCTCTCCATCTCCCTCCCTCTCCCCTCCCCTTCGTCTCTCTCTCTCTCTGTCCCCCTGTCTTGTCTCTCCATCTCCCTCCCTCTCCCCTCCCCTTCGTCTCTCTCTCTCTGTCCCCCCTGTCCTGTCTCTCCATCCCCCTCCCTCTCCATTCCCTTCGTCCCGCCTTGTTCTCTCCCTCCACCCCCCAGTCGTACTGTTTTCTCTCCCCCCCCCCCACACGTCCCGTCTGTCTCCCTCTCCCCCCCTCCCCCCCTTCTCCCGTGTCATCCCAATTTTCTGTCCCCTCCCAGCCCCGTCCGTCTCTCCCCCTACCACCTTTGTCTGTCTCCACACCATCACCACCACCACCACCCCTGTCGTCCCATGTCTCTCTCCACACACACACACACACACACACACACACACACACACACACACCACACACACTCACACACACACACACACACACACACACACACACACACAAACACACACACACTCACACACACACACACACACACACACACACACACACACTCACACACACACACACACACACACACACACACACACACACACACACAAACACACACACACTCACACACACACACACACACAGCGTCCCGTCTCTCTCTCTCCACACCCCTCTACCCCATCCCGGTCTCTCCACACCCCCCCCCCTCTCTCTCTCTTTCCTCCCTATCCTCCCTGTCTCTCTTCACCAACCCGTCTCTCTCCACTCCCTCTTTCTCCCTTCCCTCTCTGTATCCCTCCCGTCCCCCCCCCCCCCCCCCCTGTCTCGCTCTCCCTCTCCTCTCAGTCTCATTCCCCCTCCCCAGGTCGTCCCGTCTCTGTCTCCCTCCCTCTCCCTTTCGTCCCGTGCCGTCTCTCTCTCTCTCTCTCTCTCTCTCTCTCTCCTCCTCTCTCTCTCTCTCTCTCTCTCTCTCTCTCTCTCTCCTGTCTTTTTCTCTGAGCACACGCATGGTCGGGTGTGTGTGTGTGTGTGTGTGTGTGTGTGTGTGTGGGGTGTGTGTGTGTGTGTGTGCGCGCGCGCAAAGGTGCATGGTCGCCGCGCACGTTTAAGTATGTTAAATTTGTGTCTGCGCGTTTGTTTGTGTGTACGCACAGATATCCCTGCACAACCCATTTCAATGTCCACATTGGAATCCGAAAGGCGGAGAAAACCGTGCCAAATGTGGCGGCCATTCCGCCACAGCTCTACCCCAATGGGGTGGAAATAGAAATTAAAAGCATTCAGGGCAACAAGATAGACAATGTCAAAAAAGCAGTATTACAGTAAACACCACTGCAGAACTGACAGTTGGTGCCCGTTTCAGTGACTGAAAGAATCGCTAGGCCCAAGACCCCTTCAGAAGTAGCGTGTTATATCTAAACTCTTAACAAGAGAATGGGAACACGCAAGACTTGCCGTAGCTAAACACTAGCAAAAGGGCCACACACACACACACACACAGCGGTAGAAAAATAGTGAACGACAGTTGAAAGACTAAAAGGCAAAGTTAAAGAGAGCGACAGAAGAAAAAGGGTAAATCTTAATTACCAGCCTTGTCGAACGCGTGGACACAAGCTGTTCGGAAAGAACCCCCCCCCCCCCCCCCCCCCCCCCCCGGGGTGAAGAAAGAAAATAAGACTTTTTCAACAACAAAGACGTATAAATGATCGGCGGAGGCAGAAAATAGTGGGTTACATTCATGACAGTTTAAAAAAAGACTTCTATCTGGCATGCGGCGAGAAATCAACTTGTTTCGACCGATGTGCTACTGACCCTACACACACACACACACACACACACACACACACACACACACACACACACACACTCACACACACACACACACACACACACACACACACACACACACACACACCCTGTTGCTCTTCTGTCCATTCCATGCATGGGAAAGTACTCAACGTAGCAAGGTAAAGATAAGTGGATTGTCTCCCATGCAACTCCCGCCGCCGCCTTCTGTCTGACCCTTCCCCCGATGGCGGCATCCAGCCAGGATTCCCTCAGTCCGCCTCGGTGACGTTGTCCTTCTACTGTGCCGTGGAGACAGATGGTTTTGGAGCAACGGGTCGTGGCGAGAGACACGGCCGCCACAGACAAGTGTCCGGAGTGTGACCGTTGCCAGGGGAGTGGTTCCTACTTATCTGTCTGCTGCCTCCGTGGTGTCTTCAGCCTGACGGAGCTGGTCGTGCTGTGCTCGCCACGTCACACAGTAGGCCCAGAAAGTGTCCTGAAGCACCTGTGTTCCAACACCTGAAGCACTTGTGTTCCAACATCTGAAGCACTTGTGTTCCAACTCCTGAAGTGGCAACTTAGTGTTCCAACTCCTGAAGCGTGTTCCAACACCTGAAGCACTTGTGTTCCAACACCTGAAGCACTTGTGTTCCAACACCTGAAGCACTAAGTACTTGTGTTCCAACGCCTGAAGCACTTGTGTTCCAACTCCTGAAGCGTGTTCCAACACCTGAAGCACTTGTGTTCCAACACCTGAAGCACTTGTGTTCCAACACCTGAAGCACTAAGTACTTGTGTTCCAACGCCTGAAGCACTTGTGTTCCAACACCTGAAGCACTTGTGTTCCAACACCTGAAGCACTAAGTACTTGTGTTCCAGCGCCTGAAGCACTTGTGTTCCAACACCTGGATTCTTCTCCCCCAGATCGGCTGTAAGCGTCCAGCTTTCACATCTGTACAGAAGAAAGAAGAAAGACCAAGGAGTTATGGAGACTGACTATAAAGAAATAAAATATTGAAAAAAAAAAAGAAAAAGAAAAGTAGTGTAATAAAAGAGTGAGAGAAAAAAAATAACGAAAAGGAGTAAAAATCGACAAGGGGTAAAAACAACGTAATTTTCAATAAATGACCACAAAAACAATGTGTTTACATAGCGCTATCAAAAAAAAGCAGGAAAAGCAAGTTCTATGCGCTTTACACTCGATGCCATAACGATGTAAAAAAAAAAACATCAGTGCAGACATAGCGTAAACAAGCGTAAGCAGCACAGTGTTGTGATCCAGCGACAGCAGGGGTATCAATCGGCAACAAGTTCTTCCAAAAGGTTTCTTCGGATTCCTGAATGTACTGGCTCTTCTGGTAAGACTTCCATACAAAACAGAACAATGGTACCGATAGAGAGGGGGAGAGAGAGAAGGAGAGCACAGTGCAAACACCACCAACTTATAATGATAATAATAATTATTATCACTCATGGCGCCCAATCTTACTAAGCGCTTACAAATACAGAAAAGATGAAACAAAACATAAATGAAAACCAGTAAGAATATAAACATTGCAATAAGTACCATGCACCTACAAACAAGAGTGCATATTGACACACACTCTTGCACGCACACACGCGCGCGCGTGCCAAACACACACACACACACACACACACACACACACACAACACACACACACACACACACACTATATATATATATATATATATATATATATATATATATATATATATATATATATATATATATATATATATATATATATACACACTATACTTCCCGTAAAATGCAAGAAGTTATGCGGAAAAAGAAAAGTGGCCTCGACGTGTCAACAGGAAAAAGTCATTTTCAAAATGGGACAATTCATCAAAACAAATGCACTTCATTTTGAACACTGACATACGCATATCCTCCTTCCCTCGCCACCCTCCTCTACACCCCTTCCACCTCCAGCGTGCCCCCTTTCCTTCTCACTCCTCCCCAAACGCACAAGCTCGCAGGACTGACTGTGTACGCCCCCCCCCCCCCCCAAAAAAAAAAAAAAAAAAAACAAAAAAAACAGACACGAAACCTGCGCCAACTGATAGCTCGCAGAGCAAATGGTTGGCTGCCGAAAACTTTCCAAGGAGTAGGCCTATTGTTTTGTGCAGTGTTTTTTTTATTCAGACACCAAATTCGAGGGTATTGTTCTCTCTCTCTCTCTCTCTCTCTCTCTCTCTCTCTCTGTTATTTAATCTATGAGCTTTGAAGGGTGTCAATTCACTAAAAAAAATTCTTTTGTCTGTTTTATATCGTGTATCCAACATGCCTCAGTTCTGTGTTTTGTATGCTTTTTTGTTGTTGTTGTTGCTTTTTTTAAAATTCAGGCTGGTTTGTCACGTCACGTGTCTGTTCTAGTCTTTTGTCTCGCACGACACGAGCTGTCACGTGTCTGTTCTAGTCTTTTGTCTCGCACGACACGAGCTCAACCGTTCAGAAACAAAACGAGAACGGCAAAGAAAAGAAGACAACTCCCACGTCCCTGACAAATAATCATGGTCATTTGAGAGGACGGGACGACGGCCCTGTGGTTCGTGCCGCGCGGCACAATAGGCAGGAAATGGGGAACCAGCCAACATGGCGTCGGGTAGGCCGCACCATGGAGTTAATTCCCTTTGATCATGGCCCTCCGCCTTCAGATCTGTGGCAATCGCCGCGATTCTTCTCTCTCTCTCTCTCTCTCTCTCTGTCTGTCTGATGCAAGATATTTAGTTAGTCGGTTGCACACAGACAAGATCTGCGAGGAATTTCTATTCTACGGGGAAACAAATGATCTATCTATCTAGGAATCTCTCCCTCTATATTATATACATGTACATACGTACATAAAAGCTAACGTTTTCCGGGAGGACATCACAAATCAGTCTTTTGAGCCAACTCTATTCGTATTCTGTTCTTATTCTACATTTTCCACGGCTTGGTGATCAACGAAAATGAATTATTCATTGTTACGTGAATCGAAATGCGATTCACAATACCTCTGTCTCTGTCTGTCTGTCTGTCTGTCTGTCTGTCTGTCTTCTTCTCTCTCTCTCTCTCTCTCTCTCTCTCTCTCTCTCTCTCTCTCACACACACACACACACACACACACACACACACACACACACCACACACACACACACACACACACACACACACACACACACACACACACGATCGCATACACACACACCACACCGGTACCACACACACAAGCGCGCACACACACACATACCATACGCATGCGCGCGCGCACGCACACACACACACACACACACACACACACACACACCACACACACACACACACACACACGCGCACACACACACACATACACAGACATAAACACAACACACACACGATCACGTACACACACACCAGATCGGTACCACACACACACACAAGCGCGCAGACACGCTACAAACACACACACACACATACACACGCGCGCGCGCACACGCACCGCACACACACACACATAGAGCACGCACGTCAGCGCGCACCATAAGCACACGCACACACACAAGCAAGCGCACAAGCACATGCACACAGGTACATGCGCGCCACACACACACACACACACACACACACACACACACACACACACACACACACACACACACATACACTGTTATGCAAATCCCATGCAGTTCACTGTCGTGTACCGTATCTGTCTGTGATTTACAGTTAACTGTCGTGTACCGTGTCTGTCTGTGATATACAGTTCACTGTCGTGTGCCGTATCTGTCTGTAATATACAGTTCACTATCGTGTGCCGTATCTGTCTGTGATTTACAGTTAACTGTCGTGTACCGTGTCTGTCTGTGATATACAGTTAACTGTCGTGTGCCGTGTTTGTCTGTGATATACAGTTAACTGTCGTGTACCGTATCTGTCTGTGATATACAGTTAACTGTCGTGTACCGTGTCTGTCTGTGATATACAGTTAACTTACGTGTGCCGTGTCTGTCTGTGACATACAGTTCTCTGTCGTGTACCGTATCTGTCTGTGATATACAGTTCACTGTCGTGTACCGTGTCTGTCTGTGATATACAGTTCAGGACCCAAGACAGGAAAGGAGTGGAGTCAAGATGGAGAGAGAGAGGGGGGGGGGGGGGGGGGACGTAAAAGCGGAAGGGTGGAGAAAGGGGACAGAGAGGAAGGGGACAGAAAGTCGCACAGAAGAAAATAAAATGGGAGGGGGGTGGGGGGGGGGGGGTGGGAAGGGGGATCCACATAGTGCAACTTGCTCCTTATAAGAATAAAGGGATAGGAGGAGGAGGGGAGGGGAGGGGGTGAGAGGAGACAGGCCACGAGGGGTGTTAGCAGAACATGAAGCAACCCTAACACGATGTTTTCCACATGGCTGAACTGTCGGGAAGTCTAGGAGGGGTCTCCCCGGGGGAAAGGACCCGTGTGTCTATCTGAAGGAGGGAGGAGGGGAGGGGGATAGGAGAGGAGGAGGAGGAGATGCTGGGTAGAGGGAATAAGGAGGTGTTGGGGGGGAAGGGGGGGGGGGGGCTAAGTTTTCACTCACGTCTTTCCATATGGTTTCATTGAAAGCATATAAAGGGAGACAAGCATGCATGACAACATATGGTTTCAGCAAAGGGAGACAAGCATGCACGACAGCATATGGTTTCAGCAAAGGGAGACAAGCATGCACGACAGCATATGGTTTCATTAAAGGGAGACAAGCATGCACGACAGCATATGGTTTTATTAAAGGGAGACAAGCATGCACGACAGCATATGGTTTCATTAAAGGGAGACAAGCATGCACGACAGCATATGGTTTCATTAAAGGGAGACAAAGGGAGACAAGCATGCATGACAGTGGACTCTTCCTTCCGACAAACAGTTAGGAAAGTTGCAGGCTCTTTTTCAGGCTGACTGCCCGTGTTTACTACTAGAGCGAGTTCGATTTGTTTTCAAGAAAGCCGAAGCCGCCATGAAGTACTGGAACTGAATGTGCAAAGACACTGACGACTTGTTCGACTTTTGGCAGCCTCATTACGTGCACTGGTCTATGCTGATCATTTTGGCAGTCTTATTACGTGCACTGGTCTATGCTGATCATTTTGGCAGTCTTATTACGTGCACTGGTCTATGCTGATCATTTTGGCAGTCTTATTACGTGCACTGGTCTATGCTGATCATTTTGGCAGCCTCATTACGTGCACTGGTCTATGCTGATCATTTTGGCAGTCTTATTACGTGCACTGGTCTATGCTGATCATTTTGGCAGTCTTATTACGTGCACTGGTCTATGCTGATCATTTTGGCAGTCTTATTACGTGCACTGGTCTATGCTGATCATTTTGGCAGCCTCATTACGTGCACTGGTCTATGCGGATCATTTTGACAGTCTTATTACGTGCACTGGTCTATGCGGATCATTTTGGCAGTCTTATTACGTGCACTGGTCTATGCGGATCATTTTGGCATACCGACGTCGCTTTGGTAATGACACCGCGGAAGCAGTTCTTTTCTACCTGTGTTGTTCGCTGTGTGAAGGTGAAAGCCCACAGCCTTGCTTGAATCACGACTCTCGGTTGCCGCCACCGTAAACGCCGTCATATTGTCCTAAAGATGTGGCAGCATGCCAGGAGTCGGTACTTTAAACAGAGACGTGGAAATATCTCTGGGTAGTTACATAACACGGGAAAGCACAGGTTTGAATGTCTCTTTTATGCCTATGTTCCGTTATCTACTTTTAGTCTCATCCCATATTTGACATTCTGTGCACGCCTAAATGTGACAATGTCACGAAACTATACCATACACTTTCATTAGCACCGTTTCGAAAGCAGTCATGTCTGCTTTCTGCCCCGTCACGTCTACACTTAACTCGTGCCGATTCTCTCCGTCAAATACCTTGAGACCGCATGGTAAACGCAGCCGACAGTTTCATAACCAAGAGCAGTTTTGAAGGTTCTTAGTATCCTGGTTCCTGGTGACACCTCACAAGAACAGAATCACCTGTTCACTGCAAAGTTGCTGTCTTTGTTGGTGCCAGACGTCAAGTTCCTTGGGTCATTTCCATAAAATCCACTCTGAGAGACACTGACTGTCCAGGGTTCGAGTTTTCGGCATGGAGCTCTTTTAATCACGATTTTCAGTGTCGTGATTGACTACGACTGTTTGAAAGTGTCAAAACAGCATGACCGATTCATGCATAAGGTAAGTGTCAACCCAAGTGTCAATCTCTGGAGAGACTGTTCAAGCAAAGCAGACCCATCCGGCCAGAGGAAGCGAAGAAAACAGGCCTGAAAACCAGCATGAAGAAAACTGAAGTTATATTTTAAGCCACGAAAAAACAAGACCACGTTCAGCTGAAAGACGACAACACCAAATAAGTGGAGAAAGATCGTCTCCCTGGGCAAACCCCATTCAGCTGAAAGACGACAACACCAAACAGGTGGAGAAATGTGTCTCCCTGGGCAGATCCCATTCCGCTGAAAGACGACAACACCAAACAGGTGGAGAACTGTGTCTCCCTGGGCAGATCCCATTCCGCTGAAAGACGACAACACAACAGGTGGAGAACTGTGTCTCCCTGGGCAGATCCCATTCCGCTGAAAGCGACAACACCAAACAGGTGGAGAACTGTGTCTCCCTGGGCAGATCCCATTCCGCTGAAAGACGACAACACCAAACAGGTGGAGAACTGTGTCTCCCTGGGCAAATCCCATTCAGCTGAAAGACGACAACACCAAACAGGTGGAGAAATGTGTCTCCCTGGGCAGACCCCATTCCGCTGAAAGACGACAACACCAAACAGGTGGAGAACTGTGTCTCCCTGGGCAATGTCAGCAAAGACGGTGGAGCAGACCAGGACAGCAGCAGCAGCATCAACAAGGCGAGGCACGCTTTTAACATCCTGCGCGACCCATGTGGGCTTCCGCGACCCTTTCGTTCCAGACTTAGAGCAGAATTTTCAAGTCAAATGTTGTGTTTGTTCTGTTTAGTGGTCCAGAGACCTGAAGAACAACAAATTTTAACATTCAAAATCTTCAGGTTTTTATCATCAAGTACCTCGTCTTTCAGCTGAATGGGGTCCCTGTTTTTTGTTACAGAAAATAGATGTGGGTGTAGTCAGTTTGACCCTGAAACAAAAGCAGCAGTAATCAGTTTGGAGAGGGGGGGGGGGGGGGGGGGGTCCAGGGACCCCTCACGTTACGTTTAAAAGCTGAGCCCGCGGGTGAAAGCATGGTGGCTTCATCTTCCTCAGAGCACGGCACGACATGTTGCTCCTCTGTCCCCTGAAGAACACATGAGACCTGACAGGCCTGCCACTGTTTGATCACTGCACGACATGTTGCTCCTCTGTCCCTGAAGAACACATGAGACCTGACAGGCCTGCCACTGTTTGATCACTGCACGACATGTTGCTCCTCTGTCCCCTGAAGAACACATGAGACCTGACAGGCCTGCCACTGTTTGATCACTGCACGACATGTTGCTCCTCTGTCCCCTGAAGAACACATGAGACCTGACAGGCCTGCCACTGTGATCACGGCACGACATGTTGCTCCTCTGTCCCCTGAAGAACACATGAGACCTGACAGGCCTGCCACTGTTGATCACTGCACGACATGTTGCTCCTCTGTCCCCTGAAGAACACATGAGACCTGACAGGCCTGCCACTGTTTGATCACTGCACGACATGTTGCTCCTCTGTCCCCTGAAGAACACATGAGACCTGACAGGCCTGTCACTGTTTGATCACTGCACGACATGTTGTGTAAGAACACATGAGACCTGACAGGCCTGTCACTGTTTGATCACTGCACGACATGTTGCTCCTCTGTCCCCTGAAGAACACATGAGACCTGACAGGCCTGCCGCTGTTTGATCACTGCACGACATGTTGCTCCTCTGTCCCTGAAGAACACATGAGACCTGACAGGCCTGTCACTGTTTGATCACTGCTTGATGCTTCAGTGCAGCCTTCGTGTCCAAGTCGACTAAATGAGGGCTCCACTGCTAATGAACATAATCACACGATTCTGTGGCCCTTCGTGCTCTGCTATCACGGTGATTTCAGTAAAGCAAAAACAAACAAATATACAAATAACAAGGTCATCCTAAAAAGCAAAGAGGAAAGGGGTCACATTTCTGTACTGGTGTGGAAAACAACTACGGCAGTCTGTACACACCACAATAACTGTACAGGTATCATCGGCAGTCTGTACACACCCATATGACAGGTATATCGGCTGTCTGTACATACTGTCAGGTATCATCGGCAGTCTGTACACACCACAGATAACTGTACAGGTATCATCGGCAGTCTGTACACAAATATTACTGTACAGGTATCATCGACAGTCTGTACACACATATTACTGTACAGGTATCATCGGCAGTCTGTACACACATATTACTGTACAGGTATCATCGGCAGTCTGTACACACATATTACTGTACAGGTATCATCGGCAGTCTGTACACACCACATATAACTGATACAGGAATCATCGGTAGTCTGTACACACCACAAATTACTGTACAGGTATCATCGGCAGTCTGTACAGGTATCATCGGCAGTCTGTACACACATATAACTGTACAGGTATCATCGGCAGTCTGTGCACACCACAAATAACTGTACAGGTATCATCGGCAGTCTGTACACACCACAGATAACTGTACAGGTATCATCGGCAGTCTGTACACACATATAACTGTACAGGTATCATCGGCAGTCTGTACACACCACATATAACTGTACAGGTATCATCGGCAGTCTGTACACACCACATATAACTGTACAGGTATCATCAGCAGTCTGTACACACATATAACTGTACAGGTATCATCGGCAGTCTGTACACACCACATATAACTGTACAGGTATCATCGGCAGTCTGTACACACCACATATAACTGTACAGGTATCATCGGCAGTCTGTACACACCACATATAACTGTACAGGTATCATCGGCAGTCTGTACACACCACACATAACTGGACAGGTATCATCGGCAGTCTGTACACACCACATATAACTGTACAGGTATCATCGACAGTCTGTACACACCACATATAACTGTACAGGTATCATCGGCAGTCTGTACACACCACATATAACTGTACAGGTATCATCGGCAGTCTGTACTCACCACAAATAACTACAGGTATCATCAGCAGTATGTACACTCCACAAATAACTGTACATGCATCATCGGCAGTCTGAACACACCACACATAACTGTACAGTTATCATCGGCAGTCTGTACACACCACACATAACTGTACAGTTATCATCGGCAGTCTGTACACACCACACATAACTGTACAGTTATCATCGGCAGTCTGTGCACACCACATATAACTGTACACTGTTATATAACTGTACATGTATCATCGGCATTCTGTGCACACCACAAATAGCTGTACAGGTATCATCGGCAGTCTGTACACACATGTAACTGTACAGGTATCATCGGCAGTCTGTACACACATATAACTGTACAGGTATCATCGGCAGTCTGTACACACCACATGTAACTGTACAGGTATCATCGGCAGTCTGTACACACATGTAACTGTACAGGTATTATCGGCAGTCTGTACACACATGTAACTGTACAGGTATCATCGGCAGTCTGTACACACCACATGTAACTGTACAGGTATCATCGGCAGTCTGTACACACATGTAACTGTACAGGTATCATCGGCAGTCTGTACACACCACATGTAACTGTACAGGTATCATCGGCAGTCTGTACACACATGTAACTGTACAGGTATCATCGGCAGTCTGTACACACCACATATAACTGTACAGGTATCATCGGCAGTCTGTACACACCACATATAACTGTACAGGTATCATCGGCAGTCTGTACACACCACATATAACTGTACAGGTATCATCGGCAGTCTGTACACACCACAAATAACTGGACAGGTATCATCGGCAGTCTGTACACACCACAAATAACTGGACAGGTATCATCGGCAGTCTGTACACACCACAGATAACTGGACAGGTATCATCGGCAGTCACTATACACCACAGATAACTGCAGTCTGTACACACCACATATAACTGCAGTCTGTACACACCACATATATTTGTACAGGTATCATCGGCAGTCTGTACACACCACATAAAACTGTACATGTATCATCGGCAGTCAGTACACACCACATATAACTGCAGCCTGTACACACCACATATAACTGCAGTCTGGACACACCACACATAACTGCAGTCTGGACACACCGCATAAAACTGTACAGGTATCATCGAGGTTCACAAGAAAGAGCTGAGCTTAGAACGCCAAGGTCTTCTATCTAACTGACCACTCTCATTGCAAAACGCGCGCGCGCCACAGACACACACAACACACACACACACACACACACACACACACACACACACACACCACACACACACCACACACACACAATACATGAATTTTTCAAGCATTTAAATGTGACCAAAGGTCGTAAGAAGATCGTGTGGGCTAAACAGGCACTTCAGTCATTGGGGGTGGGGGGGGGGGGGGTGGAGGTGGGGGGTGGGTGGAGGTGTAAGTTTCCTGGGGACAGACAGGAGGACGAACCACAAAAGCAGAAAACAGTGTCTGTTCACGGAAATAGGAACATAACTCTGCTACTACTGTTGCTACTGCCACTATTACTATGCTACTACAGCTATTACTACAACTTCTACGACGACGATTACTACTGATATTAAGGTGTTCACTGT
>CM031614.1:4329944-4347444 GCA_018398815.1 Conus ventricosus
AAAAATTGTTTAAATGTAATTTAGTAAAGTTTTTTTTTCCCCCAAAGGAGGGGGGAAAAGAAAAAAAAACATTCGGTGGGTGCGCCTTTTGGTTGTTTAAAAGGATTGGGTGTGCGGGGAGTAAATTTTGGCCCTAAATGCATGTTGCAAAAGTGCCCCCCCCTTGTGACAGTGGGCCCCCCCGACGCTCGTCACATGACCCCCCCCCATCCTGGGGTAAAAAATTTTCTCCAGAAAATTTTTTTTAAAGGATAAAAATTCACTTTCCCCCTCATTTCACCCATAAATTCTCAAAATGTGACCCCCTACACTGTTCAAGGGGTTTGCCCCCGACGTAGTTTGCCATTGTTTTTTTCCCCCCGGGAAAAAAAAGGGAAAAAGATTTTTTTTTTCCCCCTCGGGGGAAAGGTTTCTTTTGTGCCCTGGGGGGTTTTTAAAAAAAAAAGGGAGTTTTATTTTCTTTAAAAAAATTGATTTGTACCCTCAAGGGTTTGGGGGAAAGGGGAAAAAAGAAATTTTTAAATTTTTTTTTGTGTACTTGCATTTTTTTAATTTTTTGTTTATGTGTGTGAGTGAGTTTTTTTTCCCGTGTGAGTGAGGCCTTCTCTCTTATTTCTAACTCTGAGTTTTGTTTAGGGGGTTTTTTGTTTGTTTGAAAGTTCCTTTTTTTTTCCCCCCGATCGGTGACCCCCACCGTTTTTCGCTACCTTGAGGATATTTCAGGGAGTGGGGCACCCGTGTTTCCCCTATTTTGCCCTTTTCCTGACCCGGGGGCCCCCACCGTTTTCTCGCAAACTTTGGCGGTTATTTCCCAGAGTGGGAGCCCCCGGTGATCGCCCTTTTTTGGGTTTTTTTGTTTGTTTTTTCTTTGTTTGTCCTATCGTTTCTTTTTCAAATAGTCCCCTTTTCCCAGAGTTTGAACCGACCTTGCCCCTTCAACGGACAGGGGTTTGGGACAAGTGGGGGGAAGGGCCCCCTCCTAAAAAATTTCTTCTATTTTTTTTTTTTTTGGTGTTTTTTGAGTTTTTTCGTTTGGGTGAATGGGGATTTTTTGTTTGGGTTGTTAATCATTTTTATTTTACTTTTTGTGTTGTGTATATTGTGCGTGATTTTTTTTCCCCCGTCTCCATTTTTAAGGGGGAGACAGTAAACCACAGGGTGCTGTTGGGGGCTTCTTTTCCCTGTTTTTGATTTTTTCTCACTGTTTGATCCTGTGTATCCTTTTTTTCCCTTTTTCCCCCCCTTTTTAAAAAAACTTTTAAAAAACCTTCCCTCAAAAAGCTTCCTATCTAGTTTTCTTTTACATTTTCATCTTTTGGTTTGTTTTCCCGCTAGTTTGGGGTTTCTTCCCTCTTTTTTAATTGTTTGTGCTTCCATTTGTTTTGTAATTTATATTCTTTTTTGTAAAAGGGCCTTTTACATCTGTTTTAAAAATTCATTTAAAATTTAAGTAAAAAAGATAAACCCAAAAGAAAATTTAAAAAACAAAAAACTTTATAAAAAATTTTTTTTCCCGAAAACTTTAGTTTTTGTGTTTTTTTTTTCCCTTTCGGAAAAAACCGTTGCATTGCCCCTTAAATTTTTTTTTTTAAAACCCAAATTGATAGCATTTTTGGAAAATTTTTATTTTGGGGAAAAAATATTTTCCCTTGGATTTCATATCTATCCGTTTTAATAAGCAGTTTTCTGTTTAAAACCCGGAAAAATTTAATTCTTTTTTGTTTTATTTCTATAATTACGTTTTTGTTTAAACCTAAAACGTATTTATATTCGCCTTATTTTTTTCATCCCTTTGAATTTGGGTTTTTTTTTTTATATTGTTGCCGGGTTTATTATGGATGATTTTTTTTAAATATGTTCAAAAGGGAAAGTTGGGTTTTGTTTGGGGAAAAACTTACAACTATGTGACAATGCATAGATAGGGCCGACAGGCCCAAAAGGGGAGAGAAGAAATTTAAAGGAAAAGAAGGAAGAAAATTTAAAGGAAACTAGAAAGTGAAGAAAAACCCAAAAGGGAAAATAGAAAGTGAAAAAATAAAGGAAACTTTGAAAGAGAAGAAAATCAAAAGGGAAAATAGGTTTTAAGAGAGAAGACTACAGAGGGGGTGCGTTTTTAAGAAAAAAAAATTCCCGAGGGGAAACTGAAGAAAAAAGGGGCTACGAGGGAAACTGAAGTAAAGAACGTTAATTTAATTAAACAAAATTTAAAACCTAGAAGAAAAAATGCTGCAAAATTTATAAAATTACAAAGGCCCCTCCCCCCCCAAAAGGAAACCCCCACCGTTCCCCCCAGTTTGGTTCCCCCCCAAGCGCGCCCCCAACCCCAAAAAGGCATATATTTATTCAAAGTTAAACCCCCCTTTTTGAGGGGAAAAAAAGGTGACATTTGAAAAGTTTTCTTTTTTCCCATTTTAAAGTTTACGCAAAGTCTTTGGTTGGCCAAAGGAAAAATCGCCTTGTTTTGCGTTTGTTGTTTTTAAAGGGGAGCGCTTTGGCCTGTACCCCACACTGCGGCGGGAAAAAAAATTTTAAATTGGGATCAGTTGAAGGAAAGGGCCCCAAAAAATTTCAATGTTCTGCCCATCGTTTTCCCCGGCCCTTTCCGTTCTGTGGCCCCGACAAGGAGAATCCTTTCCGTTCGTTTCTAATTGCAAAAGAGTCATTGTTTTTGACGTGGATGTTTTATCAAAAAAAAACCAAAAAATTTTTAGTTTACTGCGGAATCTCCTTCTTAGAGAACCAAATTTTCCAGGCTTTTGGGAAAAATCTGGCCCTTTCCCAAAGAAAAAGGGAATTTGAAAATTTGAGGAAATGTGTCAGATGGTGATCCGTTTGTATCGTCACCCCCGATAAAGGGGGTGGCTAGGAAAAAGGGGAATTTTCCCCCTTTTTGGGGCTCATGCGTCATGTACTTTCCCCTTGGACAGGAAAGCTACCGGAAAGGAAATCGTGGGTCATTTCGAGTCCTAAAGGGGTTTACCTATCCTAGGAACGGACAGGGATCTTTTGCGGTTCGAAAATGGGGCTTTCGGGCAGTACCGTACTCACCCCCCGGAAAAAAACCCCTTGCTCCTCAGCAAACGTTCCCAGGTCGTGGACAAAAGCCCCCCGCGTTTGACCCCTTTTTTGGGGGGTTTGTGGAAAACCGAAGTTCACCCAAAAACAGTCCGTGCCCCTTTAGACAATGCGATGTTTTTCCCCTTTTTGATGGGGAAGTTCCCTTTGGAAAAAAGGGAAATTTTTCCCTTTTAAAAAAATGATTCAAAATTTCCCCCATTGTCTTACTGATTGTGAAGAAGGCCTTGTTTTTTGGCCAAAATCAATCGGTTGTGGGGGCTGGTGTTAAGGAAAAAAAGGGGCTATCCAAAAGGATTGGGCTTTTGGGTTTTTCCCCAGACCAAAAGGGTTTCACCAAAGTGGTTTTTAAAAAAACCCCCCCTTTTGTTTTTCAAAAAGATTCAACATGCCAAAATTTTAGGTCGTTTGGAGGCAAGATTGAAAAGTTTCCCGCTTTGGGGGAAAAATTTTGGTTCGATACAAACCCTTTTCTACTTTCCCGATTTCTCCCCTGTGTTTCGATAACCCCCGTTGCGATTGATCTTTTGGGGAATTTGCCGGTTTTCGCTACCCGTACCTGGTGGTGCTGGAGGATCGTTTGTTTTTTTTTTTTTCTTTTTTGAGTACTTTATTTAGGGGCACCTAGGAGGGGGGGGAAAAACTAAAAAAACCCCTTAAGTTCAAAACTTTGGGGAAATCCAGGGTTACCCCGATATCTAAAAAAAATGCAGGGGAAAGCCCAGACGCCCCGCGCCAAAAACTTTCTGCTGCTAAACAGGGCTGTCATGACTTTCCCCAACCCAAAAAAAACCAAAAGTTTTCAAAAATGGGGCCCCTGACATTCCCCCCCCTATGGTTTTGTACCTGGACAGGACAACCCAAAAAAGTTGTGTTCCAAAACCCCTTAGAGGACGTACTAACACGGGGACATGATGCATTTTTCGCTGGTATGTGGAAACAAAGAAATTTAAAAAGAGTTCTTGTTTTTTTTTATTGGCCCGGTGTTTACAAAGGAAGTTTTCGAATCCCGCCCCTATGTTAATTTTGGGAAAAAAAAAATTCAGAAAAGGGCGCGTCCATGTGCACCCTTTTAACCCGGGTCAGCCCGGGTATTCGCGGCCCCCTATTGCGCGGGGCCCGCTATTTGGGGGATTGGGGTGGGCCCCCTATTGCGCGGGCCCCCTATTGGCGACGTTAGGGGTTTGGGTTAGGGTTTTGGGATAGGGTTAGGGGTTAGGGTTGGGTTAGGGTTAGGGTTAGGGTTAGGGGTGGGGTAGGGGGTAGGGTTAGGGTAGGGTTTTTGGGGTTTTGGGGTTTTGGGTTAGGGGTTTGCCCGGGGAAAAGCGGGGGGGCCCCCGCAAAGCGGGTCCCCGCAATAGCGGGCCGTGCAATAAACGGGTCCCCCCAATAGCGGGCCGCGCAAAAGCGGGCCCGCCCCTTGCACAAAAAAGCCCCTTTTTTCCCTTTTCCCCCTTTTTTGGAAGGTGGCCCATTTTCTTGTTGGGGGCCCTTTTCCCTGTTCTTCCGGATATCGCTGTACTTAACCCTTTTGGGGGGTTTCGCGCAAAGGGATCCAAAAAAGCGATTCCCCTGGAAAAAATTTTACAGTATCTGTCGTGAAACCTTACTTGCGATTTTTTCCGGTGGATCTTCCCCGACGAAAAATTTTCTCGGGGTTGTGGAAAAGCAAATTAAATTTTCCCATCTCTGGGGAAAAAATTTACAGGGCTGGTTTGGGCAATTCTTCCCTTTCAACCCGCCATACATCCCCAATCGAATTTGGGATGGTTGAAGTTTCAATGGAAACGTTAAAAATCCCTGTTGAGAAGGTTGCAAGGCCCGGAAAACCCCCCAATGGGTTTGTTTTTATCCGGGTTGCTTTTCGATACAGGGAAATGCCCAAAAAGAAAAAGGGGATTTCACCATTCGGCTTCTTTTTGGCCCCTCCCCAAAGGGGGCTTTTTGGGTCTACTGTGACACAATGGACGAAAAAAAACGGACATCCCCGACCGTTAAAATGTTTACCAATCGTTTATGAAATGCATTTATCGTTTGAAGGTGATGTGAGGTTGTTTAAAAAGTTTAGCTGATGAAAAAACGATTTTGGGACAAGGTTTTTTTGCAGACAGAAAAAAAAAAGGCACGTTCCCCTTTAAAGGTAGGGGGGTAAAGTCCAGTACTATCAATGATAACCCAAAAAAGCTTCTTTTTAGTGGAAGGGTCCTTTTCAGGTTGTCGAAAAAACCCCTTTTTGCAGTTAAAAAATTTTGTCAAATGGGAAACACTGGAAGGTATTCCCTTTTCCCCTTGAAAAGTTTGTTGACGATACCAAATTTGCCATTCCCCGTCAGTTGAATGGTATGAAATTCTAAAATGATTTAACCTGCAGATTTTCAGTGTGATTTTTTAAACCCCCTACCCCCCCCCCCCCCCCCCCCAATTTTCCCCCCCTAAAAAAGGGGGTTGGGTTTTGGAAAAAAAGCCCAAAAGTAGGAGTGTTAAAAATCTACCGTGCAGATGATGTGGGGGACCCCCTTTATCTGTTATCAAAGGGGGGAAACCCATGCGATGTGGTTCTGTCGGGAAAAAATTGTCCTCCCCCCAAAACCAAAAACCGTCAAGCATTTTTAAGATTTTAGGATTTTTGGTTTTACAGATCCCAGTTTACAGTTTATTAACCCAATTTTGTATTCCCGTTAATACTGAAAAACCCCTTTCGAACCCCGGGCCCTCCCCCTCCCGTTTGCAAAAACAGGGTTGCGGAGGAAATCAAAGTTAAAAATTGGGGTTTAAAGGTCTTTTGAAACCCTTTTAATCTCCGTACGCTCCCCCCCGTTGTAAATTTTGGGGCCCCAAAACCCGAAGGGGGCCCCGGTTTTTTGCATGTTCCAAAAATTTAAATTAAAAATCACTGTTTTTCGAAAAACCGAGCCTTCCCCGGGAAAAAAAGAAAATTTGTGTCACTTCAGAAGGAAATTATTTTTTTGAAAGTAAATTGGGCTAAAGGATACTGGGCGATTCCCTTTGGTGAAGTGACAAGGAAAAAACAGCATTTCAAAAAACCTTTTTTTGGGCTTTTCCCCGTGGGCGAAAAAAAGGGCCCTTCGGTTTGAAAAAAGCCCCGCTTCTTTTGGGTGAAAGAAGCGGGCCTGGAAAATCCCTGAAAGTGGTGCAGTCAGTTTTTGGGCGATATTTTGTTGGGTTCAAAAATCATGGAGTGGCCCCCTTTCTAACTTACGAGCGTTTTTTTCCAGATCAAAAAGTTTTGGTTTGCCCGCGGCCCTCCAAAAATTTTGTGTGGTTTTTTAAAACTCCGGGTTTTTGGGGGCACATTATTTCTGGGGAAAAATGATGCAGAAGGAAAGAAATTTGGGAAAATTTTTTCTTTACTTAAAACCCCCTACAAAAAAACAGATCAGGTCACTCATCGGAGTTGGGCTTACTTAGACGATATTTTACCCCCCCTTTTTCCCTCCCCGACGGCCCTTTCCCGAAAAATGACGAAAGGGCGAAAAAACCAAAAGTATTTTTGTGGTTTTGATGAGTGCAGAAGGCTTTGGGTGTGTTTAAAAACACCCTCAAATCATTTCCCGTTCTTTTGTTAAACCCCCCCTCTCAGAAGACTTTATTTTTAGAAACGATGCCGTTCCCAAAAAGGGAAAGGGGGCGGTACTGTTGCGGGGAAAAAAAATGCTTTTTTTACATCCCGTTTCAATTTCGCCCGTTTTTAAAATTTCAAAGGCCCCCGGAGAAAAACCCCCAATTTGAGGAGAGTGGTTTTTGGTATTGTATGGGATGTGGGGGGGGGTTGCCCCCGGTTCTTGGCCCGGAAAAAGTTTTGGTTAAGATGGAACCCTAGGGGCCCTTGGGGTTTTTTGCAATCGTCAAAAACTTAGAACCGCAGATTTTTTAAAATGGTCTTTTTGGGATTGAGGAATTCCATTTATTTGCCCCCGTGCCTGGAAAAACAAAATTTTCCTGGCGATTTATTTTTCACGTGTATGAAAAATCCGGGGCAAATGTTAACCCGTTTTTCAAAGGGGAAAAACTATTCCTGTTTTTTGGGGCTTTCTTAATGATTCGGTGTGTTTTCCCTTTGACCGGGGTTTTTATGCTACTGACTGTTTAAAAAAGTGGTATTTATGCTTAATTTTCTTGTTTTAAGTGCTATATGTTTTTCAAACAAAACTACTGATGTTGATTTTTTAAAATATCTATTCTTTGCTTTTTTTTTCGTAAAAAATTTAAAAAAAATCCTTTTTACTTTTAAGTTAAATTGCTTGTGAAAAATTTTATATTGTATGTGTGATGAGCCCAAAAACTCTTTAGAAAGTATATACACATATTTTGATTGTTTGCCCGTTTAGACAAACCCGTTATTTTATTATTTTATTTTAACAATGGAAAAATATGTTTCACTTTTTTAATGGGGGTATAAATTTAAAGTGGGGGAAAAAAAGCTATGTTTAAAAAAATGTTCATTTTTTTTTTCCCTGTCCATTGGAACATTTACATTTAGAAAATTTCATTTTCATTGGGGGGGTTTTTTTTGCATTTTGATGTGAGCAAAGATAAGGGAAAAATGTGCTTACATTCCCTTTAAAATATAAGGGACAATTTTTTCCTTTTTAATTTATAAAATTTTTTAATTGTTTTTTTTTCCTTGTAATTTGTGAAATGTTTTTGGGATGTGGTGATCAATTATGAATTTCGTTTTTTTTTTTTGAAAGATGAAAAACTTGAAAAAATTTTTAATTATGGTGGAAACACCCATGAAATTTATTTTTATTTGTTGTTTTTTAATTTTGGGGAATCATGTGTGATGGATCACATTTTGGGGGTTTTGGTGAAGATGAGGGTTTTTAAATGAAGTTGTATATCCTTTAAAAAAAAATTTTTTGGGAAATTTTTTACCCCCGGGGGGGGGGTGGGGGGTTTTTTAGTAGGGCCTTTACATCAAGGGATGTGACGTCCCCATGTTGTCACCGATCGGCGGTTCTAAAAACAGCCCTCCTTTTTTGGGAAAAATAAAGGTAATCCGAAAGGAGGAGCGTGTGGCGGGGTGCGTTTCCATATGTGTATATTGTGTGTGCGAGAGTGGTGTGTGATTGGGGGTTTTTGGGTTTAAAAGGGGGAAAGGGTTGGTAGGGGAGGGGGGGTGGGGGGGAAAAAAGCCCCCCAATATTCTTGAGTTCTTTAAACTTCACTTGTTTTAAAGGGTGGAAGGGGAGGTTTTGGGTTTCCCTTCCCCTTGTTCCCCTTTTTTTCTTTGGTTCTACACCAGAGAAGGCGGGGCCCGAAATCGGCTGTTGTTGGTGTTGTCAAGTCTGTGAGTTGTTGTGGTAAATTGTCGTGTTGTTGCACGAGCAACAACTAGTCCGTTGGTCGGCGTGTCAGCTCTGCGGAGGGATACGCTGCTCTGACCAATCGCTGTTTTGTGTTGTGAGTAGAGTTCGCTTGATTCCGACCAGGGCGGAATGCGTTGGGGTAGCTTCACTTCGGTCCCTGGTGTTCGTCGGAGTGGACGTACTCCTTGTAGGTGCGGCGGCAGCGCCGTTAGTTTTTGAGGAGTGACTTCGAGTCATAGTTAGTGCCAGGTCCTCGTCGGGTTTGGGTGCCCTTGGCCTGTGCCGAGTCGGTGTCGTCTTTGTTGGCAGTCACTTCAGCCAGTTGCAGAACTGGTGTGGTTGAACGTCTGTTTGTCCAGGTTGGTGATTTGTTAGGTTCATGGTGGTGTTGTTCGTCATGTTGTCTTGTATTATGGCGAGTTGTACTGTAGTTGTCTCATGTTATGTTTAGTTGTATTATGTTTGTTGCGTATACTGGTTGTCTGGTATGATGTCGTCTTGGTTCTGTGATTGAAACTTCTTGTCAGCCGGTTTGTGTTGTTACCTCTTTTCTGTATATTCTGTAAGTAGTGTACATAGTGGTTCCGGAGTTCGATTGTCATGTGACAGTTTCGCTAGACAATGTGGGTTCGATATCATAACCGTTGATGGACGGTGATGTAGATATTGGTTGTGATTAGTTCATGTTAATTTCAGGGGGGTCAGTAAGAAGGTAATACGAGGTTGCATTTTGTTGAGGATCATAGTGTGAGTCAGGTGCAGATGTGTCTGCGTGAATCGTAAAGGGATTGTGCTCAATTTCAGTTGTAAATAGTAGTAGTTCGTTGAAATTGATTAACGATTTCGGAGTTGACCTGCACAGCAATGAAATCGGTTAACTGTGCAGTAGGGCCAAGGCTGATTTGTGGTCGAGTGGTTTATACTGGAGTACGGTCGTGACCATTCAACTTATATTGGTGTCTTTTCACTTTCGTTACGAGTCTTGGTTCTCGACGCGGGTGTCGTGCGCGTGCGGACTGTATCTGTGACGTACGTATTTGGTACAGGACAGTGAGTTCATATGGTTGGAGGTTGTTTTTTTTTAAAAAGTAAATGACAGTCGTCACACATGCAGGGATGTACGTGTTTGTGACAGAATAGGTTGGAGAAGGATATCTTAGGTTGTAGGGAGACAGTCCCATTCTGAATTTTAGTAGTCGGAAAGAAGGGTAAGGTAAAGTTAAGGCGGGTAGCTCAGCAGTTGATAGGATAAAAACGGAGGATGTGCAGCATGTAATATTGTATGAAGTATGGTTGTGTTGGCATAACAAGGATTAACCACTGGGTTATCTGACAAGAGATGACATGAGAGTGGGGTGCTGGATGGAAATTTTGGCGAACAAATCATGTTGTGTTGATATATGATTATAATTGACAGTGCAAAGAGGGTAAGAATGTGAAGGATTGTGGCTGCGAACCGATTTCTTGTAGAATATGCTAGAACTGTGAACCGTTAAAAATTGATGTTTTTTTTTGTTCTTTTGTTGTTTTTTTGAGAGATGTGTATTACTACTGATTACTATGTGGAAACAGTTCCTTGTGAGATTGCCCATTTCCTAGTTTATTTAGTATTTCTAAGGAGGCCCCTGGAGTCCGTGTTGGATTGTTTAGATTGGTTTTATTTCTCCAAGAATTGGGTGTGATTCATACTTTCATATGTAATAGCGTGGATTGGCTCAGAGAGAATATTGTTTTACTGCTATTGTAAGGGTGGCAGGAAATGGATCTGATAACCCCAAAGCGAGTAACGGGTTGGGGGGTTTTACTCGAAATTCAAGGGGTCACTCTCATGCCCGAGTGGGAAGTAGGCAAGGAAGATGGAGGATTAAAGCTTTACCAAATTGCCTATGAGCCTTGATGACTCGGGTAGTAGCAACATTACAGTAGTGGCCTACAGTTGTGTCAGCAGGTATCCTGCTCCATCCTGAGACTGGGGCCAGACCACTGCAGTCTACTGCCGCGTGCCGCAGGTGAGCGGCGGCTTCCTCTACCCGCTGTTTTTTCTGGGAGAGGGAGACCATCCAGGCCGTCTGCCGTCTGTGAGGCAGCTCTCCTCCTGCTACCGGGGTTCTTCCGGGAGTTCTCCAGCCACCTGTTACTTTTCCCTGGTCAGGCGTCCTGTGAGAGGGCGCTGCACCAGGCCTTCCCTCACCCTCGGTGTCCGGCGGGGCCTTCAGAGGAGGAGGCATCGAGCCCTGGATCCGTCGAGAGGGCGTCTGGGGTGTGTGTGCGTTGGATGTCGCGCTCATCGCAGGGAGGGGTCAGTCTGCGAGAAGCCACAGTCGGCTACGGGTGCAGAGTCTTCTGGGAGGGGGGTCGGCCTGCGGGGAAGCCACGGTCAGCGCCAGGGTGCAGAATCTTCCGGGGGGCCACGTACAGCGCCGAGGACTGGAGCTCTCCGGGCCGGATGGTGTTCCCATGGTTGTGGTAGAAGGGGTGTAGCGTTAGGCAGTAGGGTTAAGGGTGTTAGCTACTGCCTCCTTTTTAGGACGTAGTGGCCAGCGCAGTGTAGGGTACTTGTCGTTGCCTCCTTTAGGGACGCAGCGACCAGTTGGTAGTGATCCGGGTCAAAAGAGAAGGGTGGGTCCTGGGGAGAGCTGTGTGGGTGGTAGTTGTCAAGGGAAGTCATCCATGTACTATGTAAATGTAACTAGGCGAAGAGTAGCTTCCCTTGCTGAGCAACGTAACGAGCAAAATAGTAAACAGTCCGAACGATCTTTGCTGTGCTCTGAATTCATTGTGGATGAATGCATAGATCTGCCTTGTCTATCGCCCACAGCTTAACTTGAGTTGGTGTCAGAAGTGAACAGAGCTGAAGGGAAGAAGGAAATGGCTGCCAGATACGATCCACCACCGAAATTTTCGTACAAAGCAAGTGAGTGGGAGGATTGGCTGGAAGATTTCCAACGTTCAGAAGGGCAACGAAACTTCACCAGGAGGATGGAGATATCCAGAGGGATTCTCTCATCTATGCTATGGGTTCCAGAGAAGCTGTGAAAATCCGAAAAGCATACAAGTTTGATGGTGAAGCTGATCCTCCTGAAACTGACACAGACTTTGACTGTTTTAGTGAAGAAGCTTACTTCATACTTCATTCCCAAGAGAAATACCATCCATGATCGAAGTATTTTCAACTCCAGAACACAGTCATCTTCTGGAGTGTTGAAGAATTTATCAGGGCATTGCAGTCACTAGTTCTGAACTGTTGATTATCAAGATCCGGATGATCAGGTGAGAGACAGGCTTGTTATTGGTTTGCGTGATCAGCGTTGTGAAAGAGAAACTTCAGCTGACACATAATCTGACTTTAGATCGTGCTGTTAGAAGTAGCTAGACAGCAAGAGATGATCAAGCAGCAAATGCAAGAGCAAAACCAAGCAGCTAGTGTGAGGGCCGATCTCAGCGAGGCGTATGTTCGTCATCGAGGTCGTGGTCGAGGTCGTGACCATGGAGGCAGGATTCCACAGCGCAGAAGGGGTTCCAAAAGTCAGCAAGCTGAATTCCCAAATGCAGGTAGAGACGGGAATGCGTGTACACGATGTGGTTATGTTCACACTGATAACCGTGTCCAGCCAAAGGACAGAAGTGTAGAACATGCCAGCGTAAGAATCATTTTAGCCGATGTTGCAATATCTACAAACCAGGTTCGCTTCGAGAACTAGAAACCGACACATACTGGCTAAACTCAACGAGTGTTGGACACTCTGAAGCATGGACTGTTGACCTGGATGTGTGTGGTGATGGCCACATGACAGTCTTCAAATAGATACAGGAGCTGATGTCACTGTCATGAAGGAGACTGACTACAGGAAACTACTTCATCGACCTGAACTTTATTCATCATCCATTGCAAACTGAAAATCACCTGGTGGAAGAGTGAAACGTTAGGCGAGTATCACTGCGGAAGTTACGCTCAACGGCAAAGACTCTCACCTCCAGATCCTAGTGGTACCTCAGTCGGCAGGCAGCAATATGCTCAGCAGGGCAGCGTGTGAGTCAATGGGACTAGTCAAGAGACTGAATGAAGTCAAAGATGAAGATGTCTACGGTAGCACAGGACTACTGAAAACACCACCTGTCAAACTTGTGCTTCAAGACGGTGCCAAGCCCTACTGTGTTACTACCGCTCGACGTATTCCTTTCCCTATCCGTGATAAGGTGAAGCAGGAACTTGACAGGATGGAGAAGAATGGCATCATAGAGAAAGTGACAATGCCTACAGACTGGTGCGCACCTGTTGTGCCAGTTAAAAAGAACGGCAACATCAGGATGTGCATCGTTTCAAGAAAATTGAACAAGAGTGTGAAAGACCACACCTCATGGTACCCAACTTAGAGGACATTGCACCCAAGCTGGCGGGTTCCAAGATATTCACGACGTTGGATGTTTCATGAGGTTATCATCAAGTACCTCTGGACAAAGGAAGCAAGTTGCTTACACCTTCATTACACCCTTTGGACGTTTTTGCATGTGCAGATAGCCATGGGTATCAACGTCGGCACTGATGAGTTTCAGCGGAAAATGGAAGAAACGCTGGGACATCTGGAAGGATGTGAGATCATCATCGACGACATCCTTGTGCATGGGACTACCATGGAAGAACATGATGAACGATTATCCCGCGTCATGAACGCCATCAAGAACTCAGGGCTGAAACTGAATCGAGACAAATGTCACTTCAGACAGCAGAAGGTGACATTCTTTGGGCATGTCATCAGTGAGCAAGGCATTCAACCTGATCCACAGAAAGTTGAAGCAGTGACCAAGCTGAGTGCTCCCAAGAATATTGGTGAACTGCGACGTGTGCTGGGTATCATCAACTACTGGGACGCCTTCACACAGGGTTTTGTCTACCATACCAAGCCAATGACAGATCTGCTGCAGAAAAATACACACTGGTATTGGGGATCACATCAGGAAGAGGCCTTCAAGACGGTGAAAGAGAAACTCACAAGCTTCCTCTTCTTTCATTCTACAGAACGGATCGATCGACTACCGTAAGCGCCGATGCCAGCAGCTATGGGCTAGGGCGGTACTCCTCCAGATGGATGAAAGGGACAGCAACAACCAATCGCCTTTGCATCACGGACTCTAACAACCGCAGAGCAGAGAATATGGACAGATTGAAAAAGAGTGTTTGGCCAGCGTCTGGGCATGTGAACGGTTCGAGAGATACCTCGTGGGACTCGAATCATTCGACCTGCTAACCGACCATAAGCCACTTGTCCCTCTCTTGCAAACCAAAGATCTCGACCAGTGTCCTCCACGATGTCAACGTATGCTCATACGTATGATGCGGTTCAATGCCAACGTGCGTCATGTAACCAGGGAAAGAACTCGTCATAGCTGATACTCTGTCACGCAGCCCTCTTCAGCATGATGAGAAAGATGATACGGATGCTGCAGAAATAGAAGCCTTTGTCAACCTTCTGGAGTCATCAAGAACCATCACCGACAGCAGATTGCTGGCGTTACGTGAGGCATCAATGAGAGATGCAGACTACAGACTGCTGTGACTACACTAAGGAGGGATGGCCCGACCATGTTTCAGCAAAGCTTAGTGGCTACAAGGCTGTACAGTCTGACCTGTCAGTGTCAGATGGACTACTGGTGTACCAATGACAGAGTTTTGTGCCAGAAAGTCAAAGGAAAGAAATTCTCCGGAAAATTACATGAGAGTTACCAAGGACTGACAAAATGCAGAGAAAATGCCAGACAAACTGTATGGTGGCCAGGCATCATCGTGACCTGAGCCGTAATTGTTGAGACCTGTCAGGCTTGCCAGGAGAATCGACCCGCACAAACGTCATGAACCATTGAAACCTACTGAACTTCCTCTCAGACCATGGGAGAGAAGTGGGAGCTGATATTTTCAAGTTCAAGGACAAAGACTTTCTCGTCATTGTTGACTATTACTCCCGCTGGATCGAGTGAGGCATTTGTCATCAATGAAGAGTGCCACACTAATCACACCAAGTTCAAGCAGGTGTCTCCGACCATGGAATCCCGGAGGAGCCGTGTCAGACAATGGTCCACAGTTTGCGTCTCATGAATTTCTTCAGTTTGCCCAAGACTACGGTTTCAGACATCACACTAGCAGTCCGTACTTCCCTCAAGCAAATGGAGAAGCTGAGCGAGCCGTGCAGACAGTGAAGAAGATGATGCAGCAAACTGACCCTGACATTGCCATGCTGAACTACCGAGTGACACCCCACTCCGCCACTGGAATCAGTCCATCTGTCGCTTTGATGGACGACAGCTACGTACCAAGGTTCCAGTGATGCCACACAACTTGAAGCCTGTTGGGTGAACGACAGAGAAGTCGTGACCGTGACACCGCCGCAAAACAGCAACACAAGGAACACTTTGACCGACGTCATGGTGCACAACCACATGCCAAAGCTACACCCAGGTACTTCTGTCGCAATCAAGACCGACGGTGAGAAGAAATGGACCACCAAGGGCAAAGTCATTGGTCCAGCCGACAACAGCGGACGTTCATACAGGATCAACACTCCGCATGGTGAAGTGCGACGCAAACAGAAAGCACATTCTCAAAATTGTACAGTCTCAATCCGAGTCTGATCATGAAGACGTCTTATACCTGATGAGCTGGAGCCGACACCTGAACATCAAGGCAAGGTGATCCATGGCCTGCAGCTCTACCCCTCACTCCATCTGCGACTGCGAGTCCAGCCTCAAGTCCACCTTCAACACCAGTCCTGAGACGAAGTGGAAGAAACAAGAAGAAACCGGTCCGCATTCGATGATTCGAGAATTTTAATGATGGAAAGAATGGAAAAAACATGAGTAAATGCATTAAAAAAAAAAGAAAAAAAAGTTGAATCTTGAATTTCCAGTTATGAAGAAAAACACTGAACTTATATTTCAGAGTGATGTGCTAGAGACTTATGTTTTCACAAACAGTTGTTTTTGAAAGTCGCTTGGGGAAAGAAATCAAAGTGAACACAAAAGAAATTAAAAGTAACAGTGGTTGATCTTTTGGACAATGAACACTTTAAAGTATTCTGAAGATGAACCACTGTAAAAATTTAATGCATGTTAAAAGATTTATCCTTTTAAAGAAAGGGGGAAGATGTCAAGGGAAGTCATCCATGTAACTATGTAAATGTAACTAGGCGAAGAGTAGCTTCCCTTGCTGAGCAACGTAACGAGCAAAATAGTAAACAGTCCGAACGATCTTTGCTGTGCTCTGAATTCATTGTGGATGAATGCATAGATCTGCCTTGTCTATCGCCCACAGGCTTAACTTGAGTGTAGTAGTTTAGAGATTAGAGTCCCTTGGGTTGGTCCTTGTCCCTAGTAGTTAGCCACCACGTGTGCGGGCTATCTCTGCGTCCCTAGGTCGCAGTGATATACCGCAACTGGTGCTTTAGCATAGGTTAGGGTTCTCAGGGTCGTAGCAGGTAGTGTGGGTCAGTGAATAAGTGGAATACCGGTGTGTGGTTGTGGATGGACGTGAGTGGTGGCGCCATAGTGTGTGTGTGAAATAAAGAAGTGCGCATGATTGTAAAGCTGTGTTAGTGTGCTGTGTTGTCTGCTCTAGTGTGTAATAGGCGTGGGTAGGGGTGGTAGGGCCGTCCGGCTTAGCGACCGTGACAATGTAGTTTAGTGATATGAATCATTTCCTCATGCCACTACTGAAAAGGAAGAATGTTCATGTGGCTTGACTAGTGTAGCGGGCGTCCCCAAATAATTGTGAGAATGACTCATTAAAGAAAGAAGGGTGGTCATTGGGTGAAAGTGACCACTGAGAGATAGTTTAATAAGGGCTGGTAAGGTGCTGGTCATGTGTTTGAACACTGAGTATGCACTCACTAGGAGGAGGGAGGAAAGAATCAGTTTTTAGCCCAGCAGATGGCCTAGAGACTCGAACCTGTCAGGACGCTGGTCCTCACTGCTGACCAGTCATTACCAGCCCTTCACCCTTCACCTTTTACCCCGTGAGGTGGTTAAAGATGGCCATGGTGTGGGGAACACACCGGTAGTTCAGCCCCAGCAATTAAAGACTCCAGGGAGAGGAGTTGGAACTCATCTCTCCAGTAACAGGAGAAGTCAAGGGAGAGGAGTTGGAACTCATCATCTCTCCAGTAACAGGAGAAGTCAGGGAGAGGAGTCGGAACTCATATCTCCAGTGACGGGAGAATTCAAGGGGGCGATACGATGTCTGAGAGAGACAGGGAATCATGACAGTATGGAACGAGTCTTATATCTGATGCAGGCATAGCATCAATGATTGAAATAATTACTTATTCTCCTGGTCTGGATCTTGGGCCAATGTTATGTGAAGGCCATGACTTTACAGAAACTTGTATTGATGTAAATGAGAAATTGGTTACAAGGATGCATGTATAAAATCTGTTTATAAATTGTTTGATGATAATTTAGTAAAGTGTTTTCCCCCGAAGGAGAGGGGAGAAGAAAAAACATTCGGTAGTGCGCCTTTTGGTTGATTGGAAAGATTGCGTGTGCGTATGGAGTAAATGCTGTCATGAATGCATGTGTGCAAAAGTGACAGTGTGACAACGGGATATCTTAGAACATACGAGAATCATGACGTAGTTTACCCAATCAGAATGCACGGAACTTTCTAGATTCGGAACTCATGACGTACCTCAGCCAATCAAAAGGCTCGGGACATGACGGAAACAATGTCTGCAAGCTTCTTGCATTTTCGACACTATTCTTGAACACTAAAAGTAGATCCAGGGTTATGTCATAGCGTGTGCGGACGTCACTTGGTAACCTCGTGTTGACGTGAAACTTAGCAACTAAGGGGAGATCCCAACTGTGTAGCCCGAATCGGAGGCCAAAGAAAACAACTGTATGCAAAGTCAGTCCTCGCTGCCACCTTTCTACACAGAGTGTAGTTACGTTTACCTCACAACTTGTTCATCTCGCTTGAACGTTTGAGATGCGCTAATTTGAACAATTAATGTAGGGGTAACCCTCACGCACCGCCATGTCCCAGAGAGAATGAAAAAGCTGTATACGAACATCGAATTAAAATCACAAACAAACCCTCTTTTGTTCGT
>CM031614.1:4357444-4362444 GCA_018398815.1 Conus ventricosus
CGCACACACACACACACACACACACACACACAACACACACACACACACACACACACCACACACACACACACGTGCGCGCACGCACGCACGCACGCACGCACGCACGCACACGCACACACCACACACACACACACACACACACACACACACACACAACACATCATAGCAGTAAAGAATTTTTGGTAATGCTCACGTACACAAAATAACATGAAATAAAACAACAAAACTCTTGCCTCACTCCCAAATTTGTCACACAAAGGAGACCAAACAATTCTAAAATGAATTGTTTCTCGGCATGTTTTTCCCCTTAAACTCCGATATTGCGACAATCCCATTACCAAATTAAGGTCTATCACTTGTTGGCTGTTTTTCCATTAGCTGCACGAACAACAATGGGGGTAAGCAAAGCGGTCACACACACACACACACACACACACACACACACAGAATCTAAGAAAACAGTTCAAGTGTAGATCTTACAGTTAATCCCTGATCCACAAAATGACTCGAAACCCATCAGGCATCCTTCAACAGTCCTATTTTTCACAACAGAGGGAAGCCGGTTCTGACGATCAAAATGACGTAGAACCCAAAGCATCGTACATTCGCCTTATGAAGCTGATTAGGCCGTTTTACGTAACGGCCAGACACGCAGGAGCAGTTAAGCCAAATAATGCAAACTAAAACCCACGACAGAGAAAGGCTTTCCGCTAGCATAGAACAACCTTCTACACACACACACACACACACACACACACACACACACACACACACACACACTATATATATATATACGCGCGCGCGCGCGCACGCACGCATACACGCATACTGTCTCTCTCTCTCTCTCTCTCTCTCTCTCTCTCTCTCTCTCTCTCTCTCTCTCTCTCTCTCTCATTCACTCACTCACACATGTTGATAGTGTTTATACAGAAAGAGTAGCCATTCGGTAAAGGGTTCCACCACAGCAAAATCATGGTTAAAGTGGTTTAAAATGAAAATTAATGATCGGGTTTTGGTGACAAATTCAATTCTAACAGATACGGGAGTAATAGAAAACAAAAAGTGTAGCTTTTGTGAAGATGTTAAAGATTCTATTTTGCACTACTTGTGTGAATGTCAACATGTGCAATGTTTCTGGATAGATTTTATGGAGTACATAAAAGGAAAATATGCAAATTGTGATAGATTGGAACTAAATCAGTTGCTAGTACTCTTTCGAAATGACAACAAAACAAAAACGGATAATTCTTTTGTGCACATCTTATTACTAGGTAAGTATACTATTTATAAATGCAGAATAAGAAAAGTAAATCCAACACTTCAATTATTCTTAAGAGATTTAAAAGAAGCTGATGATAGAGACAAATCATTTTTGTATATTCAACACTTCTATGCAATATGATAAATTTGTACTGAAATGGGCATCATACACAAATTGGATACAAAACTGATTGAGACAAAAGAAGTAAAATACTGTTACAAAAAGTTTTTTTTTTAATTTTGGTTAATAGAAGACATGTACTATATACACACAAGTACACCATTTTTGTCAAACGATGAATGATTTTTTTATTAGCTCTGGTTGACCCAAGTCAACATTGACCATAAGGTGATCGATGTATGATTGCGTTTGTCCAATTATATATTCATAACGGTATGTGGACAGCTTAATAAAGTTCTGCAATTTATTTGTGATTAAATATTATATAAAATGACTATAATATAATGTTATGCTGAACAATACTGTATGGTGAACAGGACAAGTAAGTTTACTTAAAGCCTATTCTTATGAACTGTATAAGATATTGATATTGTGTATGTGTTCTTTGATCAACCCCATGTATAGTAAGAATGATGATATACTGTGTGTGCAAACCTTGTTGGATTGAAAAAAGTTGGAATAAGAAATTATAAATAAATAATAATAATGATAATAATAATGATGATAGTAATAGTATTATTGTTATTATTATATTCATCATTATTATTACTATTATTGTTATCATTATTATCATCATCATCATCATCATCATCATCATCATCATTATCATCATCATCATCATCATCATCATCATTATTCTCAACAACAACAAAAAGTCATGGTGCTTGCTGTTGATGATTGGTTAAAACTTGCTGAGAGCTCGGTGGCACTGACTTTAAGTTGGTCCCCCGCCTTTGCTTTCCTGTCTCCCCACCTTAAGCTGCCAGGGGACACTGTGCCCCATGGTGTCTGCAAGATAGCAGCAGCTCTGATCACAATGGTTGATGCCCCAAAGTCAACAAGACGCCACAACGCAAAACGTTCGGTCACCTCAACCGACAAATATGTAAACGGCAGTTAAGAAAAGCTTGTTTTTCTGTTTTCCAAGCTTACGAAAAGTCCACTGAAAATCGTCGTGTATGCTACGCTTGGTTTGTGAGTTGGAGGAACAGCGCAAGACTTTTGCACACACACAAAAAAAAGTTGAGCGCATCAAATGGAGATCTACACACCTTGTACGCGACTATCACCTCGATCCAGATGGCGTCGCTGAAATGTACAATAACAAGCATGGCTGCGTCGCCTCCGTATGTTCTAGGGTTAATCCCAGGTTAACAAAGTCGCCGGTTAACAAAGTCTCCGATCAACAAAGCCACCGGTTAACAAAGTCCCAGGTTAACAAAGTTTTGGGTTAAAGACCAGCCGTGGTTAGCGTCGCGGACTGCCGCCTGGGAGGTCGTGGGTTCCAATCCCATCAGAGTCATGTGGGTTTTTCTGCCCCGACCGGCTCCTACCCAGAGTTGAGTTTGCTGCGGACTCAGTTGGGAAGACTGGGACCAAACAGTCGAGTTTCATCCACTTAATAGATGCGTTTCTGAGAGTGCTGCTCAAATTTCCTGACCAACACTGCAGGTGCCTGTATCTCTCGTGCCTGGTTGACGCTGGAATATATTATGAAAGGAAGCGTAGAGTACAGCCCTGTCATGTAGTCTCAGACTGAAATGGAAATCTGTAGCATCATCTTAATCATCCTCATTCTCATCGATCAGCATAAAAAAAATGTCTCAAATTCTGTGGCCCTTCATGCCCTGCTCTCATGGTGACCTCAGTTTCGATGTCCTCTCCACGTCTGTGGTCTTGGTTTGGTTCTGTTGGGGTCACCGGTAACGGCGAGTCCATGGGGGCTGTCGTTGGACGGACGTGGTGGCGCCCTCCGGAGGGAGAGCTCACTCACGCCGGCTCCGCGACTAAGCAATTATTGTCGTCAGTATGGGGCTTAGTAGGTGGTGTCCTGCTTATGTTAGATCAGAACAGGCGCCACTGAACACCACCGAAGTGACTCGGCAGTAGAGCAGTGTCTCCTCCGGTGGGTTGCCTCTTGACGACTTGACAATGACTGCTTCCTGTGGATTGCCGGTGCCGGGGCTGCGGCGGGGCCGACCGGGCTGTGGTTGTGGACGTGTCGGAATGAGCGGCGTGGGTGCACTGCCTCTGAGGTAGCACAGAGGTTGGGACAGCAAAAAAAAAAAAAAAAAAAAAAAAAGTTTTTAGGTTAAAGGTTCAATACATGGGCGTTTCACCCGGATACATTGTCGCGTGACGTAGGCTTTATTTTAAGCCGGATTCAAACTCGCAACGGCAGACGGCGAACTTTATGCCCTACCACCTAGCCACCCAGGCATCCAACATGTCTATGTACTCTTCTTTCTAGCCACCCAGGCATCCAACATGTCTATGTACTCTTCTTTCTAGCCACCCAGGTATCCAACATGTCTATGTACTCTTCTTTCTAGCCACCCAGGTATCCAACATGTCTATGTATTCTTCTTTCTAGCCACCCAGGCATCCAACATGTCTATGTACTCTTCTTTCTAGCCACCCAGGTATCCAGCATGTCTATATATTCTTCTTTCTAGCCACCCAGGTATCCAACATGTCTATGTATTCTTCTTTCTAGCCACCCAGGCATCCAACATGTCTATGTACTCTTCTTTATAGCCACCCAGGTATCCAGCATGTCTATATATTCTTCTTTCTAGCCACCCAGGTATCCAACATGTCTATGTATTCTTCTTTCTAGCCACCCAGGCATCCAACATGTCTATGTACTCTTCTTTCTAGCCACCCAGGTATCCAGCATGTCTATATATTCTTCTTTCTAGCCACCCAGGTATCCAGCATGTCTATATATTCTTCTTTCTAGCCACCCAGGTATCCAACGTGTCTATGCACTCTTCTTTCTTATGGTAATGGATGGGGATCAGGACGCTAGGTATCCAGCATGTCTATGCACTCTTCTTTCTTATGGTAATGGATGGGGATCAGGACGCTAGGTATCCAGCATGTCTATGCACTCTTCTTTCTTATGGTAATGGATGGGGATCAGGACGCTGAAGATGACGCTAAGCGGCTCCATTCTGGTACAAGAATACATGACAGGGCTGTACTCGACGCCTTCTTTTATGATATTTCCTTGCGTCAAACCAGGCCCGAGAGATACAGACACCTGCAAGCGTTGGTCCGGTAGCTTAAGTAACACTCTCAGAAGACGCTTCCATTGAGCAGTTGAAACTCGACAGTGTAGCCCCGGTCTTCCTGACTGAGCCCACAGAAGATTCAACTCCGGGAGAAAAAAAAATCCCACCACTATGATATGCCTCTGATGGAAAATGAACACACGACTTCCCAGCCGGAAATGGAGAGTGGGAGACACGTTGTAGAGCTCAGAGGAACATTCCTTAGAACCGCCTTCAAAGGTAAGTCGCACATAGTGTGTGTCACGTGAGATATGCTGTGGACATCGGAAACCGATCAAGCAATGTTGGGAGACCTTGTGGTAGGGCCACCTGGTATCAATGTACTGATGCAAACGATGCAATAACCTTCTCTGACTACCTGCCTCACCACGGGTACTGAACTGTTAATGAATGAACCATTCTCACGTGACTGAGACAACGTCGATTTCGGTTCCGTTCAGAACATATCCATAGTCAACACACGTGAAAGAATGATTCCCGTT
>CM031614.1:4367444-4379944 GCA_018398815.1 Conus ventricosus
TAGCCGAGGACAGGGCGCTTAAAGCTTGGTCTCTAGCCGAGGACAGGGCGCTTAAAGCTTGGTCTCTAGCCGAGGACAGGGCGCTTAAAGCTTGGTCTCTAGCCGAGGACAGGGTGCTTGAAGCTTGGTCTCTAGCCGAGGACAGGTGCTATATAGGTACTCTTAATAACACGAGAACTGTCAATCTGACAAAAGTCGCAATTTACAAATCGTCACGCCAACTCCAGTTCCAGTCCGACTCACGACTACTCACTACTCCTCGTGTCAAAACTCAATCCGTTGTTGGCTTGTCCTGTTCAATTGGGCTCTATCTGCCTGGAACAGTCTTTCTCACGGTCTTCGCCATTCTGCTTCACTTCAATTCGTATCAAAACTACATCTGTCGTTGGCTTGTCCTGTTCAATTGGGCTCTATCTGCCTGGAACAGTCTTTCTCACGGTCTTCGCCATTCTGCTTCACTTCAATTCGGGAAAGCTGGTGGTGAAAACGTAATATTTTCCCCCCATTAAAACCGCTCACACAATACACGCTCTATTAAACTTTCAGTTATGAAGCATACGAACCTCTACACACACACACACACACACTCTCTCTCTCTCTCTCACTCTCTCTCTCTCTCTCTCTCTTCTCTCTCTCTCTCTCTCTCTCTCTCTCTCTCTCTCCACACACACACACACACACACACACACACACACACACACACACACTTTATCATCATTATTATCATCATCATTATCATTAATATCATTACTGCTATTATTATTATTATTATTATTATTATTATTATTATTATTATTATTATTATTATATCATTTTTATTATCATTATTATTTTTATTATTACTATTATCATTATTATTATTGTCGATAATATCACTGTCGTTGCTGGTTCTGTTATATCATTACCGATGTTATTAAGTGTTATTATTATCATTATTATTGTTATTACGTTTACTATTATTATTATGACTATTGTTGTTGTTGCCGTCATTATCATCACATTTGTTTCTTTCTGTCGAACACTGGAGGTCCTTGCTCGCACACTAACCCTCACAGTTTATGAAATACAGCCACCATGACAAACTGCACAGACATCCGGTGGCAAGGAGACCCCAGCGGGCAGACAACGCACTCCCCTGCCAGCCGAGAGTACGTCTCTCCCGGGTAAACAGTTCGAACCTCGTGCGGAGCAGATCCCCCCACCCCCCACCCCCACCCCACTCCTCCGCCACTTCCTCCTCCTCCCTTTTCCACTGGACGTAAAGTGTTGGTAGGACGAGTTGTGTTTCGGATGACTCGATGAACCGAGATGTCGCGTGGAGCATGCACTTTGGCGCGCGTCGAAAAAAAACAAGAACAAAACTGGCGGCAACAAAGGGGGAAATTCTGCAGGGAAATCCGCTTCGATCGATCAACAAAGAGCTACGCAGATGAGCAGAGTGAGGCGGAGTGCTGCGTTATCGTGCGGGGGAGAAAAAAAAAGCCAAATGAAAGTAATCACACAAAACAGCGAATGAAGTGACGCTTGTTTAGTAAAGAGTACAGCTCAGTAATCACAGAAAACAGCGAGTGAAGTGACGCTTGTTTAGTAAAGAGTACAGCTCAGTAATCACACAAAACAGCGAGTGAAGTGACGCTTGTTTAGTAAAGAGTACAGCTCAGTAATCACACAAAACAGCGAGTGAAGTGACGCTTGTTTAGTAAAGAGTACAGCTCAGTAATGACAAAAACAGCGAGTGAAGTGACGCTTGTTTAGTAAAGAGTACAGCTCGTACTAGTTAAAGTTTGACAACTCTGTCCTCTCCGGGACAACGTGAACAACGCGCGTGCGCATGCGCGCGTACGCACACAGACACACACACGCACATGCACACGCACGCACGCAACACACACACACACACACACACACACACACACACACACACACACACACACACACACACACACACACACACACACACACACACACTGCACGAAACAAAACGCCTTAGATTGCAGTCAGAGAGAGAAGAGAGAGAGAGAGAGAGAGAGAGAGAGAGAGAGAGAGAGAGAGAGAGAGAACTCGAACTCGAACTCGAACTCGAACATTTAATTGCACAGACAAACGTCCTTACAATGTCTAAAGACATCTAAACAAAATGGAACACAATACCTGTTATAAACAACAAAATAGACAGATCATGCAGAGCTCTAAGGAGGCACACACACACACACACACACACACACACACACACACACACACACACACACACACACACACACACACACACACACACACAACACACACTTACTGAAATGTAGACCTCAGCCGTACAAAAATCAATTTTTCATGGACAGCGACTTTTTTCAGTTCTAAGCTTAAAACAATCTGCAGATACTTTGCGATCATTAATGGAGGAGAGAGAGAGAGAGAGAGAGAGAGAGAGAGAGAGAGAGAGAGAGAGAGAGAGAGAGAGAGAGAGAGAGGCAGAGACAGAGAGACAGACAGAGACAGACAGACAGACAGACAAACAGACAGGACAAACGATGACAGAACAGAATGTTGGTGTCGTTGCCCTGGATAACTCACTCACCAGAGACAGCACACCGACTTCCACACAGTGAATCAATTTGAAAAACAATTTACAAGGCTCCGCCGAAAAACGTAGACAAACGAATCACAAGACAAAACACGACGCGTTTCGACCCCTTAGGTCTTCTTCAGGCAAGGCAGACAACACTCACGACAAACGACAACGAACGAGCAACTGGATGAAGACAAGGGATTGCTCGTTCATTGTCGTTGTCCTGAGTGGCTTGTCACTTGCCTGAAGAAGACCCGAGAGGTCGAAACGCGTCGTGTTTCGCCCTGTGATTCGTTTGTCTACGTTTTGGGGGGCGGAGCCTTATAAAATTGTTTTTCAGATTTGTTTAGATTTCCGCCTGCAGTCGCCTCACTTTGCAACTGAGATTGAAGTTGTGACCAACCCGCCACCGAGATGGTCAGCATCGTGAGCTTGCAAGCTGGCAGGGGATGATAGCTTCGATTCCCATCGGAGTCCCTTATTTGAGTGACTCTTCCGCCCGTGCCCCGGCTCTCACTTCACCTGAGCCCAGTGTGCTGTTTAGTTTACCAGGAAGACTGAAACCACAGTCTGGCAGTCGACGACCGTGTCTCTGAGAGCGGTACTCAGATACTGCTGACCAAAGCAAAGTGTCGTATCTCGGACTTGAGGCCGGGTTACATCATGAAGTGAAGCAGAGGCTACAGCCCCGCTATGTAGCCTCTCACCAGAGTCGACCATCATAAAATGAAGTAGAGACTACAGCCACGCTATGTAGCCTCTCACCAGAGCGGGCCTTCGAAGCATCATCTTCAGCATGAATCATCGCCATCCTCGTCGATCATTATTCAAAAGCGTCTGAAATTCTGGAGCTCCTTCACGCCTTCCTCTCAGGTGGCCCAAAGTCCCATATCCTCTCCACGTCTACGCCCCTGGTGACCTCGGATCGAGGTCATGGGTCAAGGCCGTGGGCACTGTCGTTGGACGCACGTAGATGCCGCAGACAACGGAATACACTTTTTTTTAAAGCAGACATGTAGTAGCAACGCCAAGTCCATTAAAACAACCCCCCTCCCCCCTCCCCCCCCCCCCCCCCCCCCAACTAAAGCATGTTTTTGATGGCATTATCCTATAGAAATCCGTATAAGGAACATGATTTTGCTGTCACTTTTGCTGACAAGATGTCTGACGTCAGAAATGCCACGGCAGTTCCCAGCAGTGGGAGATGAGATGCTTTAGACGAGTGCTCGACGTCTCCCGTATCAAGCATATTATGAACCACGAAAGGGCACAGAGGAATCATGCCGCATGGCAGTCACCATGAAAAACTGGTGACCGCAGTGAGGACAAGAACGCTGCGATGGGCTGGGCATCGACTGGACATCGACTGGACATGGGACAGCATCGGCTGGACTCTCCATCACCCTCCTCCAAGGAAAAGGGCAGGAGTAGAGGAGACAGGGCGGGCAGAGAAAGAGGTGGACAGACACCATGCCTGAGTGGACAGAGAAAGAGGTGGACAGACACCATGCCTGAGTGGACAGAGAAAGAGGTGGACAGACACCATGGCTGAGTGGACAGAGAAAGAGGTGGACAGACACCATGGCTTAGTGGACAAGGAAGAGGTGGACAGACACCATGGCTGAGTGGACAGGGAAGAGGTGTACAGACGGATTCGGTGAGTGACAGCCGCGCCGAGCGGACGTGTGCTACTTTCGCTCCGACCAAACCGAATGTGAGCTGTGTTCTACTACAGCTTTTTCCCTGCCGTTCAGATCTCTTGTATTCCGACTGTAGCCGTCTCGAAATCTTTTTCAAACAGTACAGAATACGTCTTCCGATTTACCTTTTTGTCTTTGTTTCTTTTTCGTTTTTCGTTTTCGATTTGTGGATATGGCCGCGAGCGTTCGACCTGTCTTCATAAAATCAAGAGACATTCTGGACACTGCGGAGTAACCGCCCAGCCACTGTTCTGGAGATCTGCTTGGCTGCAGAACGCACCGCCGGACAAGGGTCAGTTGTTGGGGCGCAGCAGATTGGAGGGTTGTGGAGAGTCTACCCAGCTACTGAAGAGGCGAGGTCCCTACTTCTTGTGCAAGGTATTCGCCTCAGAGGTATTGTGCTACAGGTAGTAAACACTAACCCTTATGTCTTGAGAGACCAGACAGGAGAAGAGAAACCTGCTACTAAAGTCTTCATAGACAATATTCCCATTTCTGTGGCTGACAGTGAAATCGAGCACTCCCTTCTCAAAGCAGGGTGCGAACTTCGTTCCACTTTGAAATGCGAAAGAGCGCGGGACAACGATAATAAACTGACAAGATTTCTCACAGGACGACGATTTGTTTTTATAACAGTCCCGTCTGTCCCCCTAGAGAAAACACTTAAAGTCAGCTTTTTCACAGCCAGGATCTACCACAAAGAGCAGAAACTAGTGAAAAGGCCAGTGGTATGTTCTAACTGTCTGGAAGATAATCACCATGCATCGGTATGCGTGAATGATGTGGTGTGCAGGGCTTGTAAAAAGGCGGGACACAAACGAGGAGACCCTGCTTGTGATCTTACTGTGTCTGATCAGCGTAGCAGAGAAAGTGTGTGTGCGAGTGATGAAAAGAATGGAGATAAGAGTGAGGGGGAGGAGAGCGAGGATGAGAGAGAGGGAGAGTGTAATGTGCAGAGAGAGGAGAAAAGTGGAGGAAGGAAAAACATCCGCCAGAACAGAGGACGATCCGGCACACGTCAGGGCACGCTGGGATCCTCCCTGGAGCTGCACAGTCCACCTCGCCACCGTTCGGAAACCCCAAAGCGACGCCGGTCTCGAGAGGGCGCCAGTCCTCCTGATAAAAGAGGAAAAATCAAGCAACAGAAACAAGAGGGAGGGCGTTCCCGCCGCCAGGAAACGTCACACGACACTCGTTCCGGTGTAGACGAGCGGCGCTAATGTCTGGTATTGATTAGAATGTTACATTACTATGACGTAACGCCTGAAAATGGATTGTGAGATTGAAAAGCCCCATTTATGTCAAAATATGACGATTTCCGCTACGAATTTAGTAAAATTCGTAGGCAAAGGACATATACATTTTTCATATAATGGATACAATCCGGATAACGTCACTGAATTGTAGAGGACTAAAAAAACAAATATAAAAGAACGTCAATTTTTCATTTCTTTAAAAACGGAAAGTTTGACTTGATCTGTCTCCAAGAAGCTCATATAACTGACAGTGATGTATCTATATGGGAAAAAGAATGGGGAGGTAAAATTTTTTATAACGGACGTACCAACAGGAGCAAGGGAGAAGTCATTTGCAAAACATTTCCGGGAAAAGTCACGCTAGCAATGGAACAAAATAGAATCTTGATTGTTTCAGTCACATAAGATAAATATGACTTCTACTTAGCAAACATATATGCTCCAAATAATAGTACTGAAAAAGTGGATTTTTTCAAACTATTGAAAGAAAAATGTAAAAAGTACAGTGACAAAAAAATTATGTTGTTTGGAGACTTTAACTGTGTTCATAGCAATGCTCTTGATATAATATCGGGCAAGCCCCACCGTCAAAATGAAGTTCGAGGTCTTAATAAGTTAACAAAAGACCTAGAACTGAATGACCTTTGGAGATTATTTCATGCTAATGAACATGATTATACATGGCACAGGTGCAGTCCATTTATAGCTCGTAGGCTTGACTATTGCTTTACAACAGATGATGTATTAAGTGATTGTGTATCATGTGAACATCTGACCATTCCAAACTCGGACCATAAGGCTGTGACAGTCGAGCTGAATCAGCGTGATTTCATTCGTGGTCCAAGTTATTGGAAATTCAACAATAGTTATTTAAAAAACCATGATTTTGTACAGCAATTGAATAGTCTATTAGATAAAGAGCTTAACGACAATATTAATGACAATTTGTCCAATATTGATAAATGGGAAATGTTGAAAATTGAAATAAGAAATTTTTGTAGCGAATTTGGAAAAGAATTGTCATGCCAAAAGAAAAACGATTCGCTAAAGTTAAACCTACAGATTTCAGAAATTGAAAAAAAGCTCATTAAAGACCCTTCAAATGAAGAGTCACAAGCCACATATATGCATTTAAAGCATAAATTAGAATTAAAACAACTGCATGACGCAAAGGGGGCACAGATAAGATCGAGAGTTAGATGGGTCGAAGATGGGGAACGAAACACCAGGTATTTCTGCAATTTAGAAAAAGCTAGGGGTAAACAAAAAGTCATAACAAGGTTGCGTAGAGAAACAGGAAAAGTATTATCTAAACAAAGTGATATTTTACAAGAGCAAGTCTCGTTTTATGAAAATCTGTACAACCAAACAACGATCGCAGAAAATGTTATAGAGGAGACTAACAAATTCATAGAGGCAGAAGTTTTTCCATGTTTAGATGATGATGCTGCTGCTTTATGTGAAGGACTGGTTACCTTAGAGGAAACAACAAATGCGCTAAGTAAACTACATAATGGGTCGGCGCCTGGTTGTGACGGAATTACAGTAGAAGTTTTAAAATTCTTTTGGAGTAAATTAGGTAAATTGGTAACAAGCTCTTTTATTGAATCTTTTCATAAAGGTGAATTATCGTACACTGAAAGACAAGGAATCATTACTTTATTACACAAAGGAAAAGACTTAGAAAGAGATCAGTTAACAAACTGGAGATCGATTACCTTGACTAATACAGACTATAAAATCCTTGCAAAAGTTCTAGCGGAAAGACTTGGTAACGTTATTCATAAATTAACAACGATCAGGTTGGCTATCTGAAAGGTAGAAATATTGCCACAATTATAAGGTCCATTGATGATGTAATAAACTACTTAAATACACGTAATGAGGGTGGACATCTACTAGCAGTAGACTACTGTAAAGCCTTCGATTCAATATCCAGAAAATTTTTGTTACATGCATTTGATGATTTTGGTTTTGGTGTGGACTTTAAAAGGTGGGTATATGTTCTTAACAACGGTAGTTCTAGTAGTATTAATCATGGAGGTTGGATTTCCGAACCTTTTGATATTTCCTGTGGTATCAGACAGGGTTGCCCCTTTTCACCTCTCGCGTTTGTACTGGCTGTAGAGCTGCTTGCGATCAAAATTAGAAACAGTCCATGGAGGGCATTAAAGTTCCAATTGCCCATTGCACAAGCCCAGTTCATATTAAAATAAAACAAATGGCCGACGACACAACACTTTTTCTGAAAAACAGAACAGACATGCTTACAGCTTTAGAAATATTAACTGAGTTCGAAAGAATTTCTGGCCTTAGATTAAATACACAAAAAACTAAGGTTTTAAGAATGGGTAATAAGAATGAAGATGAAAATATTCCATTTACTTTGGTCAGTAAAATAAAAATATTGGGCATTTATTTTGAAACAAACAAAATGGCACGAGACATTGAAGACAACTGGTCTCATAGATTAGATGTAATGAATTCCATCATTAAGGAATGGAGTAAACGGGACCTGAGTATTCAAGGTAAAGTTGTGGTTATAAAGACCTTTTTGATCAGCCAATTTATATACGTAATACAATCTATAGGTCTTCCCCATAGTGTACTAAATAAAATAAATACAATACTGTATAAATTCCTCTGGCAGAAAAAACAAAGTAATAGGAGGGCATTTGAAAAAGTAAAACGAAAAGTGATAAAAGGTGAGTATGGAGAGGGGGGTCTTAAAATGTTAAACATGCTCGAGCTACAAAAATAACTTTTATTTACAATGGGCAGGAAAACTGTTTGACGCGACTGAAAAACAGAAGTGGAGTTTTATTCCAAAATGGCATTTGGAAAAGCTGGCAAAAGGTGATAGAATCTTCCATATCAACTGTAAAAGAAAAGATATTAAAGGACTTGAAAGAATAGACAATGAATTTTGGAAAGAGGTCCTAACGACATATTTAGAGAACAAATCTGTTATTAAGATGGAAGATATTAATTGCAACAATTTTCAAAGTCAAATGATCTTCAATAATTTACTACTCACCTACAAGCATAAAACGTTGTTCTTTCCAGCTTGGCAAAAGAAAGGAATCGAAACTATTAAACAGATTATTCATTTTCGAGAAAACCGTTTACTCACTCTGGAGAATTACAGGACATGATAGGACAAAACAGAGCAAATATCGTACTAGATTATAACATTTTAATTAACACTATTCCAAAGACATGGGTTCAGTGGATACAGAGTGGCGAAAAAGAAGATGGAAGTCAAAAATGCGAGGCGAGTCACTTCAATAGGAAAGTAAAGGATATTAGGAAATTAGTCTGTAACGAAAAAAATCCAGTGACTCCATGTGCGTCTCAATTTTGGTTCAGAAAATTTGGTGTCAGGCTAGATACATCTATATGGTCAAGAGCGAAAGACGTTACAACAGAAACAAGATTAAGAGTCCTGCATTGGAAAATTTGCATAATATTTACCCCACAAATATTCTTTTAAGTAAAATGCAAGTAAAAGAAAGTAATAAGGGTTCGTATTGTCCTGACACAATTGATTATATTGAGCATTTTTTCTATGATTGTCCACCTGTGCAAATGTTTTGGTTGTCAATCGAGGATTTTATATACGTAAAAACAGATGTAAGACTAAAGCTATCAGTTTTGGACATACTTTTTGGTATAAACAAATTTGATCTCAATCTTGCGAATTACAAATTCATTAATTACATGATTCTTTTAGCTAAGGTGTGTATTAGTATTTTCAAAAAGACCAATTCTGTCTTCTCTCTAGAACATATTTTTGAAAAAGAGCTAAACATTAGAAAGCATCACCTCCTCTTTAAGTAGACTAGAAGCACACTATCTGATGCAGAACTCCTTTCCATATTTCTACAGGAACAGTTACCGCTACCGTTGGGAAAAGTATGTTAGAAGCCTGCGAGTTTTCTTTCTCTGTCTCTCTCTCCCTCATTTCTTCCCTCCATCTCTTTGTTCCTCTCAGTTTGTCTGCCTGTCTGTCGGCCCGTCTGTTTGCTTGCCCGTCAATTTGTCTGCCCGCCCGTCCTTTGCTCCATCTCACTTTCTTTCTCTCTCTGTTATAGCATGGGAGTGACTCTTCTTTTATGTTTTCTACATGTTCGCTAGTCTGTCTTTCTATCTGTCTGTCTGTCTGTCTGCCTGTCTCTCTCTCTCACCTCTCTCTTTGTATGTCTGTCTGTCTGTCTGTCTGTCTGTCTCTCTCTCTCTCTCTCTCTCTCTCTCTCTCTCTCTCTCTCTCTCTCTCTCTCTCTCTTTCTCGCGCGCGCACTCTCTCTCTTCTATCTCTGTTTGTAAGTGAGTGTGTACGCTTGTTTGCCTGTCTGCCAGTCTGACTCAGTATCTCTCTTCCTGTCGTTTTCTCTCTGTGTTTCCCCCCCCCCCCCCCCCCTGCCACCAACATCCCACTCTCTCCCTCTCTCTCTCTTTGACGCCGTCTCTGTCCGACTGTCTGTCCTCTGCTGCCTGTCGGGTCAGTCTGTCTATCTCTCTATCTCTTTTTTTTGTGGGTGGGTGGTGGTGGTCGTGGTGGTGGTGGTGGCGTTACGTGAGGAGCGCTCACGCGCTTGGGTGGTAGCATGGGGAGGTGTGTTCCCGTCTCGGCAACTGGGACCTAGGATATCCTTTCAGGAGTGTGTTCATACGGAATTGGTCGCTTATGTATAAAAATTATTATTTTGCTTTGATACCGTCCTTTAACATGTAACTACCGACAGTGGGGGGGGGGGGGGGGGGGGGGGGGGGGGGGGGGGGGGGGGGGGGGGGGGGGGAGAGAGAGAGAGAGAGAGAGAGAGAGAGAGAGAGAGAGAGAGAGTGTGTGTGTGTGTGTGTGTGTGTGTGTGTGTGTAACACAAAATGAAGCTAGTAGATAACAGATTCTCCTTCTCTCTCGTAACGTGGGAAAAACTGAAATGAAAGAAAATAATTAAGTCTTTTGTTTAATCTATGTTGTTTTCTTTGTACTAGCAACACATTGTCAGAGTGAGTGTGCCAGTTCACCACACATTAGAACACTAACAAACCCAGACACTTTGTATCAAACGCCAAAACATTAAAATCTGCAAAATCGTGTCCATTTTGTAAATGAACAAACAGACATTGCATGGTGTGTAAGGGACTGGTTGAAGGGAAGAAAAAAAAAAAAAAAAAAAACCACCTAGTAGTGGAAATTGTTTTTGTTTTTTTCGTTTTTTTTTTTTTTTGGCAAATGAAGAGGACAGTGTGAAGCACCAAAAAATGAAGAGGTGGATTTTGGCCTTAGGAAAAAAAAAAGAAAAAAAAAGAAAGAAAATTACCGCCTTAGGTGCTCCATTGATCCGACAACTGATGCCACAAAACAAAAAGGAGAAAAAAAGAGGTGTACAGACAACATGGCTGAGTGGACAGAGAAAGAGGTGGACAGACACCATGGCTGAGTGGACAGAGAAAGAGGTGGACAGACACCATGGCTTAGTGGACAAGGAAGAGGTGGACAGACACCATGGCTGAGTGGACAGGGAAGAGGTGGACAAACATCATGGCTGAGTGGACAGAAAAAGAGGTGGACAGACACCATGGCTGAGTGGACAGAAAAAGAGGTGGACAGACACCATGGCTGAGTGGACAGAGAAAGAGGTGGACAGACACCATGGCTGAGTGGACAGAGAAAGAGGTGGACAGACACCATGGCTGAGTGGACAGAAAAAGAGGTGGACAGGCACTATGGCTGAGTGGACAGGGAAGAGGGGACAACACCATGGCTGAGTGGACAGAGAAAGAGTGGACAGACACCATGGCTGAGTGGACAGAAAAAGAGGACAGACACAGAGTGGGACAGACACCATGGCTGAGTGGACAGGTAAGAGGTGACAAGAAAGAGATGGGCAGACACATGGCTGAGTGGAAGGAAGAGACAGGACAGACAGAGACAGAAGTGGACAGACACCATGGCTGAGTGGACAGGGAAGAGGTGACTGAGACAGAGAAAGAGATGGACAGACACCATGGCTGAGTGGACAGGGAAGAGGAGACAGGACAGACAGAGACAGAGGTGGACAGACACCATGGCTGAGTGGCAGGGAAGAGGTGACAGACACCATGGCGAATGGGCAGGGAGAGATGGACACACACATGGCTGAGTGGACAGGGAAGAGGAGACAGGACAGACAGAGACAGAAGTGGACAGACACCATGGCTGAGTGGACAGGAAGAGGTGACAGAGAGAGAGAGAGAGAGAGAGAGAGAGAGAAGAGAGAGAGAGAGAGAGAGAGAGAGAGAGAGAAAGAGATGGACAGACACCATGGCTGAGTGGACAGGGAAGAGGAGACAGGACAGACAGAGACAGAGGTGGACAGAGATGGCTGAGTGGACAGGGAAGAGCGTTGCCATGACTCAGGCAGTTGGCCCACAACCTTCAGGGGGAGACGACTGGTGCGGTGTTCATCACTGCAATGTCTTCACAGCGCTGCAGGGCTCCGGATCGGTGAATTCGGCATACGATGGAGAGGTATATTGAAAATTGCCCCCCCCCCCCTCTCCCCTCACCAATTCTCCGTCACTTAAACACCTATCCCCCCACCCCCTCCCAAACCGTAGCTCCCACCCATCCTCCAGAGAGAAGAGAGAGAGAGAGAGAGAAGAGAGAGAGAGAGAGAGAGACGAGAGAGAGAGAGAGAACGAACGAACGAACGAACGAACGAATTTTATTTTAAGAGGGTGAGAGAGAGAGAGAGAGAGAGAGAGAGAGAGAGAGAGAGAGAGAGACAGAGAGAGAGAGAGAGACAGAGACAGAGAGAGAGAAAGAGAGACAGACGGACAGACAGACAGACAGACAGAGACAGAGAAAGAGAGAAAACAGACAGACAGGCAGACAGGCAGTCAGACAGACAGACAGATAGACAGATAGATTAGATCACCCAAATTAGTCATGCCGTGCATAGCCCAGACGACCTCAATGCCATATCGGAGCTGTTA
>CM031614.1:4390029-4392529 GCA_018398815.1 Conus ventricosus
GTACTACTTTTTACCACATGTGTCGTTCAACCAGTACTACTTTTTACCACATGTGTCGTTCAACCAGTACTACTTTTTACCACATGTGCCGTTCAATCAGTACTACTTTTTACCACATGTGTCGTTCAACCAGTACCACTCTTTACCACATGTGTCGTTCAATCAGTACTACTCTTTACCACATGTGTCGTTCAACCAGTACTACTCTTTACCACATGTGTCGTTCAACCAGTACTACTTTTTACCACATGTGTCGTTCAATCAGTACTACTCTTTACCACATGTGTCGTTCAACCAGTACTACTCTTTACCACATGTGTCGTTCAACCAGTGCTACTTTTTACCACATGTGTCGTTCAATCAGTACTACTTTTTACCACATGTGTCGTTCAATCAGTACTACTCTTTACCACATGTGTCGTTAATTCAGTACTACTTTATACCACATGTGTCGTTCAACCAGTACTACTCTTTACCACATGTGTCGTTCAACCAGTACTACTCTTTACCACATGTGTCGTTCAACCAGTACTACTCGTTACCACATGTGTCGTTCAACCAGTACTACTCTTTACCACATGCGTCGTTCAATCAGTAGTACTCTTTACCACATGTGTCGTTCAACCAGTACTACTTTTTACCACATGTGTCGTTCAATCAGTACTACTCTTTACCACATGCGTCGTTCAATAATAATAAATAATAATAATAATAATAATAATAATAATAATAATAATAATAATAATAAGGAACATTTAGTGCGCTTAATCTTAAACAAAAGCCCTAAGCGCTTACAGCAATAAGCTCTAACACACACACACACACACACACACACACACACACACACACACACACACACACACACACACACACACACACACACGACACACACAAACACATACACGCACACACACACACACACCACACAACACACACACACACACACACACAACACACACACACACACACACACACACACACACGCACACACCCACACACCAGCGAAGGAGCAGAAAAATTATGTTTTGAAGAGAGTAGTTTTGAGGGAGGACTTGAAAGAAGAAAGACTGTTTGAGTTTCGGAGTGCAGAAGGGAGATTGTTCCAGCAGGAAGGAGCCTGAAAAGAAAAAGAACGTTCACCAAGTGTTCTGGCCCGAAAACGAGGGATTTGCAGAATGCGAGTGTCAGAGGAAGAGCGAAGCTGTCTAGAAGGAGTATAGGTCGACAGAAGTTTAGAGAGGTAAGATGGAGCGAGGCCATCCAATGCCTTGTAACAGAGCAAAGAAAGTTTGTACTTGATGCGTTTTTCAACAGGAAGCCAGTGCAAAGATTTAAGCAAGGGAGAAACATGAGAGGTTTTCGGAGATTTCGAGACAAGGCGAGCAGCATTATTTTGAACTTTCTGCAATTTTGCAAGAAGATTCTGTGGACAACCAGCAAGAAGAGAATTGCAGTAGTCAAGTCTTGAAATAATGAAAGCAGAAAACACAGAGTCTTGGTGGCTTCTTCAGACAGAAGGTGGCGCACAGAACTGATTCGCCGAAGCTCCGAGTAGCAAGCACGGCAGATAGAAGAAATCTGATTTTGAAAAAAGAGTGTCTGATCAAGTACAACGCCTAGATTTCGCACAGTGGTAGAGGTCTCATGAGAGAGGTACCAAGTTGGACAGTAGTACTCTTTACCACATGTGTCGTTCAACCAGTACTACTTTTTACCACATGTGTCGTTCAACCAGTACTACTCTTCACTACTTGTGTCGTTCAATCAGTACTACTTTTTACCACATGTGTCTTTCAACCAGTACTACTCTTTACCACATGTGTCGTTCAACCAGTACTACTCTTTACCACATGTGTCGTTCAACCAGTACTACTTTTTACCACATGTGTCGTTCAATCAGTACTACATTTACCACATGTGTCGTTCAACCAGTACTACTCTTTACCACATGTGTCGTTCAATCAGTACTACTTTTTACCACATGTGTCGTTCAATCAGTACTACTCTTTACCACATGTGTGTTTCAATCAGTACTACTCTTTACCACATGTGTCGTTCAACCAGAACTACTCTTTACCACATGTGTCGTTCAACCAGTACTACTTTTTACAACATGTGTGATTCAACCAGAACTACTTTAAACCACATGTGTCGTTCAATCAGTACTACTCTTTACTACATGTGTCGTTCAACCAGTACTACTCTCTACTACATGTGTCGTTCAACGAGTACTACTTTTTACCACATGTGTGATTCAACCAGAACTACTTTTTACCACATGTGTCGTTCAACCGGTTCTTCATTTTACCACATGTGTCGTTCAACCACACTACTTTTTACCACATGTGTCGTTCAACCGGTTCTTCATTTTACCACATGTGTCGTTCAATCAGTACTACTCTTTACTACTTGTGTCGTTCAACCAGTACTACTCTTTACTACATGTGTCGTTCAACCAGTACTACTCTTTACTACATGTGTCGTTCAATCAGTACTACTT
>CM031614.1:4397529-4412101 GCA_018398815.1 Conus ventricosus
CCTTTTCCCTTCATTCCCCATTCTGTTAATCCTTTTCCCTTTATGTACCCATTCCCTTAATCCCTTTCCCTTCATTCCCCCATTCTCTTAATCCTTTTCCTACATTTCCCCATTCCCTTAATCCTTTTTCCTATATTTCCCCATACTCTTAATCCTTTCCCCTTCGTTCCCCCATTCTCTTAATCCTTTTCCTTCATTCCCCCATTCTCTTAATCCTTTTCCCTTCATTCCCCATTCTCTTAATCCTTTTCCCTTCATTCCCCCATTCTCTTAATCCTTTCCTCTTCATTCCCCATTCTCTTAATCCTTTTCCCTCCATTCCCCCATTCTCTTAATCCTTTTCCCTCCATTCCCCATTCTCTTAATCCTTTTCCCTTCATTCCCCATTCTCTTAATCCTTTTCCCTTCATTCCCCATTCTCTTAATCCTTTTCCCTTCATTCCCCCATTCTCTTAATCCTTTTCCCTTCATTCCCCCATTCCCGAACTCCTCTTGCGTGCGTGCGTGTGTGTGTGTGTGTGTGTTGTGTGTGTGTGTGTGTGTGTGTGTGTGTGTGTGTGTTGTGTGTGTGTGTGTTGTGCGTCGCGCGCGCGCGCATGTGTGTATGTCTGTTGTGTTTAGTGTGTGTGCATGTGCGTATGTGTGCGTGGTGCGCGGCGCGCGCGCGCGCGCGCTCTGTGTGTGTGTGTGTGTGTTGTGTGTGTGTGTGTGTGGTGTAGGTGTGTGTGGTGTGGTGTGTGTGTGTGTGTGTGTGTGTGTGTGTGTGTGTGTGTGTGCCATATGTATGTGTGTTTGTGTGGTGTTGTGGTGTGTGTGTGTGTGTGTGTGTGTGTGTGTGTGTGTGTGTGTGTGTGTGTGTGTGTGTGTGTGCGATGTGCGCGTGAGTGTGTGTGTGTGTGTGTGTGTGTGTGTGTGTGTGTGTGTGTGTGTGTGTGCGTTGTGCGTGCATGCGTTCGTGCGTGCGTGCGTGTGTGTGTGTGTGTGCGTGCCACTGCATGTGCGTGCGTGTGTGCCTGTGGTGTATGCATGCGCGCGTGTGTGTGTGCATGCATGTGTGTATCAATGTGTGTGTGTGTGTGTGTGTGTGTGTGTGTGTGTGTGTGTGTGTGTGTGTGTGAGTGAGTGCTGGGAGTGTGAGGGGTGGGTGGGGGGGGGGGGGATAACCCAACAGGTTTGCTCCCAGGTACTGATGACCCTGAAGAGACACTGGGTCTGTGTCCGGCATTGTCTGACCCCGCTCTCCGCTGTGTCATGGTGATGAGGCGGCTTCTCCGTCAACAGACGTAGTGGGCTGGGGACAGCCAGTCTGCGTCACTCTGCTTTCATCACATGTTTGCACGTATGCGCGTGCATGCGTGCGTGTGTGAGTGAGTGTTGCGTGCGTGCGTGCGTGCGTGCTTGCGTGTGTGGATATGTGTGTGTGTGTGAGAGAGAGAGAGAGAGAGAAAGAGAAAGAGCAAGCGAGCGAGCGAGCGAGAGAGAGAGAGAGACAGTCAGACAAGGAGACCGACCGACCGACCGACAGACAGACAGAGACAGACAGACACATGAGAGACATCAAGACCAAGAGACAGAAAAATAGACGCAGAGAGAGAGAGAGAGAGAGAGAGAGAGAGAAGAGAGAGAGAGAGAGAGAGAGAGAGGAACTTTTTTGTGTGTCACTGCCCACATACATACGTCCGGTCCGACTGGTGAAAGTTGAATCAGAAAACAGAAAACGAAGCAGAGCGAACGAGGTAAGTGACATTACCCCCCCCAAAAATTGGCAGTACAAAGACATCTGGGAGTCGTGACCTGGATGCGGCCCGGCCCCCTTGGAGTGTAAGGAGTTTAAGGCCGAAACACTTGTCTGAGGGGAACGGGGGGGGGGGGGGGGGGGGGAGGGGGGGGGGGGGGGGGGGGAGAGGGACGCTGCTCTCTAAAGACTTTCTGCCGTCAAGAACTACCTAGAGTTTCTCCCTACTCTGTCGGATATAGACAGGGGGCTGGAATAGCTCAGTTTGTAGGGCGCCGGACTCGTGACCTTGGGGTTGCCGGTTCGAATTTCGGTACAGGGGGATTTTTCCCTCGGAGTTAACATTGGTTCTGACTCCATTCCCCATACAGTCCTTCGAATGAGACTATAAACCGTGTGTGAACGCACGCATAACATCTTGCACACATGTAAAATCCCACCACCAACTTTCGGAAGAGAAGGTCAGTTTGGCTATTGGTATGGATGACACGTTACACATAGCATGCACCTTCCCCGAAACTGGAGTATGGCTGCCTTAATGGCGGTTAAAAAAACGGTCATACACACAAAACTCCACTGCCTGTCTACACAGGCAGTGTCCGCAGGAGTATCTGCCTGCGTACGCAGAAAAGAAAGAAAGATATAGATACATTATCTCATGTTGAAAATTATATTCAAACGACACTGCTCCAGTTCTTCGTGTTCAGTCATTTGTTTATTGTCATTTGTTTATTGTCATTTGTTTATTGTTCTGCATTATGTTATTTTGTTTCTTTCTGTCTTTTTCGTCTTGTATTCATGCCCTTATTACACTATACAAAGCAATTGGTATTTCACTACTACTACTACCACCACCATCGCCACCACCAATACTATGATACTATTGTGCTACTACTATCACTGCTACAACTGCTGCTTCTGCGGCCACTACTACTACTATTACTACTACTACTACTACTCTATGACTACACATTCCTCTTCTACCACTCTGTGATGGTATATGATGGCAATAATGATCATCATCCTTTTACAACGAGAACCATAATCACAAGAATAACAACAAAGTACTTCTAGTTATGCAAAGCCACATACCATGTACATTCCGGACTTGGTACAACGTAGTACGTCAGGTTGTTGTTGTTGCTGTCGTTCGAAATTCTGGTTTACCTCAAATCATCGCCATTTCTACGGGTTTGATAGAAACAATAAATTGAATCCAGAGAACGAAAAACAAAAACAAAAAAAAGAAAACGACCTTTCACCGATAATCACTCTCCTTTTTGGCCATCACAAAATGACCGTACAAGTCCCTAGCTGCATGCTGCAGAACTTTTCTACGCGCCGCCATCACCCGTGACGTCGCTTCCGCTTCCGCTTCCGCCACCGCTACATGAAAACGCCGCTTTCAATCTGCCGTCTTGAAGGTTACCCCCACCGCTACATGAAAACGCCGCTTTCAATCTGCCGTCTTGAAGGTTACCCCACCGCTACATGAAAACGCCGCTTTCAATCTGCCGTCTTGAAGGTTACCCCCACCGCTACATGAAAACGCCGCTTTCAATCTGCCGTCTTGAAGGTTACCCCCACCGCTACATGAAAACGCCGCTTTCAATCTGCCGTCTTGAAGGTACCCCCACCGCTACAGAAAACGCCGCTTCAATCTGCCGTCTTGAAGGTTACCCCACCGCCCTCCGCGACCACTTCGCTTTGGCAGTTCTGCAAACAGCTCTTTGACCAGTGTCAGTGGGCTGTCTTTTGGTTTTGTCTGGTGAAAAGCCTTATGCAAACAGCTCTTTAGACCAGTGTCAGTCGGCTGTCTTTTGGTTTTTGTCTGGTGAAGAAGCCTTATGCAAACAGCTCTTTAGACAGTGTCAGTCGCTGTCTTTTGGTTTTTGTCTGGTGAAGAAGCCTTATGCAAACAGCTCTTTAGACCAGTGTCAGTCGGCTGTCTTTTGGTTTTTGTCTGGTGAAGAAGCCTTATGCAAACAGCTCTTCAGACCAGTGTCAGTCGGCTGTCTTTTGGTTTTTGTCTGGTGAAGAAGCCTTATGCAAACAGCTCTTCAGACCAGTGTCAGTCGGCGTCTTTTAGTTTTTGTCTGGTGAAGAAGCCACATTGTGCGCCCAGTGGCTAGGAGTGGCATGGCGTCAGACGTAATGGGTGTACATATGTTGTTACATTATTCTCTGGTTGTGATCGGTATAGTGAAACGTTCACTCGTGGGGTCTTTTTTTCTGGATTTAGAACCGAAAACAAAGTCCCTTTCAAACATAAATGTGGCTGAACAAACACTCTTTAAGATTGGTATTACAAAGGAAAGAACCCTCCTTCCCCCCTACCCTCATCCACCACAGATTGATATACAAGGAAAGAACCCCTCCTTCCCCCCTACCCTCATCCACCACAGATTGATATTACAATGGAATGAACGCGTCCTTCCCCCCCTACCCTCATCACCACAGATTTATATTACAATGGAAAGAACCCCTCCTTCCCCCCTACCTCATCCACCACAGATTGATATTACAATGGAAAGAACCCCTCCTTCCCCCCTACCCTCATCCACCACAGATTGATATTACAATGGAAAGAACGCGTCCTTCCCCCCCTACCCTCATCCACCACAGATTGATATTACAATGGAAAGAACCCCTCCTTCCCCCCTACCCTCATCCACCACCACCCCAGCCTCTGCTTTTCTGTTTAACAAAAAAAAATCTCCATAAGTTAAGTATTATCAATAATACACAGCTCTAACATTTTCTAAAAAGCTCCCCCACACCCCTCACTTCCACCTGCTAACCCCCCCCCCCCCCCATTCCTCATCGTCCCGCCATCCTCCTCCTCCCCCCCCCCCTTCCGCCTCCGACAAATGAAAACCTTTCTAGAGCCACACTTAAACGTACAATACTACAAAAAAAACCGCCTTTTCCCCCCACACACAGCACGAAACAATGGCCAGCCGCATTTAATACCTGATGGCGCTTTTCTTCGCGTGACTCCGAATGTCCTTTGGTCAGAGGCTCTGACCCTAGACGTCAATGGTCTCTGTGGACAATTTGAAGTGCTGGCTGGCTGTGAGGATCGAAAGGCGACCCCTCGTCACAGTGATCGCGTTGAAGACTCTTCGGCAAAGCTTTCCCATCTGTCAACCTTCCTCACCCCCAGGGTGCCAGACACGGTACACAACTCCGGTCTAGAATAGTTTCGAGCCGATTTCAAGAAAGAGAGAGAGAGAGAGAGAGAGAGAGAGAGAGAGAGAGAGAGAGAGAGAGAGAGAGAGAGAGAGAGAGAGAGAGAGAGAGGGAGGAAGAGACCGAAAGAGAGAGGGGGAGGGAGGGAGGAAGAGAGAGAGAGAGAGAGAGAGAGAGAGAGAGAGAGAGAGAGAGAGAGAGAGAGAGAGAGAGAGAGAGAGAGAGAGAACTGAAATTTTTCTGAGAGCGTTTCTAAAGGAGCCACAACACAACTCGTTTCAATCATCTAGTGAGAAAGGGGACGAGGATATCCCATCTCCCCCACCCCCACCCCCACCCCACCCCACCCCTCCTGATTTCTGGGGATATTGGGGGGGGGGGGGGGGGAGAGGGCAATCTCACGGTATTAATTGCAGTATGAATTGTGTCCCTTCCTTCTGGATACCCTGACAGTTATTCCTCTTTTCTCTCTCCCTCCCTCCCTCCCTCCCTCCCTCCCTCCCTCCCCCTGTCTGTCTGTCTGTCTGTCTGTCTTCTGTCTTCTCTCTCTCTCTCTCTCTCTCTCTCTCTCCTCTCTCTCTCTCCTCTCCCTCTCTCTCTCTCTCCTCTCTCTCTCATGACTACCTTTTTAATTTGAGGAGAAGGTTGGAGTCTACTTTCTTTACCGTTGTGCCCTACTGTCCTGCCTCTGTGAACCGTTCAGTTGTCGTTGTTCCAGAAACTCTCAACACTTCTGTTGGGCTTTCTCCAGTGCCTCTGTGAACCGTTCAGTTGTCGTTGTTCCAGAAACTCTCAACACTTCTGTTGGGCTTTCTCCAGTGCCTCTGTGAACCGTTCAGTTGTCGTTGTTCCAGAAACTCTCAACACTTCTGTTGGGCTTTCTCCAGGCCTCTGTGAACCGTTCAGTTGTCGTTGTTCCAGAAACTCTCAACACTTCTGTTGGTCTTTTTCCAGTGCCCCTGTGAACCGTTCAGTTGTCGTTGTTCCAGAAACTCTCAACACTTCTGTTGGGCGTTTTCCAGTGCCTCTGTGAACCGTTCAGTTGTCGTTGTTCCAGAAACTCTCAACACTTCTGTTGGTCTTTTTTTCCAGTGCGCATGTGAACCGTTCAGTTGTCGTTGTTCCAGAAACTCTCAACACTTCTGTTGGTCTTTTTCCAGTGCCTCTGTGAACCGTTCAGTTGTCGTTGTTCCAGAAACTCTCAACACTTCTGTTGGTCTTTTTCCAGTGCTTCTGTGAACCGTTCAGTTGTCGTTCCAGAAACTCTCAACACTTCTGTTGGTCTTTTTCCAGTGAACAGAATCTCAGTTCTCATGTTGTGGTCCGCTGTCACACAGACCGGACTCTCACCTGCCCATTGTGCAGCGTCAATAAAGACTCTATCACTCTAACCACTACACATTTATCTGAACCAGCGTCAATAAAAACTCTATCACTCTAACCACTACACATTTATCTGAACCAGCGTCAATAAAGACTCTATCACTCTAACCACTACATATTATCTGAACCAAATTCGATTTTGGAATTTCAGATATTCCAATTTATCCATATCATTACAAAATTAATGTTACCGAATCTGACTTGATGTGCGCATTTTGTAACAAAGCCAGAGCAGAGAACCAGTTTCTGCTTTGTTGTCCATTTTCAGAAGACGCTGGATGTTCGCATATAGCACCCAAGTTCTTTCAAAATCCAAATAACTTCAATTTAGATTATAAATGTCAGCCACAAATATCAAAACAGTAAAAACAACAACAACAAAATCAATGTATTTATTTAAAAAAAAAAAAAAACATTAACGATGGGAGAAACAGCTTTGTCTCATCAAAAGATGCTGAAGAATCATTGAAATAATTCTTGTTGTCGTATGGAATTACTGTGCACACATCCCTTCTCAAGGGCAGATAGCCTTTGGTTGAATGTACCAATTGGCATTCCGATATATATATAGTAGAAAGAAACTCGTGAGAGCGTGCAGCAGAGAGTCCTCAGAAAGAAGCCCCCTTCAAGCAAGTGTTTCGGCCCTTATCTCCTGACACTCTAGGGGGGTTGGGCCACACCCGGTTCATGACTCCGGATGTCCCTCTGCTGCCCCCCTTTTTTTGTTTCCCATCTTGGGACGAGCCATGGCTGGGATTCGAACCCATGACCCTCTGGAGATGCTAATTTTCCACTTAATGACTCGCGCTTTAACCACTGAGCCACAGGGACACCTGATATTTGTAGGGAAATTAAGCCTTATGAAGTTCACTTTTGTTCCTCCTTGACCAGATCCATCTTGAACACCTCTCTGCCGCTTCTGCCATTGCTTTCAGGGCTCTGGTCTTTTCCTTCCCTGCAACTGAGAGCTGTTTCATGAGGCTGTATGCGACGTTCCTACAAATCCCCTAGCTCCAATTTCTGCAGTGAGGACTTTGACCTGATAGCCTTCTCTCCTCAGCTGTTTGCCAGATCAGCATACTTTTCAGTCTTGTAAATTGAGCTGCCTCCATTCTGTTTTCATATGGCACCGTGAGCTCGATCATGATCAGCTGCTTGGTTGACTTAGAGTGGACTACTATGTCTGGTCTCATGCCACTCTTGCTGATGATTTCTGGTGACTCTTCCATTCTGGGAGGTCTGCAGTGCACTCCCAGTCATCTGCCCCGTCCAGCAGACTCTGCCTGCATGTTTCGAGTGGCACTGTTGTTCTTGGCCATGATTTGCTGCCTCCTGCCGTGAAGAATGTTGCGGGTGCTTTTGGAGTCCTGATTCTCCCTTTTGTGGTGTTGGTACTGGTCCAGACTACTTGTACAATCTCTTGAGCACTTGGTTGTGCCTCCATGTGTACCTTCCTTGAGCCAGGGCTACTTTACATGAGCTTAGGACATGCTCCACTGTTTGTTTTTCATGGCAGAGGGGGCATGCAGGATCGTCTGTTTTTCCCCACTTCACCAGGTTTGCATTGAGGCAGAAGGTCATATGCAGATCTGAGAATGAAGCTGATCCTGAGAGGGCCATGTGCCAAATGTCATTCCAAGTGAGACTTCTTTGGAGTGCATTCTCCCACGTTGTCCATTGCCCTTGCTGGCTCTGCTGGACTGCTTTTTGGAGTCTTTTTTGGTCTTCTTCTTTTCTCATCTCCTGAAATCATCACGTCTCTTTTGGCTTTTCCTTTGGCCTTTGACCACCATTCAGTTTTGGTCACCCCCATCCTTGTCTGTTGGTCTGTGTGTGTCCTGTTATTTCTCTGATCTTGAGACTTTCTTTTGCAGAATCCATCGCCCTCTTGAACTTTCCATTTTCTGCCTGTCTTCAGCTGGGGCTTGATTGCTTCTACCACCTTGTCTCCTGAGTCTTCCAGCATGCTTTGAAGTCTGATCTTCCCTGCTTTGTATTCCTCCAGGATGGATTTCAGTGGTAGTTTCAGCTTTGCTTGGCGACAGTACAGCGCGATGTCAGTCAGACAGGTGGGACACCAAGCCATTTCCTTGTGAACTTGTTGATTTTGGCTTCCATTGCCTCAACTGTGCTGGTGCAGATGTCGTATATCATCAGAGGCCATAGGAGCTTTGGTATCAGCATGAACTGCAGACACCAGAACTTGTATTTGCCAGGGAGCCCACACTGGTCAATGGTCTCCAAGCCTTCGTCCGCCATCTGCTTGGTTTCTTTTGCTCTTTGTGTGTCTTTCAGCGTATCATCATACCATCTTCCAAGGCTCTTGACTGGTTCTTCTGTGACTGTTGAATGGCCTGGTTGGCAACACTGAAGACCACAGATTCGGCCACTTTCCTTTCCTCAGTGAGAGACTCCGTGATTTCTTTGGCTTGAACTGCATTCTGGATGAGGCAACTATGTAGTCAGCCTCTCCAGCACATGACGTGTCTCGTCTTCTCTGGATGAAATCACTGTAGTGTCATCCATGAAGGCCTTGAGAGGAGGCATCTTGTATCCATCGCCAAGGTCTGTTTGTCTCGCGTTGTTTGTTGCTGCTTTCAAGATGAGTTCCATTGCCAGCACGAACAGTATTGGAGAAATTGCACAGCCCATTGCGATGCCCACTTCCAAGTTGATCCAATCTGTTGTGTACTCCTTGGTAGAGAACCCATTGAGAAGCCATTGAAGTACTTCTTGAGCATGTCGCGGATGTTCTTTGGCACATGGTACATCTCAAGAGCCAACTGTATCATCTCATGGGGCACAGATCCATATGCGTTTGCCAGATCAAGCCACACTACGTCCAGGTCTCTCTTTTCTGTTTTTGCTTTTTGGATTGCGTTCCCAGATCATTGTGGCGTGTTCTACACAGCCAGCCACGCCTGGGATGCCACCTTTCTGGACTGACACATCCAAGTACTTGTTTTCCATCAGGTACTTGGTCAGCCTTGCTGCCATGACAGAGAAGAAGATTTTCCCTTCGACGTTCAGTAGTGATATATAATATATATATATATATAAATATATATATATATATATATATATATATATATATATATATATATATATATATATATATATATATATAGTAAAACAAGTTAAAAGAGGAATCTTAAAACTATCTACAAATTTGTTTCAAGCGTGTTGCGCTGTCATCAGGCATCACGCTTGAAACAAATTTGTAGATAGTTTTAAGATTCCTCTTTTAACTTGTTTTAACTAATGTTGCTCCCCAAGGGGTTGAGCACTTAAAAAATTGTTTTAGGCATTTTAAATATTACTGATCTATCTATCTATCATCTATCTATCTATCTATAATACATATTATTATATATATAATATATATATTATATATATATATATATATAATATATATATAATATATATATATATATATATATAAGACTAGAACTCCGCATGCACTGTAGGTGCCAGCACCACACTTGTTTGTTCAGTAATTTTGTTTGCGGCTTTTTCAGAGTCGGGACCATCGCAATGGAACTGACGCATCCGATACGGGCTTCACCAGAATCCTCAAGAAGGTGATGTTTTTCCTCCGAGTCTAGCAGCCAGACACACGTCAACAACTACTGAACGGATTCCCACCAAACTCAGCAAGAAGAGGATACGTATCCCACGAACGAAGCCAGTCAAATTGGCGCGGATCTGTGGGCGTAGAACTGGACCGAAGGGACTGATCCACTTCCCCACCATTAGAGCTTAGTGGAGATAAAGCGGTCTCCCGTGCGCCCTTCGTTTGCGTGATGACCACCCTGACAGGGCCCCGCGCGTGGTCAACTGGCCTGTCCACTAACTGAAGCGAAAACGGAGGTAGGGGACAGCTGCAAGCCGGATCGTGTTGCTCAACTTGTCACGCCTTGGAAAGGCCTGAAGGTGACTCCTATTATTGTATGTGCTGTGAGTGGGTGAATTTTCTACTTTCACAAGAAAATGTAGCTGCTCTGTAAGTTGCTGGAACGTGCGGTACTTATCCTTGGAATTTATTAGTTTGTTGTATTTTAGTCCCTTGGGGATTCATTCCAAGAACTAGCCCTCAGCACTTGTGTCTTAGAGGATATCGTTTTATATTTCTATTTTTCATAAGAAAATGTAGTTTGTTTTGCTCTTTTATGATTTTCTTTTGCTTCTTAGATGGCACCTTTGGTTGGTTTTTTGAAAACTCAACAAACATACTACGGTATTGCACACCAACCTTTTTTGGGGATTGCATTCTTCTTAAAAACTGAAAAGGCAGAGGAGTCAAATTACCACTTTCCGCGGTCACTGAGGAGAAACCCCCAAGTTTCGAAATATCGGTATATGACCAGGAGTTATATGTTAGTGAGTTTCCCTCCTATTGGAGGATGTCTCCCTCTTGGAGAATATAAGCTTGCTGAAGGCTCATTTTGAGAAGCATTTATTTTATTTTTCCCCATTCACCCACTCAATGCACATACTGTTAGTTAGGCAGAATAATCCACCACTGCAGATATGAATGCGTATCTCCCCTATTTCTTCAATCTAAGACATAAGAGCAAGCTTTGTTTATAATTATATATATTATATATATATATATATATATATTATATAATATCGGTGAGAGAGAGAGAGAACACGCGCGCGCACGAGTCTGTGTGTGGTGGTGTGTGTGTGTGTGTGTGCGTGTGTTTGCGAGTGTGCATGTGTCTACACGTATCAAAGCGATTCTGTCAACGTCCCTGCGATTGCTACAGAGCCACAGGACGTACACATTCCAAACTGATGATCACTCCCTTTGTCTACACCAACCCCCCCCTCCCCTCCCCACCTTTCTCCCCCACTCACACTCCCTTTGTCTACACCAACCGCCCCCCTCCCCTACCCCCCTTTCTCCCCCACTCACACTCCCTTTGTCTACACCAAACGCCCCCCTCCCCTCCCCACCTTTCTCCCCACTCACACTCCCTTTGTCTACACCAAACCCCCCCTCCCCTCCCCACCTTTCTCCCCCACGCACACTCCCTTTGTCTACACTAACCCCCCTCCCCTCCCACCTTTCTCTCCCACTCACACTCCCTTTGTCTACACCAACCGCCCCCATTCCCTCCACATCTTTCTCCCCACGCAAAACTCCCTTTGTCTACACCAAACGCCCCCCTCCCCTCCCCACCTTTCTCCCCCACTCACAGGCCGTACACATTCCGAACTGATGATCACTCCCTTTGTCTACACCAAACGCCCCCCCTCCTCTCCCCACCTTTCTCCCCCACTCACACTCCCTTTGTCTCCACCAACCGCCCCCCTCCCCTCCCCACCTTTCTCCCCCACTCACGGGCCATACACATTCCGAACTGATGAAACTCCCTTTGTCTACACCAACGCCCCCCTCCTCTCCCCACCTTTCTCCCCCACTCACACTCCCTTTGTCTACACCAACCGCCCCCCTCCCCTCCCACCTTTCTCCCCCACTCACACTCCCTTTGTCTACACCAAACGCCCCCCTCCCCTCCCCACCTTTCTCCCCCACTCACACTCCCTTTGTCTACACCAACCGCCCCCTCCCCTCCCCACCTTTCTCCCCACTCACACTCCCTTTGTCTACACCAAACGCCCCCCTTCCCCCCCCACCTTTCTCCCCACTCACACTCCCTTTGTCTACACCAAAACGCCTCCCTCCCCTCCCCACCTTTCTCACCACTCACACTCCCGTTGTCTACACTAACCCCCCCCCCCTCCCTCCCCACCTTTCTCCCCCACTCACACTCCCTTTGTCTACACTAAACCCCCCCTCCCCTCCCCACCTTTCTCCCCCACTTACACTCCCTTTGTCTACACCAAACGCCCCCCTCCCCTCCCACCTTTCTCCCCCACTCACACTCCCTTTGTCTACACCAAACGCCCCCCTCCCCTCCTACCTTTCTCTCCCACTCCACTCCCTTTGTCTACAACCAAACGCCCCCTCCCCTCCCCACCTTTCTCTCCCACTCACACTCCCTTTGTCTACACCAAACGCCCCCTCCCCACCCCACCTTTCTCTCCCACTCACACTCCCTTTGTCTACACCAACCGCCCCCCTCCCCCTCCCCACTTTCTCCCCCAATCACACTGTACTCCCCTTTGTCTGCACCAAACGCCCCCCTCCCCTCCCCACCTTTCTCCCCCACTCACACCCCTTTGTCTACACCAACCGGCCCCCTCCCCTCCCACATTTCTCCCCCACTCACACTCCCTTTGTCTACACCAACGCCCCCTCCCCTCCCCACATTTCTCCCCACTCACACACCCTTTGTCTACACCAACCGCCCCCTCCCTCCCACATTTCTCCCCCACGCACACTCCTTTTGTCTACACCAACCCCCCCTCCCCTCCCACATTTCTCCCCCACTCACACTCCCTTTGTCTACACCAAACGCCCCCTCCCCTCCCCACATTTCTCCCCCACTCACACACCCTTTGTCTACACGAACGCCCCCTCCCTCCCCCACATTTCTCCCCCACGCACACTCCCTTTGTCTACACCAAGCGGACCCTCCCCTCCCCACCTTTCTCCCCACTCACACTCCCTTTGTCTACACCAACCGCCCCCTCCCCTCCCCACCTTTCTCCCCACTCACAGGCCGTACACATTCCGAACTGATGATCACTCCTTTGTCTACACCAAACGCCCCCTCCGCTCCCCACCTTTCTCCCCCACTCACACTCCCTTTGTCTACACCAAACGCCCCCTCCCTCCCCACCTTTTCTCCCCCACTCACACTCCCTTTGTCTACACCAACCGCCCCCCTCCCATCCCACCTTTCTCCCCCACTCACACTCCCTTTGTCTACACCAAACGCCCCCTCCCCCCCCCACCTTTCTCCCCCACTCACACTCCCTTTGTCTACACCAAACGCCCCCCTCCCCTCCCCACCTTTCTCCCCCCTCACCCACCCTACTCCAAACTTCGAACCTCCATTCCGGACGAACACCCGCAGTTTGTTACGTGCCCCGTTGTTGCCTATAGCAACTATGCCATTGTTACGTATACACGATAAAGAGTTTGTTTACCACTTACCAGCACAATGACAGAGAGACGGACTTCTCCGTAAGTAGCTAGTTAACAAACCCTACAGTTGAGAGTAATGGGAGTCTCCCCAAGGGGGGGGGGGGGGGGGGGGGGGGGGGGGGGGATACAGGCATCTACACATAAAAGTAATGCGACTCTTCTCGACATTGCTAATGGAATTCTACATACGATTTAGAACAATAGTTACATACAATTACGATGACATCATTTCCTGTTTTCTTTTCCTCTTTAAACAACACCAAAAAAATGGTTAGGAAAAAAGACCGATGAGGCATTAGTCCTCCGGAGCCAATACGTCCAGACAAAGTTAATAGTCACCAGTACACTACAATCTAAAACGATAATGCCTCAGTTTTATTACGCCATTCAACACTGTACATAAGGAGAGGGTGGGGGAGGTTGGCGGTGGGGTTTTTTACTGTCCCGCGGCGAAAAGGGGGAGGGGGGTGCTGAAGGTTCTTCTCTTCTTGGGCAATTGACAATCGAGACATCCTCCCGTCAGCAACCGCCGCCCCTCCTGTGGAAGATGGTGGGGATGTCTTCCCCTCCAGACAACCAGTCCCCACATCAAAACCAGTCCCCACATCACACCAGTCCCCACATCACATCACATCACACCATCACCACATCACACCAGTCACCACATCACACCAGTCCCCACATCACACCAGTCCGCACACCATCACACCAGTCCCACAGCACACCAGTCACCACATCATCACACCAGTCCCCACAGCACGCCAGTCACACACCATCACACCAGTCCCCACAGCACACCAGTCACCACACCATCACACCAGTCCCCACAGCACACCAGTCACCACATCATCACACCAGTCCCCACATCACACCAGTCCCCACACCAGTCCCCACATCACCCCAGTCCCCACATCACACCAGTCCCCACATCACACCAGCCCTCCACATCACACCAGTCCCCACATCATCACACCAGTCCCCACTATCACACCAGTCCCCACATCACACTAGTCCCCACATCACAACACATCACACCAGTCACCACACCACACCACATCACACCAGTCACCACATACACCAGTCACCACAGCATCACACCAATCTCCACATCATCACACCAGTCACCACATCATCACACTAGGTCCCACATCATCACACCAGTCCCCAGCCGCCGCTGCGAGCGGACACTCTGGTGGCCA
>CM031614.1:4412201-4417201 GCA_018398815.1 Conus ventricosus
TCTTCTTTTTTTTTTTTTGAACAAGATTTTATAACTACGACAGCCAAACTGGTGGTTACGACACAGTGAGTAATAGCACAATCCTATAATGATAATATTAGCTTGGACAACGTAGTTAGTTTTTATAAGACGCCCAGCGCCTGACCCAACTATGAGAGCGAATTATAGGCAATCTGTGCGAAATAAGTACTCTGGGGCTGAAATGCCAAGCCTAGTATTAACTATCTTGGCAGCAATGCCAAGCCTAGTATTTAACTATCTTGGGAACATACAGTAAGACAACCCCTTGTCTCAGGATTACAATACTTGAATCCCACCCAGCTTCCTCTCTGAGAAGTTGAACAATTATAATAAATGGGCCAGAATATCCTGGCAGGCTCGCCAATAAATTGTCAACCTCGGGTGATGTCGATGGAGGAAGGACTAGCGCACAGCCCAACACACTCACAGCTTGCTTACGATCTCATTCATATATCATGCATTCGTCACATCAAACCACAAGTAAAGTCTATAACTTTACTACACATGATCATAGAACGAAACATCAATGCATATGGAATCAAACAAAATAAAACATTCTCTCTTTCCTGAACTTCACAAAATCATTTATCTAAAACATCATTAACTAACCCGGGTATAAATAGATTTCTACTTTACCTGGCCAAGTGATCTTAACTATTCACGAATCACTGTCTTTTCCTTTTCCCCTTTTTTTTCTTTTCACTGTCACTTTCACAACACGACACAACTGCTGGCACTGGTATTGGTCTGCTGGCACTGGCGTTGGTCTGTGGTTCTGCTTGACGAAGTGACGCTGCCAGGTATGAGGTCGAACCCCGGTTCAGATGGAACAGTGACTATCAACATCGATCTGTTCTCCTTTCTTCCTTCCTGCATTAACGCATTGCACTCTCTCTCTCTCTCTTCTAGTCTGCCCTATCAAATGGACATGGTTGCTTTTCTTTTCTTTTTCTTTTCTTTCTTTTCCTCTTCATTAGTTAGCAACTCTCTCTCTCCACATCTCTCTTTAGTCCTTCCCCTGCAGACTATCTCCTACTAATCTCTCAACTTGGTTCTCTTCTCTCCTCCCTTCATCTCTCTGCTTCTCTCTCAAGCAGACCTAGAACCTCTTCCTCTCTCTGTCTCTCTGTTCGTTCTCCCTCTCCTCTCTTCATCTCTCTGCCTTTTCTCTCCTGCAGAGACTATACCCAGAACCTCCTCATCTCTCTCTCCCTCTGTTCGTTCTCCCTCGTTCTCCCGTTCTCTCACTCTCACATCCTTCTTATCCCGTTCCGATCTGTCAAAAAGGGCGAGTACCATTGGTCAGTATTTTACCGCCTCGTAGCCGAAGTTATCTCCCTCTAATTCCATTGGATATTCAAATCATGACAGTCACGCCTACACGCCTTACTCTCTGTGGTGGTCAATTGGTCATTTAATTGATTAGCTAGATTTCACCCCCACCATGCACTACCTTCCCCCCTTTCCTACTTAACTGGCGCCGTGTGGCTTAACTCGTGGGCACTGGTCACTCTAAAATTGGCTAGATGAGTCTGGGTAGGCGTGAGACGTCTGACCAGACCAATCGAGACCTGTCGGTCCAGCCACTCAGACTGTCTGCTGTCTCCCTCGCTGTGCTAAATTGGCTGGATGCGACGCTTGAAGGCGTCGGGATGTCTGAGTCGGGCTTAAGCCGATTCGAACCGGCTGGCAACTAACCACGACTTTGCTTGTGTTTATTTTTGACCGTGACAGCGCCCATCATCACATTTTCACACACACACACACACACACACACACACACACACACACACACACACACACACACACACACACACACACACACACACACTCACTCACACACACACACACACACACACACACACACACACACACACACACACAACACACACACACACACACACACACACATCAAACATACCGCTACTATACTCATCATATGGTAGAAATAATGCGGATTTGATATGGGATAAATAACAAAATGATTATAGAACATTTTTCGCCGAAAGGCAACATTATTATTTGTGGCGATTTTAATGCTAGGACTGGAACATTGATAGATTATACGGAAATAGTCTCAATTCATGATTGTTTTATCCCAGGTCACTACAATCGAATTAATAAAACATACAATAGATTGCTCTATGGACCATGTTGTTCACAAAAATGGTAAGAGATTAATCAACATTTGTACGGACAACAGCCTTCTTATTCGAAATGGTAGGACATGGGTGATTTGGAAGGAAAATACACTTGTCATATACACCAAGGTAGTAGTGTAGTAGACTACTTTATATGTTCAGAACTTACACAAAATATAGTTGAAATGAAAGTTATGGAACTAAACCATTTTTCAGATCATTGTCCACTCAGTATGACACTATATTTACCTATATTGAAAAATGTAACAAAGACAAGAGTTATTTCAGTAAGAGCACATTTTACAAGCAAAACTAATGGTCAAAAGGAAGAATATGTAAAATGTTACTGGGATGATAACTCCGCTGATGCTTTCTGTACAGCTTTAAAAACAAAGCAAATTAGTGAATCATTACAAGAAATTAAAAATCATATTGATGAACCAATCACGGTTGATTTAGCCACTCTTGTTTTGCAAAAGCTTAGCAATACATTAAAGAATGCTGCGAAATTGGCATTACGACATAAGCTTATAACTAAAAGAAAATCTAGAAAACGCTCCCAAAAATGGTTTGACCAAGACTGCTATATTCAAAGACGAGATCTAAAATCTTTAAGAAATGCACTGAACAGAAATCCACAAAATAAAACATTACATGAAAAGTACTTTCACAAAATGAAAATATACAAACGTTTGTTGAAAAGGAAGAAAAGATTTATAAGAACAGATTAGTTCAGAGTCTGAATGAAGCATATTTACAAGATCCAAACAATGTGTGGAAAACATGAAAACAATTACATGAAGCAGATTCTCAAAACGGAAATAACCATGGAGCGATACGTTGTACCAAGTGGCTAGACCATTTCCAAAATCTTATTGGTACAGAGGTAAATGTTGAAACAGATGCAAAACTAAAAGTAAATTCTAAATTGGAAAAACTCTCTTCAGAATTAAGTTACTCTGATCTTGATTTTCCAATATCATCTAAAGAAATTTTAGATGTTTCAAAAAATATGCGTAACAAAAAAGCGGCTGGAGAAGATGGGATTATTAATGAAATAATCAAAACTAGTTTACCCGATACAGGTGAAATAATCAGAACTTTATTTCAAAGTATTTTTTACTCAGGAGCATATCCAGAAGCATGGAAGAGGGGAATAAATGTCCCCATTCACAAATCAGGAGATCCCTTCAATCCTTCAAATTATCGAGGTATAACAATTAATAACTCTCTCAGTAATTTTGTTCTGCCATATATTAAATCGCCGAATAACAAACTCTTTGGAAGAAAATCATCTACTAGCAGGAGAACAAGCAGACTTTCGCAAAGAACACAGAACATCAGATCATCTATACGTGTTAAAGAAAATTGTGATGGTATAATGAAAAGCAGAAAAGATCGCCTTTATGGTTGCTTTATCGACTTTGAAAAAGCGTTCGATAACGTTTGGCATGAGGCACTTTTCTTAAAAATACATGAAATAGGCATACAGGGAAACTGTTTCAGAGTTATTAGGAACATGTATGAAAATTCCAAAATATGCACAAAAACGAGTGACGGTCTATCCCATAACATAAACGTACATAAAGGAGTATTACAAGGAAATGTTCTTAGTCCAACTTTATTTAATATCTTCGTAAATAAATATTCCAAAGTATATTGGGGAGACAGATAGTCCGCATACTGATGAAAAGACCCCTACATCATGTTTAATGTCTGCAGATGACCTAGTTATTTTTTTCTAAAACAAAGAAAGGTCTTCAAAACAAGCTTGACAAATTGAATAAATATTGTTTAACTTGGGGTATGGAAATTAATGTACAAAAGACAAAGGTATTGATTTTTACACATAAAAAAACCAAAGTTCCCATCTTATTTAAATTTGGTACTGAGATAATTCAGACAACTGATCAGTACAAATATCTGGGAATAACTTTGCATTCTGACGGCTCCTTTATTTTGGCGAAAACTCAACTTGCCAAGCAAGCAAGTAAAGCTTCACATTCATTATATCGATTAATCAGAGGAACCAACATTCGTTTTGATACAATATTACAACTTTTCGATACTTTGGTTACTCCTATAGCAACATATGGAGCAGAAGTTTGGTTGCCATGGTCTGAGAAAAGTACAATGTCTAACATGGACTCATTTGATATATCTGATTTTTTTTATCAAAATAGTATTTCTTCAAAACACCCACATGAAAACTTAAATGTGAAATTCTGTAAACGTCTTCTTGGTTTACACTCAAAAGCAATTAATTTAACGACTCTAAGTGAACTAGGAAGATTTCCAATTGGGATACACATAGCTTGTCGAACCATTGGCTTTTGGCTGCCTATTTTAAATAAGTCGGAAGAAACATATTTAAAAAGTGTATACAACGAGATGATGAATAAAGACAAGGGAATTCAATATCCATGGATCTTGTTTATCAAAAACATTCTTTACAGTTTAGGATTAAACCATGTTTGGTTGAACCAGTCAACACTGAGTAAGCATAGACTGAAATTCACTATACAACAACAATTGAAAGCCAGGTATATTGAATTTTGGCCAAAGGAAAAGACAAAATACAGCCGTTTAGAGTTTTACAATGTCATCAAATCATCTGAATATCATATTGAATATTACTTGTTGACTGATATGGACAGTACGAAAAAACAAGCGCTATGTAAATTGCGCGTTAGCTCGCATGACTTAAATGTTGAGAAAGGTCGTTATGCAGGTATTCCACGAAATCAAAGATTTTGTATAGCATGTAATGAAATATAAGACGAATTTCATTTTTTAGATAACTGTAGAATACTTTATGACTTAAGAACAAAACTAAAG
>CM031614.1:4422201-4426956 GCA_018398815.1 Conus ventricosus
TTTCTTATCGTGCTTGAAATGCTTTCTACGAAAACCGAGACAGTTGAATCTATACACTCATTATAATCAGCTAACATTACATAGTATGTACTACCATTTGCTCTACGGATAATATTTACTTTTTTTTTTTTTTGAAAAGGTTATAATCCTTACAGTCAAACAACAGATGACTTCATACTGAAATGCACTTTATACAAACAGGGCCCGAAACATGCCTTAGAATGATGTCTTTTCTACAACATCGCAATTCGTGAACGTAGTTTGGAGAAACACCGAACCCACATTTCCTACACTTTTTTTGGTAACGTTTTTGTAGTCCCAGCTCTTATAGAACAGGGATTACTTTACAATGGGAACGAAGAAATGCTGTCTTTGTGTCTGTCCGTCTGTGGTCAAAATGTGTTCCACTCGCTCCAGACAAAACTTCTGGGCCGATCTTTCTGAAAATGTGTAGGTATGTTCATTATGGGTCACGGATGGTGCCCGATGTTTTGTTTTACCAGAATAGCCGTTACTAACAGCTAAAATGGCCCTAAAAGTTTTCTTCTTTATGGAATATCTCAGAAAGTTCCTGGCCGATTTATGAGCAGTTTGGATGATCTTTGACAAAGCGGAGCCTCTTTCCATGTGTAAGTGATGTAATGCTAAAAATCGATTAAACAATCGTTAAAAACAGTTGTTTTGCCGTTATTTCTTATACATAGGTGGATTTCAATGAAATTTTGTAATTAGAAAGGTTATCATACACAAATGGTACTTCTATATAGTGTTTCAAAATGTGACTGTAAACCGTTATTCTTGACATATTGTCCGATTTGGATGAAATGTGGTATGTACACAGGCTTTAGCCCAGTGAGGACTAAAATACCAGTTCCAAAAGTGTACGTTGGTTATATAACCGTTAAAACTGTTATTTTGCCGTTATTTTTTTATATATTGGTGGATTTAATGAAATTAGGTATACAGAAAGGTTATCACACACAAATGGCACTTCCATGCAGTGTTTCAAAATTTGACCGTGAAAAACCGTCATTCTTGACATATTGTCCGATCTGGATGAAATGTAGTACATGTACACGCGTATTCACGATAAACTGGGAGTACGTTTATATGCTTTGCATCTTGCTCAATGTCGTAGTTTTAACGATTTTTCGTTTTCAGTACCATTTGCGTGAAGGAGGTGCACAATTCAGCACAACCAAAGGTTTCCAATTCATCATGCCATGTTTGACCGAATTGGTTTACCACTCTTTTCTTGAACTACAGAAAGCAAACCTTTCATATCGCGCATATTTGTTGTCGGAAAAAACATTGCCGACTCCATTGACACAAAATAATTGTTTAACATGGAATGGCTGCATGGTTTGCTCGGCTCTTGTACACGATTCAGCATGTATAGGTACACACACACAACACACATCACGCACGTATGCACGTTCACACACACACACACACACACACACACACACACACACACCACAACACACACACACACACACACACACACACACACACACAACAACAACACAGATAGATAGATACAAAATAATAGATAGATAGATAGATAGATAGATAGATAGATAGATAGATAGATAGATAGATAGATAGATAGATAGAAAAGATAGAGAGAGAGAGAGAGAGAGAACAGAGACAGGAGAGAGAGAGAGACGAGAGAGAGAGAGAGAAGAGACAGAGAGAGCGAGACAAAGACAGAGAGAGATTATGGGTGAATATATCCGGGAAAATGCTGATCACAGGTGATTCGAATTCTGTTTCCGACATGGAACTCGACCTCGTCTCAAGGCATCCCCTTCCAGATTCTGAGACACGTTACTTCACAGACACATAGTTACTACCCTTGATCTTCACGACCTGCGGTGGAGTTACAATCAAAATTAATGCACACAAAAAAAAGAACTATGCATGGTGTCGTTTTATTCTGTTTCAACACGCATTCTTGAAGGAGGTATCATCAAATGCAAAAAAAAAAGAACTATGCATGGTGTCGTTTTACTCTGTTTCAACACGCATTCTTGAAGGAGGTATCATCAAATGCAAAAAAAAAAAGAACTATGCATGGTGTCGTTTTACTCTGTTTCAACACGCATTCTTGACAGTCGTCTTCGAGTGACGAAGTACTGCAGGATTGCGCCACTTAACTGTGATTTCTTCTTTCGTTTCCAACACCCATCACGAAGTGGCCATAAGCAACTTGAACTACCTCCCTTTTGAAAGGGGCCCGGCGTTCTGGTGCGTTCTCCGCTATTCATAATTATTTCAAAGACGCACAATCCACGGTGTCAATAAACACTTTTCGTGACAGTTTGGAACATCACAAAAGGGAGTATGAAGACCATTATTCAGAAAATGTGCGAGTGATTCAAAACGAATTAAACAACCCCTGTATAGAATACGGAAACTGTAGAGCGAATCGACAAGGACACGAAGAAGTAGCCTACTTTTATAAATCGTTTAATTAAGAGAATCACCAAAAAAAAAAACCCAAATGATAGGCAATCCTGACCATGAAATGACTCAGGAAGACTTGCCGCTACTTAAACAGCAATTGAAATAATGAGGCTTCGTAAAGCGAGAGGTGCTCAAACATGAGGGTGGAGGAAATGGATCGATAAAGGGGGGAACAATGCAAAGCTGCTTGTGTTCTTTCTCTTCAAAATCTAGATAAAGCATGATCAAGATCATACAAGCATTTATAAAGAAACCTGAGACTATTTGCGACAAATCGAACCGAAGTTTCAGAAGAGCAGGTGAAATGCTACCCACTTTGAACAGTCAAGACACAGAAGCACGAAACACAGGACACTGACGGACACGCAGACAGATAGACAAACAGTCAGACAAACAGACAGATAGACAAACAAACAGACACACACACACACCCCACATGAACAGGGGCAGAGAGGCAGAGACGGAGATACACACAAGAGAGAAAGGAACAGAAAGACTTCAAGCCACGGAAACAGGGTTCTAGATTCAAACCATAAACAGCACAACACCCCTTCGTCATAAAACAACACCCCTTCTTCATAAAAACAACACTCCTTCTTCATAAAACAACACCCCTTCTTCACAGCACAACACCCCTTCTTCATAAAACAACACTCCTTCTTCATAAAACAACACCCCTTCTTCATAAAACAACACCCCTTCTTCATAAAACAACACCTCCATCTTCTATAAAACAACACCCCTTCTTCATAAAACAACACCCTTCTTCATAAAACAACACCCCTTCTTCATAAAACAACACCCCTTCTTCATAAAACAACACCCCTTCTTCATAAAACAACACCCCTTCTTCATAAAACAACACCCCTTCTACAAAAAAACTCACAATCATTTCACATTTTTTTTCTTTTTTTCTTTTTTTTTTCCAGTACTCCCAGCTCTTATAGAACAGGGAGTACTTTAGAATGGGAACGAAGAAATGCTGTGTGTGTGTGTGTGTGTGTGTGTGTGTGTGTGTGTGGTGTGTGTGTGTGTGTGTGTGTGTGTGTGTGTGTGTGTGTGTGTGTGTGTGTTAGGTCTTCAATTTAACGTCTATACACATTGTGATATATATATATATATGTGTGTGTGTGTGTGTGTGGGGTGTGTGTGTGTGTGTGTGGTGTGTGTGTGTGTGGTGTGGTGTGTGTTGTGTGTGTGTGTGTGTGTGTGTGTGTGTGTGTGTGTGTGTGTGTGTCCGTCCGTCCGTCCGTCTCATCCGTGGTCAAATGTGTTCCACTCGCTCCAGACAAAACTACTGGGCCCGATCTTTCCGAAAATTCGTAGGTATGTTCATTATGGGTTACGGATGATGCCCAATGTTTTAGTTTACCGCTATAGCCGTTACTAATGGCTGTAACGGCCTGTAACTGTTTTTCTTTTTTATGGAATATCTCAGAAAGTACTTGGCCGATCTTTGTGAAAATTAGCAGGTATGTTCATTATGGGTCACGGATGATGCCCAATGTTTTAGTTTACCCCGTTATAGCCGTTGCTAACGGCAGTAACGGCCTGAAACGGTTTTTCTTTTTTATGGAATATCTTAGAAAGTACTTGGCCGATATTTCTGAAATTTTGTAGGTCTTTTCATTATGGGTCAAGAATTATGCCCGATGTTTTAGTTTATCGTTATAGCCATTACTAATGGCCCATAATGGTTTTCTTCTTGATGGAAAATCTCAGAAAGTTCTCGGCCGATCTTTCTGAAAATTTGTAAGCATGTTCATTATAGGTCACAGACGATGGCCGATGTTTACCAGAATAGCCATTACTAACGGTTACACCAGCCTAAGACGGTTTTTCCTCTTTATGGAATATCTCACGCGTATTCAGGATAAGCTGGCAGTACGTGTATAATTATGCTATGCATCTTGTTTTCTTCTCTAGCGGGACCACCCCGTCAAACTCCTCATCACTCCCAACGACACAGGAAGCCAACCGAACTGAAGCCAAGCACGTCGTCTCCACCTCCAACCAACGACCCTTGACGGTTTCGGTAGAAACCCAAGTGGTACCACCACCACCACCACCACCACCACCACTACCACTCCATCCTCACCACCACCACCAGCACACACCACCACCACCACACCTCCAGCACCAGCATCCACCACATCAGCATCACCAGCATCAGCAGCACCGCCACCACCTGTGCTGCCACACCATGCGCTGCGTGCCCTTCCTGTTGCTGGGGATGACCCTCCCGCTGCCGGCCACCTCCCTCCGCCTGCCAAAGCACGGGCAGGT
>CM031614.1:4432592-4480092 GCA_018398815.1 Conus ventricosus
AAACTTATGCCTCAAATATCACAAACCTTTCTTCAGTAACGTTTTAGCCATTTTAAAATAACACAATTAAAACACAGCGGTCACACAAGAGCGCAGTCAAAACACAACCTTCTTTCCCGAGAGTCCGAGCAAGAAAACCCCGGGTCGTGTCGCGTGACAGCCTCGATGCGGTGTGTCGACGTGGCAATCTAGAATTTTCCAAATCATTTTCTGACGCAATGTGGTGCAACCCAGCCGAGTGTGCTTCGTTTACACAGCGCAGGCTAGGCGCTCTGGTTGCAAACTGCCGCGAGCCGTAAATTAAGTGTTTAGGTTTCAGCCCCGTGTCTGCCTGTCTGTGTACAAAGTTTGTAGGTGGAAATTAGTCAGAAGAAGTGTGCGGATTTTATGACATTTAATTAAGAGAGAAAGAAAGAGAAAGAGTGTGTGTGTGTGTGTGGTTGTGTGGTGTGTGGGGGTGTGTGTGTGCGTGTGCGTGTGTGTGTGTGTTTGAGTGTGTGTGTGTGTGTGTGTGTATGCATGTTCATAAGTGTGTGTGTGCGCGACGTATTTTGGTGAAACGCAGAACACGTATGTCTATGGCTCCGTGTCTAAATGAAAATATCACAAGCAATCCTTCGCCACACGGCCAGGTGCCGCCAGCCCTTCCTTATGGCGCCATAATTACAGGCCATAGGATCCGTCCAGGGCCGCGTTACATGGTACTGCCTGCCACAACCCCCAAGCCCTCTAATTAGGGGTGTTCGCACAGTGTCTCAGCCAAGTTTTAGTTTGGTGACTGTCTCCGCAAAAATGATGGTATTGAAAATGACTGTATGCGCGAAAATGATTAGGAAAACATAGTTTGAAGTCTTACTTGTCAGAGAACGGGGAAATACCAATCCTGGGTTACTTTCGCCCGAAAAGGTTGAGGGCGGAAGTGGCCCAGGATTGGTATTTCCCCGTTCTCTCAAACACTTTGTGATAAGTCGCCCGCTGCTTGTCAGGGAGGAGACAGTAAACGAGTGTTACAAAATGCTCAAGGGAAAACTGCATGAATTGTAAAAAATTGATAAAATAGTGATGGAACAGATTTAAAAGTGCCATCCATAAACATCACTTCTGATGATGCCAGAAGCCTCAAATTGCATCTGTGCAAAAAATAAGCATTGTGTTGTCCTTGAACAACACAAACGGTTCGCCTTGGAGTGTCCGCCCTCTGTCCTTGTCCATGTCAATCTCCTCAACTGTAGTGGGAGAGGGAGGCGCATCTTCTCGCCTTGACCGATGCATCATCGACTTGCAAGCAGCGAAGGTCGGTGGCAACAGCTCTGCGAATTCAGCGGCTACATCTCGATACACCTACACATACGCGAATTGCCATGATCAGGCATGCAAACACGATGGCAGAGAGAGAGAGAGAGAGAGAGAGAGAGAGAGAGAGAGAGAGAGAGAGAGAGAGAGAATGAGAGAGAGAGAGAGAGAGAGAGTGAGAGAGAGAGTGAGAGAGAGAGAGATAGAGAGAGAGATAGATAGAGAGAGAATTTAATGTTACTTTTCACGACTGACGTTTAAAGCTTGTTTTAAAAAACATCAACCAGGAGACATGGGAGTAAACCACGACAAATAATAATGGAGAGACATATTGACAGACAGACAGACAAACACAGTTTGGATTTTAAAATAAAAAAATTACCCTGGAAAGCGGAAGAAGTGGGGCGTCCTTTGCTCGGTCACACAAAACGGCCTTCATTTTTCGTGTGTAAACAAGGTCCTCATCAGGGATGTGATTGTGCTCCGCTCTCCCCGACAGAACACGAGGTGGGTGTGTTAACAAGGTCCTCATCAGGGATGTGATTGTGCTCCCCTCTCCCCGACAGAACACGAGGTGGGTGTGTTAACAAGGTCCTCATCAGGGATGTGATTGTGCTCCCCTCTCCCCGACAGAACACGAGGTGGGTTTGTTAACAAGGTCCTCATCAGGGATGTGATTGTGCTCCGCTCTCACCGACAGAACACGAGGTGGGTTTGCGAGGTCGGTATGCACACGCCCAGGGCATCCTTTTTTAACGCACCTCCAATGCTGTTTTGTTGGGTATGTCCTGTCTTTTTTCAGCAAGTAATTGTTATACACAAGATTATGGCCGCGGCTGTGTTTGATAATACAAGAATCTCGAGGTGCTGCTGCTGCCATGATGGCTGTCTCAAGTCAGTCAAAAGAGAGGGGGTCATTAACTCACCTTAACAGTGACGACGATTCAGTTCATTGTTGTGATCTTGCAAAAGAAAGAGAGAGAGTGAGTTGAACTTATCCGGCCACACGTGCAACATGCACGCGTCTAACAGGCACGCGTCTAACAGTTACACGTCTAACAGGCACGCGTCTAACAGGCACGCGTCTAAACTGCCGCGTATAACTGGCACACGTCCAAAAGGAACGCGTCTAACTGGAACGACACCCTATCAAACTGGCTCCTGTGGACATAACGGTCATACTCCCGCAGACCTCGCTCCCTCCCCCCCCCCCCCCCCCCCTCTATCACCCATCACTGAGCATTACCGACCTATTACCTACCCTCTCCACCCCCACCCCACCCCACCCCACCACCCAATCAGAGGGACCTCATGGCCAAAGCTTGGCCGTGTCTGGAGTTGTACTGGCGTCGCCTGTCAGCAGAAGAGCAACGAATGAGGCTGCAAGATGCAAACGGCAGATGCTTGGCGGTGGCGTTTTTGTTGTTGTTGTTTTTTTCAGTGGGCTCAGCAGTCATGAAATACGGGGTGTTACACCCACGGGAACGCTCCTGCGGAGATTCTATCGCATCACATCTAGTGGTCGTTGTAGAATGGCATCTTCCAGGGAGCAGTTATGTCCCTTGACGTGTCACTGGAATGCCCTGTGCGTGCCTGCACTCTATGTGAACACAGCGCAGGCTTCCAAGGGTGGTGCAGGATTGCTCCCAGCTGGTTCGTTCGGCATTTGAAGACAGAACTTCTCTGGGCGGCTGTACCTTTTTCTTTTTTTCTTTCTACCCTCTCCACCCACCCCCACCCCCCACCCCCACCCCCACCACCACCACCCAGTCAGGGGGACATGCGATCTGTCCAAATGGCCTACCGCCGACTGAGCACTGTACTTTCGCGTTTGCCCACTCCAGCGGTTGAACATTGGGAAGAAACTCTATGGAGAGCTTGATAGCAGGTCTTCAGAGAAGATCCCCCCCCCCCCCCCCTCCCCCCACACACACACATTATCTAGAGAGAAATTTCAAGAACAGAAAACGAGTGTCCACCATGTCAAAAACTACCCCACCACCCCCTGCTCCCTCCTTCCCTTTGTGCGGAAGTCCACTCGTTGAAAGTCCACTCGTTGAAAGTCCTCTTTTTTTTCAGTAAATGTCGGCTAAACTTGTCAAAGACTTGAGAACAATCACTCCAACAAAGCTTTGCACAGCCTCAATGTCATGCAATATATAGGCGATATAAAACCAGTGTCTTTTCTTCGTACCCCGACCAAACTTCTTCCGACTGTCCAGACTCTTTTGCCATTTCATTCCACGCCGCCTTCTCCAGACAGTTCTTTGACTTCAACTTTACAAAGCACAAAGCCTTTTTTTTTTCTAAGGGCATGATTGTCATGTGATGGGAACGCATGATGTGTAAACCAGAAAGAGTTAAGGTGAAAGAAAGATAAATGGTTAATGAGGGTGAACGCAGAATTACGTAGCAAACTGAAATGACGTCAAAATAGGCTTGATGACGAATTTCTTTTATGGCATCTGAGGAGGAACTACTAAGGAGATGGAGTTTTTGGCAGTTGACTTTGGCAACCAGAATATAGTGGTCTTTCAGACAGAAAGAGAATATGTTTTTATATGATAACTGAACTTGTGTTTACTAGTTTGGGTCCAGCCGTGTTGTGACAAGCTGTGTCATCTTTTTGAATAATTACTTTATCGGGCTGTGTTGAGTGGTGAAATTTCACGACGAGCTGAAGGAGCTGTGTTGGACTGGACAGTGCCTGCTACTGCGCTGTGAACTGAATTCAAAATGTCGTCAGATCATACACTCCAGAGGAGGAGTTCATGTGACTGCCAAATGTATTAATATTTTTTGTGTGTGTGGTTTGGTACGGATTGAGACTGACATGGAGAGCTTCAAGTTCAGGAGATATTCAAACTGCCTTCGTTCTTTTCCGGCCAGGTCCAGTAAGCTGACCACTGGATCTCTTCTGTATACCTATCTGTGTTGACTTGCAGTTGAAAAGTAGTCTGATATCCAACATGGAAAGGATTCATCAGGCATGGGCAGTTTGGGACGATTTGATATCAGGAGATTGTTACGTCTGTGATGATAGACTAGATGCACTTAAATTTCACCAGTATCTCCAATTGTAATGAAAGCCATTGAACTGTGACTATGATGAAGTTGTTGTTTTGCTAGGAAGGATGAATGTGATGTGATGTTGTTTGAAAATTAGAAAATTGTGGTAGTTAATTGGGTCTTTTGAGTATTAATTTCTGGGAGTCAGATAGCGTAATTGCGAGCCGAGTTAGTTAATGTTGCGGGCTCCTTGATTGAAAAGTAAAATTGTGGGAGTGAATGTTAGTGGTATAAACGGTGTGTGACTTGGGATACCACAACATTACAATGATGCACGCTTTTTTCACTGCCCCCCCCCCCCCCCCAAAAAAAAAAAAAGACTTGTCTCTCCATTTTACATCTTTTCTCTGCTTTCTCATTCCTGTACTTTTTTTCCACGAAGAGAATCAACACATCACTTCCTGTCCATCTTAACCGTTCTCCTTGTGTCCGGGGTTTCCCATTCCCTTGTGTCAGTGGTATCTCCAGGGGCGAGGGCTGACATTTGTCGGTTTTTCTTGATACTTCTGCTTGTTGCCAGAGCTAACAGTCGTTTTCCTCTGGAGTCCTGTTTTCAACTCGGTTTCGGCTACACCGGGTAGCAGCGAACGGATCCGACCACACGGGGTTTGAACCGCCTTCCCTCAGAACTCATGGCTCTCGAGAGTCATGTCGAAGCATCTTAACACTCCGAACGACTCTGAAAATCCGGCTTATGGCCGGGGGTGGCACGGACTGGAGATATTTCAGCTCAGACTTTAGCAAGAACACTCGTCGCCGTTACTGTTCTCAGTATTGCTCAACGGCACTAAAGATCCTCAGCCGTGTTCCCCCGCGAACAGGTCCCCCTGTAGGGACAGCCGATCGCCTTTCCAGTCTCCGGTGAATTCGCCCACCCCAAGGACAGAATCGTCACCCAGATTTCAGGTTCATTCGTGAGACTTAGGATTTCCATTCGGACCATCTGTCTTGTAAAGCTCTTTGGACATGACGTTAGCGTTCACGGAGGAGGCTGTTGACAGGCCATGGCATCGCTGCTGTTGTGTTCATCTCGCGCAAATCCTCTCTGAGAAATCCTCATCTTTGTCTCACCATTTCACCTTACCAACTGACGGATGTGTTTCTTGAGAAAGAGGGAAGAAAGGAAGGAAAGGAGGAAGGAAGACAAAATGTCTGTTTCCCTCTACGCATGGTCGTTGTGTGTGTGTGTGTGTGTGTGTGTTGTGTGAGATAGACAGAGACAGAGACAGAGACAGACAGACAGACAGACAGAGAAACACTGTGTGTGCATGTGTGTGTGTGTGTGTGTGTGTTGTGTGTGTGTGTGTGTAAGAGAGACAGATAGACAGAGACAGACAGACAGACAGAGAAACACTGTGTGTGCATGTGTGTGTGTGTGTGTGTGTGTGCATCTGTGTGTGAGAGAGAGAGAGAGAGAGAGAGAGAGAGAGAGAGAGAGAGAGAGAGAGAGAGAGAGAGAGAGAGAGAGTGTGTGTGTGTGTGTGTATGAGAGAGTGTGAGTGTGTTTGTGTGTGTGCGTGTGTGTGTGTGTGTGTGTGTGTGTGTGGTGTGCGTTGTGCGTGCGTGCGTGCGTGCGCGCGTGCGTGCGTGCGTGCGTGTGTGTGTGAGTGTCTGTGTTGGGGGGGAAGTGAGCGGGGCGCGAGTGGTTGTACGCGCACGCTTGATTGTGGACAATTGCATTTGTGTGTGTGTGGAGGGCAAGGAAACGCTTCGGAAAGGACGGGTGTGGGCGGGTGGGATGGTGGGTGTGGGTGTGGGCGGGTGGGATGGTGGGTGTGGGCGGGTGGGGGATTGACACCGGGAATTACAGAAAAGGGGCGAGGCACTGTACTTTGATCCCGATTTGGGTTGGTTTTCTTTCGGTCTTTTTGGCGGTGTAGCAAACGCATCGAATTTCTCTTTTATACGGGAGACTCTCTCTCTCTCTCTCTCTCTCTCTCTCTCTCTCTTCTCTCTCTCTCTCTCTCCTCTCTCTCTCCTCTCTCTATCTCTCTCTCTCTCTCTCTCTCTCTCTCTCCTCTCTCTGTGTGGTATTCTTGATCTTCCATTCACAGGGGAAAAGGTCTGAACTCAGTCTTGGAATACTGTTCTCTTGGGGAACGCTTTTTTCCCCCTCCGCAATTTTCGAATATGCACGATAGTGTAAGACGTAAGATCATAAGGCCCAAGTTATCAGAAATCTCGTGTGTGTGTGTGTGTGTGTGTGTGTGTGTGGTGTGTGTGTGTGTGGTGTGCGTGTGAGAGAGAGAGAGAGAGAGAGGAGAGAGAGGAGAGAGAGAGAGAGAGAGAGAGAGAGAGAGAGCGAGCGTGTGTGTGCGTACGTGCGTGCGTGCGTGCGCGCGCGCCGAGTGTGTGTGTGTGTGTGTGTGTGTGTGTGTGTGTGTGTGTGTGTGTGTGAGAGAGAGAGAGAGAGAGAGAGAGAGAGAGAGAGAGAGAGAGAGAGAGAGAGAGCTTTCTGCGTACCTAATGAGTGCGACCAGTCTACATCAAAACTAGACGGGGCATTCAGGACAGCGCAAACCTCTCTCCAAGATCGGGTAGCCCTCATCTTCGATCAAACCCTGCCTCAACCCATGGTGTACCTAAAGCTATACTTCCAAACCTACATAACACATCAAAAGTGTTTGCCTAACTGAACAGACTTGTTTCGGAAAAAAACACACGACAATAACAACAACAGCAGCAGCGGCAGCAGCAGCAACGGCTCGGGAAGATAAAGCCTGCCTTTCCATTACCGTGTTTTCTCAATTTATGGGTACAGCAAACAGATCTTGTGAGTCAAAGATCTGATTTTAAAGGCACGTCAAGATGACGTTCAAGATACCGATTGTCTGAATGACAAGCGCACCGTTGCACACACCCATGCTTTGGTGTTTCCTCTCTCTGCTGACGGGGTAGGGGCAAAACTGGTGTGGGCAAGCCCACCGGTGAGCGTTTGTCCCGTGAAAACGTCGGGGTCACTCGCGCTGAACGCGAGCACTGATGACCTCCCTTGCAGATTGCCAAACATCGCCCAAGTTCATTATTTCGATTGCATTTTTAGGGTGGTTGCAGATTTACAGCTCAATTTTTACTGTGTGGTAACTAAATAAATACACTCAGCCCTCCCCCACCCCCCCCCCCCCCCCCTCGACCTTACTCATCACCTTATGAACATGATTTCATTCACTGGATCCGAGTTGGACTACGGATGCGGACCGCATGCTATAAGTTTGTAGATCTGGGTTTATCTAACATGCCCTTTTTTTTCCAGCGCGGTCCATGTATCGTTTCTTCCGAAACTTACGAAAATGTGCGGGGAAAAACTCCTAGCAACCCTAGGGAACATGAAAAGCAGATTCTGTATCCACTCCCACCCCAGCCCCAGGCCCCCTCCGCCTCCCTTTCAGCCGCATCCTTCATCAACATTCAGTGAGGTCATCTTCTGACAACTCTCCATACATCCACCAACATTTCTTTCAAATCAGCTTTGTAGTTCGTCATCTAACTGACTGACACGTTAACAAACCAGCATACGCAGTTGAAAAAAACAAAAACAACAACATCTTGCCAGTGGCTGTGGAGAAGCGGTCAGCATCGCGGACCTTCGGTTGGGAGGCAGTGGGCGTTTATTCCCCTCTAAGCCATTGATTTGAGGGATTTTTGTGCCTCGACCAGCTCCTGTCCAGAGTGCCATTTTTGCTATGGGCTCCTTTGGGAAGACTACAACAACACGGTCAAGGGGTTCCTTTGGGAAGACTGGGACCACGCGGTCTATGGGCTCCTTTGGGAAGACTACAACCACACGGTCTGTGGGCTACTTTGGAAAGACTACAACCACACGGTCTGTGGACTACTTTGGGAAGTCTGGGACCACGCGGTCTATAGGCTCCTTTGGGAAGACTACAACCACACGAGTCTATGGGCTCCTTTGGGAAGACTACAACCACACGGTCTGTGGGCTACTTTGGAAGACTGGGACCACGCGGTCTATGGGCTACCTTTTTGGGAAGACTGGGACCACGGTCTATGGGCTCCTTTGGGAAGACTGGGACCACGCGGTCTATGGGCTCCTTTGGGAGGACCACAACCACATGGCCTATGGGCTCCTTTGGGAAGACTGGGACCACACGGTCTATGGGCTCCTTTGGGAAGACTACAACCACACGGTCAATGGGCTCCTTTGGGAAGACTACAACCACACGGTCAATGGCTTCTTTGGGAAGACCCGGACCACACGGTCATGGGCTCCTTTGGGAAGACTGGACCACACGGTCAATGGGCTCTTTGGAAGACTGACCACGCGGTCTATGGGCTCCTTTGGAAGACTACACACGGTCATGGGCTCTTTGGAAGACTACAACCACACGTCATGGGCTCCTTTGGGAAGACTACAACCACACGGTCAATGGGCTCCTTTGGGAAGACTACAACCACACGGTCTAATGGGCTCCTTTGGGAAGACTGGGACCACCGGTCTATGGGCTCCTTTGGGAAGACTACAACCACACGGTCTATGGGCTCTTTGAGAAGACTACAACCACACGGTCTATGGGCTCCTTTGGGAAGACTACAACCACACGGTCATGGTTCTTTGGGAAGACTACAACCACACGGTCTATGGGTTCCTTTGGGAAGACTGGGCCACGCGGTCTATGGTTTCTTTGGGAAGACTACAACCACACGGTCTATGGGCTCCTTTGGGAAGACTGGGCCACGCGGTCTATGGGCTCCTTTGGGAAGACTACAACCACACGGTCTATGGGCTCCTTTGGGAAGACTACAACCACACGGTCTATGGGTTCCTTTGGGAAGACTACAACCACACGGTCGAGTTTCATCCACTTAAAGGACGCGAATCTGAGAGTAGTGCTCAAATTGCTTGACCAATACTGCAGGTGTCTGTACATCTCGGGCCTGGTTGACGTCTAGGATACGGGATGCATTATGAAAAGTAGAGCACAGCCCTGTGGTGACTTCTCAGACCAGAACGGAACTCCACATCATCATCTTCAACATCCTCGTCCTCATCGATCAGCCTCCATAACAGTCTCAAAGGCTGCAGCTCTTCATGCCCTGCTCTCGTGATGACCTCAGCGTTGATTTCCTCTCCGCATCGATGCTCTTGGTTCCTAGGTTCGTCCGTGTTCTGGTCGGCAGCATTGCGAGTCCATGGGGACTGCCGTTGGACGGACGTGGTGGCGCCCCACGGAGGGGGACGCTCACTCCAGCCAACTCTGCGACTAAACAATCCTTGTCGTCAGCATGGGTTTTCAGGTGGCGTCCTGTGTGTTGGGTCAGAACAAGCATCACTGAACACCAACGAAGAAACTCAGCCGTAAGGAACGGTCTCTGCTGGTGTGTCGCTTCATCGCGACTTGACACTGACCGCTCTCTGAGGGTTGCCGGTGCTGGGGCAGCGGCGGGACAAGCCGGGTTGTGGCTGTGAACGTGAAGCCGGAATGGGCGACATGGGTGTACATCAACGGGAATCGCACAGAAGATCACGCGGGGAAAACAAACAAACAAAAATCTTGGGGGAGGATAATGCTGGCGTTTTCCTCAAGGAGGCTAAAGCCACTGTCAGAGAACGGTAAATCCACTGTCAGAGAACACTAAAGCCACTGTCAGAGAACACTAAAGCCACTGTCAGAGAACACTAAAGCCACTGTCACAGAACACTAAAGCCACTGTCACAGAACACTAAAGCCACTGTCACAGAACACTGTCAGAGAACACTAAAGCCACTGTCAGAGAACACTAAAGCCACTGTCAGAGAACAGTAAAGCCACTGTCAGAGAACACTAAAGCCACTGTCAGAGAACACTAAACCCACCGTCACAGAACACTAAAGCCACTGTCAGAGAACACTAAAGCCAGTGTCAGAGAACGCTAAAGCCACTGTCACAGAACACTAAAGCCACTGTCACAGAACACTAAAGCCACTGTCAGAGAACACTGTCAGAGAACACTAAAGCCACTGTCAGAGAACACTGTCAGAGAACACTAAAGCCACTGTCAGAGAACACTAAAGCCACTGTCAGAGAACACTAAGCCACGTCAAGAACACTAAGCCACTGTCAGGAACTAAAGCCACTGTCAAGAACACTAAAGCCACTTCAGAGAACACTAAGCCACTGTCAGAGAACACTAAAGCACTGTCAGAGAACACTAAAGCACTTCAAGAACACTAAAGCCACTGTCAGAGAACACTAAAGCACTGTCAGAGAACACTAAGCCACTGTCAGAGAACACTAAAGCCACTTCAGAGAAACGCCTGTCAGATAAAAACACACAGCCAACTGTCAGAGAACACTAAACCCACTTCAAGAACACTAAAGCCACTGTCAGAGAACAGCTGTCAGAAAAACTAAAGCCACTTCAGAGAACACTGCAAGCACTGTAAGCACTAAAGCCACTGTCGAGAACACTAAAGCCACTGTCAGAGAACACTGCCGTCAAAACACTAAGCCACTTCAGGAACGCTGTCAGAGAACCACGTAAAACCAAGCCTGTCGAGAACACTAAAGCGGACACTAAGCACTGTCAGAGAACGCTGTCAGAAACACTAAAGCCACTGTCAGAAACACTAAGCCACTGTCAGAGAACACAGCCTGTCAGAGAACACTAAAGCCACTGTCAGAAAACACGTCAGAACACAAGCCACTGTCAGAGAACACTAAAGCCACTTCAAGAACACTAAGCCACTGTCAGAGAACGTGTCAGAGAACACTAAAGCCAGCCCTGTCAGAAAACAAAAGCCTGTCAGAGAACACTAAAGCCACTGTCAGAGAACACTAAGCACTGTCAGAGAACCTAAAGCCACTGTCAGAGAACACTAAGCCACGTCCATAAAGCCACTGTCAGAGAACACTAAAGCCACTGTCAGAGACTGTAAAAACTAAAGCCACTGTCAGAGAACACTAAAGCCACTGTCAGAGAACACTAAAGCCACTGTCAGAGAACACTAAAGCCACTGTCAGAGAACACTAAAGCCACTGTCAGAGAACACTAAAGCCACTGTCAAGAACACTAAGCTGTCAGAAAACACTAAGCCACTGTCAGAGAACACTAAAGCACTGTCAGAAACACTAACAAGAGAACACTAAAGCCACTGTCAGAGCAAACACTAAAGCCACTGTCAGAAAAACTAAAGCCACTGTCAGAGAAACCTGTCAGAGAACACTAAAGCCACTGTCAGAGAACACTAAAGCCACTGTCAGAGAACACTAAGCACTGTCAGAGAACACTAAAGCCACTGTCAGAGAACACTAAAGCCACTGTCAGAGAACACTAAAGCCACTGTCAGAGAACACTATAAGAACACTAACCCTGTCAGAGACACTAAAGCCACTGTCAGAGAACACTAAAGCCACTGTCAGAAACACTAAAGCCACTGTCAGAGAACACTAAAGCCACTGTCAGAGAACACTAAGCCACTGTCAGAGAACACTAAAGCCTACTGTCAGAGAACACTAAAGCACTGTCAGAGAACACTAAAGCCACTGTCAGAGAACACTAAAGCCACTGTCAGAGAACACTAAGCCACTGTCAGAAACACTAAAGCCACTCTCAGAACGCTGTCAAAACACTCAAGCCACTGTCAGAGAACACAAACCCACTATCAAGAACACTAAAGCCACTGTCAGAGAACACTGTCAGAAAAAAACTAAAGCCACTTCAGAGAAGCATGTCAGAGAACACTAAAGCCACTGTCGAGAACACTAAAGCCTACTGTCATGAACACTGTCAGAAAACACTAGAAGCCACTGTCAGGAACGCTAATCACAAACCAATCGCTGTCGGAACACTAAAGCCACTGTACGAGAGAACCTGTCAGAAACACTAAAGCCACTGTCAGAAACACTAAAGCCACTGTCAGAGAACGCGTCAGAAACACTAAAGCCACTGTCAGAAACACAAAGCCCTGTCAGAGAACACTAAAGCCACTTCAAGAACACTAAAGCCACTGTCAAGAACGCTGTCAGAAACACTAAAGCCACTGTCAGAGAACACAAAGCCACTGTCAGAGAACACTAAAGCCACTGTCAGAGAACACTAAAGTCACTGTCAGAGAACACTAAAGCCACTGTCAGAGAACACTAAAGCCACTGTCAGAGAACACTAAAGCCACTGTCAGAGAACACTAAAGCCACTGTCAGAGAACACTAAAGCCACTGTCAGAGAACACTAAAGCCACTGTCAGAGAACACTAAAGCCACGTCAGAGAACACTAAGCCCCACTGTCAGAGAACCGTAAAACTCACTGTCAGAGAACACTAAAGCCACTTCAGAGAACACTAAAGCCACTGTCAGAGAACACTATCAGAAACACTAAAGCCACTGTCAGAGAACACTAAAGACCACTGTCAGAGAACACTAAAGCCACTGTACAGAGAACAACACTTCAGAACACTGTCAGAGAACACTAACCTAGTCAGAGAACACTAAAGCCACTGTCAGAGAACACTAAAACACTGCACTCAGAGAACACTACTCAGAGAACTAAAGCCACTGTCAGAGAACACTAAAGCCACTGTCAGAGAACACTAAAGCCACTGTCAGAGAACACTAAAGCACTGTCAGAGAACACTAAAGCCACTGTCACAGAGAAACACTAAACCACTGTCAGAGAACACTAAAGCCACTGTCAGACAACACTAAAGCCACTGTCAGAGAACACTAAAGCACTGTCAGAGAACACTAAAGCCACTGTCAGAGACACAACCACTGTCAGAGAACACAAAGCCACTATCAGAGAACACTAAAGCCACTGTCAGAGAACACCCTGTCAGAGAACACTAAAGTCCTGTCAGAGAACACTAAAGCCACTGTCAGAGAACACTAAAGCCACTGTCAGAGAACACTAAAGCCTCATCAGACATAACCACTGTCAGAAATAACCTGTCAAGAACACAAGCCACTGTCAGAGAACACTAAACCACTGTCAGAAGAACCTAAACAAGCCACTGTCAGAGAACACTAAAGCCACTGTCAGAGAACACTAAAGCCACCTGTCAGAGAACACTAAAGCCACTGTCAGAGAACACTAAAGCCACTGTCAGAGAACACTAAAGCCACTGTCAGAGAACACTACAGAGAACACTAAGCACTGTCAGAGAACACTAAAGCCCACTGTCAAGAACCTCAACCACTGTCAAGAACACTAAAGCCACTGTCAGAGAACCACTATCAGAGAACCTAAAGCCACTGTCAGAGAACACTAAAGCCACTGTCAGAGACAACACTGTCAGAGAACTAAAGCCACTGTCAGAGAACACTAAAGCCACTGTCAGAGAACACTAAAGCCACTGTCAGAGAACACTAAACTGTCAGAGACACCTGTCAGAGAACACTAAAGCCACTGTCAGAGAACACTAAAGCCACTGTCAGAGAACACTAAAGCCACTGTCAGAGAACACTAAAGCACTGTCAGAGAACACTAAAGCCACTGTCAGAGAACACTAGAGCCACTGTCAGAGAACACTAAAGCCACTGTCAGAGAACACTAAAGCCACCTCAGAGAACACTAAAGCCACTGTCAGAGAACACTAAAGCCACTGTCAGAGAACACTAAAGCCACTGTCAGAGAACACTAAAGCCACTGTCAGAGAACAAAGCATGTCAGAGAACTAAAGCCACTGTCAGAAACACTAAAGCCACTTCAAAACTCTGTCAGAGAACACTAAAGCCACTGTCAGAGAACACTAAAGCCACTGTCAGAGAACACTAAAGCCACTGTCAGAGAACCACTGTCAGAAAAAACACTGTAAGCCACACTTCAGAGAACGCTGTCAGAGAACACTAAACGCACTGTCAGAGAACACTAAAGCCACTGGTAACAGTCAGAGAACAAGCTGTCAGAAAACACTAAAGCCACTGTCAGAGAACACTAAGCCACTGTCAGAGACTAACCGCTGTCAGAGAACACTAAAGCCACTGTCAGAAATCACGAAAGCCACTGTCAGAGAACACTAAAGCCACTGTCAAGAACACTAAAGCCACTGTCAGAGAACGCTGTCAGAAAACACTAAAGCACACTGTCCAGAAAACACAAAAGCCACTGTCAGAGAACACTAAAGCCACTTCAGAGAACACTAAAGCCACTGTCAGAACGCTGTCAGAACACTAAACCAGCTGTCAGAGAACACTAAAGCCACTGTCAGAGAACCTAAAAGCCACTGTCAGAGAACACTAAAGCCACTGTCAGAGAACACTAAAGCCACTGTCAGAGAACACAAAAGCACTGTCAGAGAACACTAAAGCCACTGTCAGAGAACACTAAAGCCACTGTCAGAGAACACTAAAGCCACTGTCAGAGAACACTAAAGCCACTGTCAGAGAACACTAAAGCCACTGTCAGAGAACACTAAAGCCACTGTCAGAGAACACTAAAGCCACTGTCAGAGAACACTAAAGCCACGTGTCAAGAACACTAAAGCACCAAACCAACTGTCAGCGAAACTAAAGTCACTGTCAGAGAACACTAAAGCCACTGTCAGAGAACACTAAAGCCACTGTCAGAGAACACTACATAGAGAACACTAAAGCCACTGTCAGAGAACACTAAAGCCACTGTCAGAGAACACTAAAGCACTGTCAGAGAACACTAAAGCCACTGTCAGAGAACACTAAACAGTAGAACACTACAGCCACTGTCAGAGAACACTAATGCCACTGTCAGAGAACACTAAAGCCACTATCAGAGAACACTAAAGCTACTGTCAGAGAACTCTAAAGCCACTGTCAGAGAACACTAAAGCCACTGTCAGAGAACACTAAAGCCACTGTCAGAGAACACTAAAGCCACTATCAGAGAACACTAAAGCACTGTCAGAGAACACTAAAGACACTAGCTGCAGAGAACACTGTCAGAGAACACTAAAGCCACTATCAGAGAACACTAAAAGCCACTGTCAGAGAACACTGTCAGAGAACAGTAAAGCCCTGTCAGAGAACACTAAAGCCCTGTCAGAGAACACTAAAGCCACTATCAAGAACACTACAAAGCCTAACTGTCAGAGAACGCTGTCAGAAAACACTAAAATCAGCCACACTGTCAGAAAACAAACAAAAGCCTCTGTCAGAGAACACTAAAGCCACTGTCAGAGAACCCTAAAGTCACTATCTGAGAACATAAAGCCACTGTCAGAGTAACACTAAAGTCACTGTCAGAGAACACTAAAGTCACTGTCAGAGAACACTAAAGCACTGTCAGGAACACTAAAGCCACTGTCAGAGAACACTAAAGCCACTGTTAGAGAACACTAAAGCCACTGTCAGAGAACACTAAAGCACTGTCAGAGAACACTAAAGCCACTGTCAGAGAACACTAAAGCCATTGTCAGAGAACACTAAAGCAACGGTCAAGAACACTCAAAGCCACTGTCAGAGAACGTAAAGTCACTGTCAGAGAACACTAAAGCCACTGTCAGAGAACACTAAAGCCACTGTCAGAGAACACAACAAGAACACTAAAGCCACTGTCAGAGGAACACTAAAGCCACTGTCAGAGAACACTAAAGCCACTGTCAGAGAACACTGTCAGAGAACACTAAAGCCACTGTCAGAGAAAACACTGAAGACCACTGTAAGAGAACACTATCAGAGAACACTAAAGCCACTGTCAGAGAACACTGAAGCCACTGTCAGAGAACACTAAAGCCACTGTCACAGAACACTAAAGCCACTATCAGAGAACACTAAAGCCCTGTCAAGAACACTAAAGCCACTTCAGAGAACACTGTCAGAGAACACTAAAGCACTGTAGAGACACTAAGATGTCAGAACACTAAAGCACTGTCAGAGAACACTAAAGCCACTGTCAGAGAACACTAATCAGAGACCTACACACTAAAGCCACTGTCAGAGAACACTAAAGCCACTGTCAGAGAACACTAAAGCCACTGTCACAGAACACTAAAGCCACTATCAGAGAACACTAAAGCCACTGTCAAAGAACACTAAAGCCACTGTCAGAGAACACTTGTCAGAGAACACTAAAGCCACTGTCAGAGAACACTAAAGCCACTGTCAGAGAACACTAAAGCCACTGTCAGAGAACACTAAAGCCACTGTCAGAGAACACTAAAGCTACTGTCAGAGAACACTAAAGCCACTGTCAGAGAACACTGTCAGAGAACACTAAAGCCACTATCAGAGAGCACTAAAGCCACTGTCAGAGAACACTGTCAGAGAACAGTAAAGCCTTTGTCAGAGAACACTAAAGCTCCTGTCAGAGAACACTAAAGCCACTGTCAAAGAACACTGTCAGAGAACACTAAAGCCACTATCAGAGAACACTAAAGCCACTGTCAGAGAACACTGTCAGAGAACACTAAAGCCACTGTCAGAGAACACTAAAGCCACTGTCAGAGAACACTAAAGCCCCTGTCAGAGAACACTAAAGCTCCTGTTGGACAACGATGTCTCTTACCGAGACATGCTTTGCTTCGTCAGTTCCAGTGTAGCTCAGCCGCCCAACACACGGGGCCCTATCCGGTTTATCATCAAATGGAGTGGGAAAAAAAAGAAAGAGACACTCCCGTGATGGACAGAGTCGACTTACACACAGAAAACGCAATAGTTTTTCCCATAACAATTAATGATAATAATAATAATGAATACTTATATAGCGCCTATTCTCGGCTAGAGGCCAAGCTCTAAGCGCTTTACAATCAACACTCGTTTACACAACGGGCTGCCTACCTGGGTAGTGCCGACTGAAGAGCTGCCAGCTGGCGCTTCATTCAGTCGTTTCCCGTGTCATCCAGTCAGTATCGTTCAATATCGATCACTCATTTTCCTTACTTCCTTCATTCTTTCCATTTCCCACGCAGGGTGCATGCTATGTGTAACGTGTCATCCATACCAACGGCCAAACTGGCCTACTCTTCCAAAAGTTGGTGATGGGATTTTACGTGTGTGCAAGATGTTATGCGTGCGTTCACACACGGAACCTCGGTTTATAGTCTCATTCGAAGGGACTGGATGGGAAATGGAGTCAGAACCAATGTTAACTCCGAGGGAAAAATCCCCCTGCACCGAAACGCCCCGGCAGAGGTTCGAACCCGCAACCCCAGGATCACCAAGATTACGAGTCAGGCGCTCTACCAACTGAGCTATTCCGGCTCCCATTTGACAATTGACATTGCTCTCCTCAACTTTGTCCTGTTTTTTGAGAAAGACAGAGCTGACCTACACTAAGCATATGCAACAATCAACTACACGATGAATCCTGTCTACACAAAGCCTAGGCAACAGTTTACTGCATGATAATCCTATCTACATAAAGCCTATGCAACAATTTACTATATGGTAATCTTATCTACCATTACAATCCTTCAACCTTTGCCGTGTTTCCGGAGTCGGCACACAACTCGGACGCCATTAAAGCTGAGACATCCCCTGAACTCGGAGGGACGAAGAGAAACAAGATAGTGACGTCATATGCAGGCACACTTTCCACGTGACGCGCTCCCTACAGAACCGATAATTTTTAACAAATTTTAAATGTAATTGATAGCGAACCGCCAAGAAAACGTAGACAAACGAATCGCAAGACAAAATACGACGCGTTTCGACCTCTTAGATCTTCTTCAGGCAAGATACAAAACACTCACGACAACGAAAATGAACGAGCAATCACTTATCTTCATTCACTTCAGCGCAAGATGGGCGTTGAATTGCTCGTTCATTTTCGTTGTCCTGAGTGTTTTGTATCTTGCCTGAAGAAGACCTAAGAGGTTGAAACGCGTCGTGTTTTGTCTTGCGATTCGTTTGTCTGCGTTTTCTTGGCGGTTCGCTGTCAATCACATTTCAAATTTGTTTACATTTCCGCCTGCAGTCGCCCCACTTTGCAACTCGATAATTTTTACTAGTCGTTACTTTTCGACAACCCCCCCCCCCTCCCCCTGGCGGAGAGGGTCCATCATTACCCCGTACCTTCCACACAGGCAATGCCGCATTTTTTTTTCTCTTAGGATGGATAGGACGTGTCTCCTCAGACCCATCTGGTTAGAGGCCAAGCCTGTGGGAAGTGTAGGGGTCGTGCAATACCACATGGTCAGGAGTGTAAAGGTCAAGCCTGTGTGAACTGTAGGGGTCGTGAGACACCACATGGTCAGGTGTGTAAAGGTCAAGCCTGTGTGAAGTGTAGGGGTCGTGACACCCATGGTCAGGAGTGGGTAGGTCAAGCTGTGTGAGTTAGGGTCGTGAGACACCCATGGTCAGGAGTGTAAAGGTCAAGCCTGTGTGAAGTATAGGGGGTCGTGAGACACATTTTCAGGAGTGGGTCAAGGTCAAGCCTGTGTGAAGTGTAGGGGTCGTGAGACACCACATGGTCAGGAGTGGGTCAAGGTCAAGCCAGTGTGAAGTGTAGGGGTCGTGAGACACCACATTTTCAGGAGTGGGTCAAGGTCAAGCCTGTGTGAAGTGTAGGGGTCGTGAGACACCACATGGTCAGGAGTGGGTCAAGGTCAAACCTGTGTGAAGTGTAAGGGTCGTGAGACACCACATGGTCAAGAGTGGGTCAAGGTCAAGCCTGTGTGAAGTGTAGGGGTCGTGAGACACCATATGGTCAGGAGTGTAAAGGTCAAGCCTGTGTGAAGTGTAGGGTCGTGAGACGCCACATTTTCAGGAGTGGGTCAAGGTCAAGCCTGTGTGAAGTGTAGGGGTCGTGAGACACCATATGGTCAGGAGTGTAAAGGTCAAGCCTGTGTGAAGTGTAGGGTTCGTGAGACACCACATGGTCAGGAGTGGGTCAAGGTCAAGCCTGTGTGAAGTGTAGGGGTCGTGAGACAGCATATGGTCAGGAGTGGGTCAAGGTCAAGCCTGTGTGAAGTGTAGGGGTCGTGAGACACCATATGGTCAGGAGTGTAAAGGACAAGCCTGTGTGAAGTGTAGGGGTCGTGAGACACCACATGGGCAGGAGTGGGTCAAGGTCAAGCCTGTGTGAAGTGTAGGGGTCGTGAGACACCATATGATCAGGAGTGTAGAGGCCAAGCCTGTGTGACGTGTAGGGGTCGTGAGACACCACATGGTCAGGAGTGTAAAGGTCAAGCCTGTGTGAAGTGTAGGGGTCGTGAGACACCATATGATCAGGAGTGTAGAGGCCAAGCCTGTGTGACGTGTAGGGGTCGTGAGACACCACATGGTCAGGAGTGTAAAGGTCAAGCCTGTGTGAAGTGTAGGGGTCGTGAGACGCCATATGGTCAGGAGTGTAAAGGTCAGCCTGTGTGAAGTGTAGGGGTAGTGAGACACCATATGGTCAGGAGTGGTCAAGGTCAAGCCTGTGTGAAGTGTAGGTGTCGTGAGACACCCCATGGTCAGGAGTGGGTCAAGGTCCAGCCTGTGTGAAGTGTAGGGGTCGTGAGACACCACATGGTCAGGAGTGTAAAGGTCAGGCCTGTGTGAGTGTAGGGGTCGTGAGACACCACATGGTCAGGAGTGTAAAGGTCAAGCCTGTGTGAAGTGTAGGGGTCGTGAGACACCATATGGTCAGGAGTGTAAAGGTCAAGCCTGTGTGATGTGTAGGGGTCGTGAGACACCACATGGTCAGAAGTGTAAAGGTCAAGCTGTGTGAAGTGTAGGGGTCGTGAGACACCATATGGTCAGGAGTGGTCAAGGCCAAGCCTGTGTGAAGTGTAGGGGTCGTGAGACACCATATGGTCAGGAGTGGGTCAAGGTCAAGTCTGTGTGAAGTGTAGGGGTCGTGAGACACCATGTGGTCAGGCGTGTAAAGGTCAAGCCTGTGTGACGTGTAGGGGTCGTGAGACACCATATGGTCAGGAGTGGGTCAAGGTCAAGTCTGTGTGAAGTGTAGGGGTCGTGAGACACCATATAGTCAGGAGTGTAAAGGTCAAGCCTGTGTGAAGTGTAGGGGTCGTGAGACACCACATGGTCAGGAGTGTAAAGGTCAGGCCTGTGTGAGTGTAGGGGTCGTGAGACACCACATGGTCAGGAGTGTAAAGGTCAAGCCTGTGTGAAGTGTAGGGGTCGTGAGACACCATATGGTCAGGAGTGTAAAGGTCAAGCCTGTGTGAAGTGTAGGGGTCGTGAGACACCATATGGTCAGGAGTGTAAAGGTCAAGCCTGTGTGAAGTGTAGGGGTCGTGAGACACCATATGGTCAGGAGTGTAAAGGTCAAGCCTGTGTGAAGTGTAGGGGTCGTGAGACACCATATGGTCAGGAGTGGGTCAAGGTCAAGTCTGTGTGAAGTGTAGGGGTCGTGAGACACCATATGGTCAGGAGTGTAAAGGTCAAGCCTGTGTGAAGTGTAGGGGTCGTGAGACACCATATGGTCAGGAGTGGGTCAAGGTCAAGTCTGTGTGAAGTGTAGGGGTCGTGAGACACCATATGGTCAGGAGTGTAAAGGTCAAGCCTGTGTGAAGTGTAGGGGTCGTGAGACACCATATGGTCAGGAGTGTGTAAGGTCAAGCCTGTGTGAAGTGTAGGGGTCGTGAGACACCATATGGTCAGGAGTGTAAAGGTCAAGCCTGTGTGAAGTGTAGGGGTCGTGAGACCCCCTATGGTCAGGAGTGGTCAAGGTCAAGCCTGTGTGAAGTGTAGGGGTCGTGAGACACCATATGGTCAGGAGTGTACAAGGTCAAGCCTGTGTGAAGTGTAGGGGTCGTGAGACACCACATGGTCAGGAGTGGGTCAAGGTCAAGCCTGTGTGAAGTGTAGGGGTCGTGAGACACCAATGGTCAGGAGTGGGTCAAGGTCAAGCCTGTGTGAAGTGTAGGGGTCGTGGGACACCACATGGTCAGGAGTGGGTCAAGGTCAAGCCTGTGTGAAGTGTAGGGGTCGTGAGACACCACATGGTCAGGAGTGTCAAGGTCAAGCCTGGTGAAGGTAGGGGTTAGTGTAGACACACATAGGTCAGGAGTGGGTCAAGTCAAAGCACTGTCGAAGGTAGGGGTGAGAACCAGAGGTAGAGTGAGAGGTCAAGAGGAGATGTGTAGGGGTCGTGAAAGACAGAGGATGAGCAGTCAAGCAGAGCGAGAAGGACGAGGCGGACGCAGACCATCTGCAACGTATTGTCGTCATCCCATCCACCCTCCACCCTGCCCTGCCTCCGCTCTCCCCCACCCCCCCACCCCCACCCCATCCCCTGCTTCATGCTCTCCTGGGATGGGCGGACGGATGGGTGAGTTTGACGTCCTCACAGCAGATACTTTTAGAAACAAGCGGCTATTGGGCAGTAGTCTTGATTAGAAAGGGGCGCCGTGGCTTAGAGGTTCGTGGTGATGTCAGTCCCTACTGGTATAAGCTATCCCTGTCTTCTATATCACCAGAGACGGGTGGGGACGGTAACCTCACCCACCACTCCCTGCAGGCCAAGGGCGTACGTGATCAAGGTTCGCAACAGGACACAGTCTTCGGGGAACACAGGAAACGCCGCACTGCCCGCTGAATTCGGGGATGAAAACACCGCTTCACGACTCCGGTGTGGAGGAGGCTTAATGGTTTAAGCCTTTCACACAGTGGCCGACTTTTCACGACCCACCTCCCACGGCGCTATACAGTAAAGAAGAAAAAACCACATGATCGTATTTTATCTGCCTGGATGTTACTAGAGGCGGACTTCGCCTCAAGAGAGCCATGACTTCAAGAGGTAAAACTGAACATCCCTGTTCCGCACACTGTCATGAATTTTGAAAACTTCTCGCTTGTCTTTATGGAGCAGGAGAAGATCTTTAGCTTGCGTCTTATGTTTCGCCCTTCTGATAATGACACCTACATTGTGTCGTATAGAATGCTGTCTGATTTGCTTATACTCTCTGTCTGCCTGTCTGTCTGTCTGTCTGTCTGTCTGTCTGTCTGTCTGTCTGTCTGTCTCTCTCTCTCTCTCTCTCTCTCTCTCTCTCTCTCTCTCTCTCTCTCTCTCTCTCTCTCCAGTTTCCTTTGCTTCTCTGTCTTTTGTTTTATTCTGCCTTGTTTGTTTGTACGTTCATTCTTTTGTTTGCATCAATTTGATTCATTCATGCGCTTATTCATTTGTTGATTAACTCTTTTTCCCCTGCGACAAGAATGGGTGAAGTGTTAATTTGTTCGTCTTCTTTGTACAAGTTAGAGTATGCAAACTTATCTTGGAATTCTACATAAAACACAGACTTTTAAACGGAAAAATAAATACCCGCATGCCTCTGCATGGGAAAAAACATGACACAGTTTTTACAGAAGGAAATAATATATTGAATCCCTCCCTCCCCTCCCCCCTCTTCTCCAATCCCTCCCTCCATCCCACCCTGCAATGTTCTCCTTCCGGTTTTAATCAACAACGTACAGAAAATGAAAATAAGTTCCTGCGTAGCCTTAAAATATCAGACATTGTTTTAATCCAAACAAAATAAACATCAACAAAGTTTTGATTTAAGAAAAAAGAAAGAAATGAACACAGAACTCACAAAGAAAGACAATAAACTACATCGTGATTCTGAATAGAGTAAACGCTGAGAGCTGCAACATATGAAATGCGTTTCTGCTGAGCATGCTGACACTTTTCTGCGCATGGGTCTTGCTGTCTTTCATTCTGCTCAGGGATTTAACATAAAAACAAACGAACAAAAACACTTTTTTTTACCTGAATGAAGCAAGTCCTGTTTTCACCTTCTCAAATTGTTTCTTTGCCCACACGATTACGCAGAATCTACCGAAGCGACTGCAAGGGGACTGAGGCAAACCACGGAGTGTGAACCAGGGATTAGAACTGTGGTGCGGGTTCGTGATGCCCATCAGCAAGAACAATACGTACATGGGGAATAACTCTTTGTCCATTCCAACTATCACAACGATTTTTTCCTCCTGGGAACGGTTTTGTGCGGCAGAGATCTGCACTCTCCGGAGTGCACTCCTAGCATTTTTTTCTTCGGATTAAGGTGTGAAAGAGGTGGGGGCAGGGGGAGGGGTGAAGGAGGACGGGGGAGGAGGGGGGAGATGGTGGAGACCAAGAGAGGTGTTAAGAGTTGGGTACTCCATAACTCCAGCGGTCAATCTTCAAAGAAAAAAAATGACATTGCTCCGCCGGACAAAAGGAACAAACCAGTTACAAAGACAAAACACGACGCGTTTTGACCTCTTTGGTCTTCTTCAGAGAAGAGAAACAACATTCAGGACGATGAAAACGAATGATACGAGCAATCGCTTATCCTTTTTCAAAGTACGCAAATCTCCAAAGCTGCAAAGGGACCAACGGTGTGCTTTAATGATGTGCATCTACATACACACAACATACTACAATACTTATTCATACATATACCAACATTTTTTCTCGCCATGGCCTTCCAACGTTTTTTCTGCAAGATCTCACTTCCGGAGTGTACTCCTGCAAATCTTTCTTCGCGATTTAAAGTTACAAAGGTGGAAGGGCAAATCGAAGGGCAGTAAGAGACGGGTCAAGAATTGCGTGAGATGGTGCAGACAATGAGCTTTTAGGGTGGGTCTCCTTAGGGTCATCGTTCAGGCAGGAAATAAGAAGACCATTTAGCGTCCGTTCAGGGAACAAAAGTGAAGCTCCTAGTAGAGACAAAAAGACCGTTTAGACTCTCTTGGTGTTCTTCAGGCAGGAAAATTACATTCAGGAGAGATACCTGAGTACGGGGGCAATGGATTATCCTTTTCAAGAGAGTCTCATAAGTGCTTTCAAAGGTGCAGAAATGACCATCCTGTGGGTTCTATGTCACACTGTTACATACATACATAATACTTTACATAATCATCCTATCATACATAAATTACACTCTTACATAACTCTTCATTGTCTTTCAGCAGAATCCCTCCACTTGTGATTTCTCTCCATTCACTATTCGCGATGGAATTGATCCTGCATAGATGCTCTCCCAGGACGGCGGAAATGGTTCCTCAGTGAGAGGCTCTCGTCATGCCCATTAAGGAATAGTCTTCAGAGACTACCTTGGTCTTTCGAGAGGGCATGGAAATGATCCTTCAGTGAAGCTCTCCTTAGTGTCACTGTTCAGGGGCATGGAAATTGATCCTTCAGTGAGAGCTCTCCTTAGTGTCACTGTTCAGGGGCATGGAAATTGATCCTTCAGTGAGAGCTCTCCTTAGTGTCACTGTTCAGGGGCATGGAAATTGACTCCTTCAGTGAGAGCTCTCCTTAGTGTCACTGTTCAGGGGCATGGAAATTGATCCTTCAGTGAGAGCTCTCCTTAGTGTCACTGTTCAGGGGCATGGAAATTGACCCTCCTTCAGTGAGAGCTCTCCTAGTGTCACTATTCAGGGGCATGGAAATTGATCCTTCAGTGAGAGCTCTCCTTAGTGTCACTTTCAGGGGCATGGAAATTGCCCTCCTTCAGTGAGAGCTCTCCTTAGTATGGGGGCATGGAAATGATCCTTCAGTGAGAGCTCTCCTTCAGTTAGGGGCATGGAAATTGGACCCTCCTTCAGTGAAGCTCTCCTTGGTGTCACTGTTCAGGGGCATGGAAATTGATCCTCCTTCAGTGACAGCTCTCCTTGGTGTCACTGTTCAGGGCATGACAATGTATCCTCCTTCAGTGAGAGCTCTCCTTAGTGTCACTGTTCAGGGGCATGGAAACTGACCCTCCTTCAGTGAGAGCTCTCCTTAGTGTCACTGTTCAGGGCATGACAATGTATCCTCCTTCAGTGAGAGCTCTCCTTAGTGTCACTGTTCAGGGCATGACAATGTATCCTCCTTCAGTGAGAACTCTCCTTAGTGTCACTGTTCTCCTCTTTCAGTGAGAGCTCTCTTTAGTGTCACTGTTCACCGAAAGGGAGGTCAGGACAAACAAGAGTGCTTTTTCACAGACAGTGTTGTCGTTGGTTGAAGCCCTCAGGGGTGCTTTTTCACAGACTATACGAGCAGATCGGTTCGCTGTCTTTGTTGCAGAATTTCACTCTTTGGTGAAGTAGTCGCAGAATTACACTCTTTGGTGAAGTAGTTGCAGAATTTCACTCTTTAGTGACGTAGCTGCAGAATTTCACTCTTTGGTGAAGTAGTTTTAGAATTTCACTCTTTGATGAAGTAGTTGCAGAACTTCACTCTTTGGTGAAGTAGTTGCAGAATTTCACTCTTTGGTAAAGTAGCTGCAGTAAATGTACAATCATGATTTTAGTGATAACTTTGTTCATAATAACAGTAATAACATAAGCAAAACAATAACAGTAAAAGTAGAAACGGTGATAATGATAACAGCGACTACAGTAATAGAAATGATGATAATAATATCAATTACAATATGCATCTACGCCCATTGTGTTACTGACGTTTCCATGGCAATGGTAAAACAACACCAGCACCAACAACAGCGATGGTCACAGGCTGACAGCATGCGTTATGCAGACTGAACGCACGTCGGCAAGGTCCATACACGTAAGGTGCAGAACCCCTTAAAGCTGCATTTCCCTGTGTTCTTCATTGGGCGTCGCGGTTGAAGTCTCCAGAGGTTTCCATGGGAAGATGCAAGTGAGCGGATGGAATGGTATGGACTGAGGCAGGCGGACAATACGGCGGAAATGGCCCATCGGAGTGGCATCTCGACAGAACCGCAGTCTCACACTGGTACACGTTAATTTCACAGTGAGCCAGTGAGGTTTCTTATACAGCCGTGTTGTATGTCCTCGTTGTGTGTGTGTGTTGTGTGTGTGTGTGTGTGTGTGTGTGTGTGTGTGTGTGTGTGTGTGCGTGCGTGCGTGCGTGCGTGCGTGCGTGCGTGCGTGCGTGCGTGCGTGCGTGCGTGCGTGCGTGCGTGTGTTTGTGTGTGTGTGTGTGTGTGTGTGTGTGTGTGTGTGTGTGTGTGTGTGTGTGTGTGTGTGTGTGCGTGCGTGCGTGCGTGTGTGTGTGTGTGTGTGTGTGTGTGTGTGTGTTTAATCAATATAAATCCTGCTGTCGTATTGTGATGGTTTAGAATTTACTTATTTTTCCGATTTTATTGCAATGCAACGTTATTTGATTGAATTCATTTTTTCTTTGTTTATTGTCTTTCTTGATTCATTTACCCATTTATTCATTTATTTATCTGTTTATTTACTCGCAAACTGTAAACCTTTTCGGCTGGAAGACCAATGAGAGCACAGTTGCTTTTATCTTATTCTGGTACTGTTGAAGCAGTAATGACGCGATACGTCACAGGTCAAGAAACGAGTCAAACAGAAGCATTTGTGCTGTGTTTCATGAACAGAACCATGATAGATGCGCTCTTCCGCTGAAAAGTTTTGTCTGTTCCAAGACAGTTTACAGGCCTTTTAATTAATTTCACCAATTTGACTGCAACCAATATGTGCAGCATGTGACGGATTCAGAGCAGGCATCGGGTTTTTGTCGTTGTTGTTTTTTTGTGTAATAAATTTTCAACCCTCAATTGTTGCTATTTATCCACCATAAAAATATCACCAATACACGACCACATATGTATAATTGGGGAACAAAAATCATCATATGAAGTTCTGTGGGAGACCTCAAGTATAATCTGCGCATCTGTGGAAATGACACTACATTAACGTGCTCAAATTACATCCGACACTGGCTGACTCGATGATGCGGTAAATAGAACAGGTCATAGAAACGATCCCTGGCCCACACAGCACACAGCAGGGCTTGGAACAGATTGCAACTGATCAGACTGGATGGACGGTCTGAACAACAAAGTATTCTGGAGAGAAAAAAATCCCCTCAATACCAACTGTCATCTACAATCTGTCAACACAATCGAACAATCAAACATGTTGAATGTCACACTGAAGTCTAGCAGTCTGTAAGGGAGACAGAGTTCTCATCTGCTTCTGTCAGAAGACTCGGAACTTTAGCACAGTTATCGTATTGTGACCATCCCTGAACGTTAAACCGACTCATTTCAGTACGGATAAGCTAATGAGGAGCATATGAGTGGAAAGTTGGACCATAATATATTCCGCGGAAAGCGGGCTGGTTGGCAGCCCTGGATGTATGTTCAAACTTATACGTTAAACTTAACGCGGTCATAACATCTCGCTTTCCTTCGCCTACAAGCTCCTAGCAGGTAAATGAAAAACAGGTTTGTGGAAACATCTGTATCTATACAGCTGAAGGCATTTATATCTCGGTTTTACTGTTTCCGTAAACCATAATCCACGCTGTTCGAAGAACTCTAACGTTTGTTTCTACCAGTCTTTCCTTTCAGGTTTAAACTATGAGTCTTTGAACACAAATCCAGCTGGGGGAGAGAAAGAAAGAAAGACAGAGAGAGAGAGAGAGAGAGAGAGAGAGAGAGAGAGAGAGAGAGAGAGAGAGAGAGAGAGAGAGAGAGAGAGACAGACAGACAGACAGACAGACAGACAGGACAGACAGACAGACAGGCAGGCAGGCAGGCAGACATACAGACAGGCAGGCAGGCAGGCAGACAGAGGAGGGCGGGGAGAATTTGGAACAGGCTATAATTATTTACACAAGATCTAGCTAGCTAGATAGCTATCAATACACCTCTGTGCGTGCGTGTGTGTGTGCGTGCGTGTGTGTGAGTGTGTATGTCTTTGTGTGCGTGCGTACGAGCGTGTGTGGGTAGGTGCATGCGTGCGCACGCGCGCGCGCGTGCGCGCGCGTGTGTGTGTGGGGTGTGTGTGTGTGTGTGTGTGTGTGTGTGTGTGTGTGTGTGTGTGTGTGTGTGTGTGTGTGTGTGTGCATGTATGCGCGCGCGTGCGCGTGCGCGTGTGTATGCCGACAAACAAACGTGCGCTGTCACACCCTCCCTCACCACGTGTTCTGGCGACTTTCTGGAAGGAGCGGGAATGTTCACCCCGGCCCACACAGTCAACGTCGGCACCGACCGCCTGGTCCTGCCGGCCTGAAGGGGCGGCATCCGAAATGTCTGGAAGGAGCGGAAATGTCAGGCCTGTTCACCCCGGCCCACACAGTCAACGTCGGTACTGATCGCCAGGTGCTGCCACCCTGACGGGGCGACATCCGATATTGCTAGGGATACACCGCCTAGCCAGACTGCCTCCGGCACCAGGAGGAACGGAAGACCCTCACACAGGGCTGCAGGCCTAGCCAGACTGCCTCCGGCACCAGAAGGAACAGAAGACCCTCACACAGGGCTGCAGGCCTAGCCAGACTGCCTCCGGCACCAGAAGGAACAGAGGACCCTCACACAGGGCTGCAGGCCTAGCCAGACTGCCTCCGGCACCAGAAGGAACGGAGGACCTCACACAGGGCTGCAGGCCTAGCCAGACTGCCTCCGGCACCAGAAGGAACAGAAGACCCTCACACAGGGCTGCAGGCCTAGCCAGACTGCCTCCGGCACCAGAAGGAACGGAGGACCCTCACACAGGGCTGCAGGCCTAGCCAGACTGCCTCCGGCACCAGGAGGAACAGAAGACTCTCACACAGGGCTGCAGGCCTAGCCAGACTGCCTCCGGCACCAGAAGGAACAGAAGACCCTCACACAGGGCTGCAGGCCTAGCCAGACTGCCTCCGGCACCAGAAGGAACGGAGGACCCTCACACAGGGCTGCAGGCCTAGCCAGACTGCCTCCGGCACCAGAAGAAACGGAGGACCCTCACACAGGGCTGCAGGCCTAGCCAGACTGCTCCGGCACCAGAAGGAACGGAGGACCCTCACACAGGGCTGCAGACCTATCCAGACTGCCTCCGGCACCAGAAGGAACGGAGAACCCTCACAAAGGGCTGCAGGCCTAGCCAGACTGCCTCCGGCACCAGAAGGAACGGAAGACCCTCACACAGGGCTGCAGGCCTAGCCAGACTGCCTCCGGCACCAGAAGGAACGGAGGACCCACACAGGGCTGCAGGCATGTCTGCACAAGGGAGACGTGAAGGTCAGCACTCAGGACGGGGAAGTCGTGGGGCGGCTGACCCTCTGGGATCGACACTGGCCATGAAGTCAGGATGGCGCGTGGACAGGCGAACAGAAGATCTAGCTGCAAAGTGAGACGACTGCAGGCGGAAATCTGAACAAATCTTAAATAAATGTTAGCCAACCGCCAAAAATAAACGTGGACAAACGCATCGCAAGACAAAACACGACGCGTTTCGACATCTTAGGTCTTCTTCGGGCAAGATACAAAACAATTAGGACAACAAAAATAAACGAGCCATCGCTTATCTTCGATCGATCACATCAGTTGCTCACTTATTTTTGCTGTCCTAATTGTTTTGTATCTTAACTGAAGAAGGCCTAAGAGGTCGAAACGCGTCGTGATTTTGTTTTTGCTTTTTGGCGGTCGCTAACATTTATTTAAAATCTGAACAGAAGAAGAATCAACAACAGGAGGAAAGAAGGCAGGTAAGGTAAGGTAATGTTGCTTACAGCCCAGACGACCGCAAAGGGCCAAATCGGGGCTGCCACCGCGTTGAAGTCAACTCACTAGTCATTTAAAAAAAAAAAAAACTAATTCACACAGCTCTTTAAAATACACGTTCTAAAAACACACCGGAAAACTGGTTAAGAAAAACCTTTCTTCTGTAAAATCTTAGATCAGATAAAAGTTGTTGATCTCTTTCAAAGTTCAAAGATCACACAGGTGCGACATCTCAGAGCAAGGCGGCGCGGACACCAAGTCAGTGTCCACACCATCATCACACCACCATCACCACCACACCACCAGCATCTGCAGCATAGTCTGGCGTTCCCAGAAATGGACTGCACACAGTCACAGCAGGCGCCATGACTGAAATGGACTGCACACAGTCACAGCAGGCGCCATGACTGAAATGGACTGCACACAGTCACAGCAGGCGCCATGACTGAAATGGACTGCACACAGTCACAGCAGGCGCCATGACAGAAATGGACTGCACACAGTCACAGCAGGCGCCATGACAGAAATGGACTGCACACAGTCACAGCAGGCGCCATGACTGAAATGGACTGCACACAGTCACAGCAGGCGCCATGACTGAAATGGACTGCACACAGTCACAGCAGGCGCCATGACTGAAATGGACTGCACACAGTCACAGCAGGCGCCATGACAGAAATGGACTGCACACAGTCACAGCAGGCGCCATGACAGAAATGGACTGCACACAGTCACAGCAGGCGCCATGACTCGGCAAGGAACCATGGCGTAACTTCTCCTTTGTCTCTCAAGACGAAAACCAGCGTGACTTCTCCTTTGTCTCTCAAGACGAAAACCAGCGTGACTTCTCCTTTGTCTCTCAAGACGAAAACCAGCGTGACTTCTCCTTTGTCTCTCCAGACGAAAACCAGCGTGACTTCTCCTTTGTCTCTCAAGACGAAAACCAGCGTGACTTCTCCTTTGTCTCTCAAGACGAAAACCAGCGTGACTTCTCCGTTGTCTGCCAAGGCCAAACATAGCGTGACTTCTCCATGGTCTCCCGTGACAAAACACAGCGTGAGTTCTCCATGGTCTCCCGTGACAAAACATAGCGTGACTTCTCCATGGTCTCCCGAGACAGACAAGGATGCCATTTGCAGCCGAGCATGTCCCACCCTCTGCCAGAACACGACAGGCAACCTGTCCACCCCCTGCTCTACACCTCCTGCGGCTTGGCATTCAAAGGAACCATTCCGGGGACTGGAAAAGGGAGTGTTAGCTTCCTCTTGTAATCCGACAAAGTCGCCATCAAATTCGCACTCGGGTCACTCATGCGTCACTGTTCTGTTTAATTACCTGTTTTTCGGGTTGATCTTCGGGTCGCAGTTGAAGTAAAAAAAATAAAAAATAAAATAAACTTCTGTAACTAACAGAGAAAGAAAAAGAAAAGCGAGTTTTGTTCTTTATACAGCCGAACCCTAAAATAAAAGGCCTGAAATTCGGAAATATGTAAAGTGAGATAACGGCGTCGGAAGATATTTTACACTGGGGAGCCAGAACTGATAAGCATTCTGGACCCGCCTCCATTCACACACACACACACACACACACACACACACCACACACACACACACACACACACACACACACACACACACCAGAGAGAGAGAGAGAGAGAGAGAGAGAGAGAGAGAGAGAGAGAGAGAGAGAGAGAGAGAAATAATAAGTAAAGAGATCACTACGTTCTTAACGCGGGCATATTTTTCAGGGATGGGGGTGTGTAATCCACTCTTATTTTCAAAATTTTCGCGTAACCGGGTGGGGCGAGCGGCTCTCATCTTCCTAATTCGTGTGAACGCGGGAGAGGGGGCGTGGGCTCTTATCTTCAAATTTTCATAAAAGCGCGGGTGGGAGAAGGATAAGGAAATAGTTTGCTTCCCCTGTCTCCATTATTTTCAGGAGGGGGGGGGGGGGGGGGGGGGGGGGGGGGGTGGATCCCCCCTCCCCCGCCTCCCTAACTACCCGGTTCCGATGCCACTGCTTCTACTGGTTTCAGATCTTAAGACCACTCAGTACGTGGTCCCAGATGCATGACGTCAGCTGTAATCATGGAAACAAAATGTCAGTAAGCTGCCTTACATTGTTACATATACCGCTTAATCAAACGAATTCCTATAAGCGCTTTACAAAATCATACTACATTCACCCTTCTCATATACAATAATGCATCTTACCTACAACCACAAATACGATTACTACAGTAACTAACAAATCCTAATCCTACAAATATGACATTCACTTATTTTTCTAATATCAGTACAAAGACTAAATCCTGTAACGTTCAATCATACAACAAATACATATAATAGAAAACATACACATATACTACATTTGAAAAGGCCCAGACGGCTATGAGTTAGGTTGTACCCCCCTCCACCCCCCATACACACACACAGCATTGACTAGTTATGAGAAAATAGATGGGATTTAAGTTTAGACTTGAAAGAAGAGATAGAATCTGAATATCTGAGAGAGTCTGGCAGTCTGTTCCATGTCGCTGAAGCTTGAAAAGAGAAAGATCTTTCACCAGTAGTAGTCCTGAAGCGAGTCATTCGTAGAAGGCGGTCGTCAGCACAGGAGCGTAGTTGTCGAGAGGGGGTGTAGATTTTAAGGAGATCTGAGAGATAAGAAGGTCCATTTTCAAAGAGAGCAGAGAAAGTGAGAGTTGAGATTTTGTACGAGATACGGTTTGAGACAGATAGCCAGTGAAGGGAGTGAAGTATAGGCGAAATGTTATCATATTTTCCTGCTCTACAGACGACTCGGGCTGCATGATTTTGGATTCGCTGTAATCTTTCTATCAGATATTTTGGAAGGCCGGCCAAAAGTGAGTTGCAGTAATCTATTCTAGATAAGACAAATGCACAATGAGAGTTTTTGTAGCATCTGTAGAGAGAAGGTGACGCACAGAGCTGATTCTTCTTAGTTCTAAATAAGCAATCTTGCAAATATTTGAAACCTGTTTCTCAAAGGAGAGGGAATGGTCAAGAATGACCCCTAGACTGCGGACAGAGGTGCAGACAGAGACAGTACAGTCATTGTAATGACAGTTGAAGGCAGAGAAGGATGGTTAGGCTGTTTTGTCACGAACATGAGTTCCGTCTTGTCGTCGTTTAGTTGTAGTTTGTTGGTTGTCATCCAGTCCTTCAGGTCTGCAATGCAGCCCCGCGTCCGAGAAATCAGTGAGTCAATTTCAGCAATGGGAGCCGACTGATGAAGCTGGTATCATCAGCAAAGCTCTCATGCGACATGGCGTGACCACTGATGACGTCAGACACAGGACTAGCATACAGCACAAAAAGGACTGGCCCAGTACAGAACCCTGAGGCACACCATACCTAAGAGGAGAACTGTCTGAGTATCTACCCTGTACACACACTGTCTGAGTTCGCCCCAGTCAAGTAAGAGATAATCCAGTCGAGAGCTGTGTCTTTGAATCCAAAGGAAGTTTGAAGCCGTGAGAACAAAATGTTATGATCGATCGTGTCAAATGCTGCGGAGAGGTCTAACATCACTAATAAGGAAACATTCCCATCGTCAAGCCCGCAGAGGAGGTCATTGACTATACGGAGGAGTGCTGTCTCACAACTATGGCCTTGTCTGTAAGCAGATTGTTGAGGATTCAAAAGGTGCTTTCTTTCGAGATGTTCTAGAATTTGTTCCAAAACGATCTTCTCCAATAATTTTGATAGTTAGTGGGAATGGCATCAAGTTCACATGATTTAGGGCTGCATCGTAAACAAAGTTTTTTGACATAGTCTTGACTAACAGGGCTAAAACAAGTCAAAGGAGGTCCACAGTAAACTTTGTCATTTAGAGAATGTACAGGTGCAGTGGAATCTAGCTTTTCACGGATAGTGTCAACTTTGCCATTGAAAAACTCTAAGAATTTCTGAGGGAGCTCTTGAGTGTGGAAGATGGTGGGAAGCGGGGAGTTGCTGACTTTGCCTAGGAGATATTTGTGACATTAAATAGTTTCTTGACCGTATTACCGGCCAATATCTTTGAAGAATAGAACAAAGTTTTTGCTTGACGAACAATGTCAGTAACATGATTTCTCGCAGTTTGATAAATTTCCCTGTGCACAGTCAGTCCCGTGGCGCGCCATCGCCTCTCATCCCCCTCCTCTCCTGCTTGGCCTCCGGCAACTCGGGACCCACTGTGTTGTGCCATTGACACAGTGAGCGATCGGTGATCAAGCGCCTGCTCACTTGAGCATGCTTAACAAGCGTGGCACGGAGGGCAAAGGTCAACTGACAGGCGGATTGCTCGCTCGGTATGGCCGTGGTCAGATCAGATTTGAAAGCCTCTATATCAATAGCAGAAATTTTCCTAACTTCCTTGTAAGTCTTTGAAATGGCGGGCCTAACAATATCTAATTCACACTTCACAGCATAATAATCCGATGCTAGGTTATTGTAGATGTTATCAAACTGTCCAGTTTGTTTTAGCGCAGTTATCATTGCCTCAACGACCGATCCCATGGGGCCGCTTAAAGGCTTCGTCATGTACCACTCACACTGAACTTATCTATTAAAGTGTTTTCAAAGAATAATTCATCATCAAGTCTTACATCAAATATAAGAAGCTACCGAGAAGAGGAAGAGAAAAAACATATTTATTGTGATCCTCCTCCAGATGAAAATCATTACTTAAACTCTTTTATAACCTTTGAGGAATTTAATGATTTATTGGAGTGTTTTACTTGCAATACCACTGCTGTTGGCATCGACGGTATTTCATATCAATGCTCTGCCATTTGCCTTTATCTTGGAAGCAATTACTTCTCTCATTTTACCAAAAATGTTGGTTAAATGGAACTCTCCTACTATCTGGAAGAGGACGGTTGTAATACCAGTTCCAAAGCAAGGTAAACGTAGATCTGAAATTGACAGTTATCGTCCAATAGCTTTAACATCGCAAGTTGGTAAGATATTGGAAAAAATTGTTGAACGTCGTATTTTACATTTCTGCGAAAAGAACAATATTATTCCAAACAACCAAGCAGGTTTCAGGAAAGGAAGATGTACAACTGATCATTGGTCAAAATTACGAATCAAGTTAAAAAACAGTTTTCCAGAAAAAAAAAGTACACTTGCTACTTTTTTGATATTAGAAAAGCTTACGATAGTGTATGGCATGCTCGACTGCTTTATAAGCTAAAACATATTGGAATTAGTGGAGCAATGTATCAATTTGTAAAATGTTTCTTGTCTGGGAGATCTATTTGTACAAGAATTGGCACATGCTATTCGTCATTCAAGGATATTGATATTGGAATTCCTCAAGGATCTATCATTGCTCCAGTTCTTTTTACTATTCTTATTCATGATCTCCCAAACGTTCCATCTAACAATATCCATCTCGTTCAATATGCTGATGACATTGCTATATGGATGAATACAAACGTCAGAAAACAAACAAATAAGAGAGTTATTACACATGTTCAAAAACTATACCAAGTTGAGCTAGATAAGTTAGATTTATACATGAATGAAAATGGTTTAGAACTTTCGGGAGAAAAGACACAATTAATGCTTTTTATTAATGGTGATACTCCAAAGCATTCTCCTCAGCTTGTTATAAAAGGCAACACTCTTAAATATTCAAAGCTGTAAAATTTTTAGGAGTCTATTTAACCCCAAAGTTAAAGTGGCGATATCATATTGAACACATAATAAGTAAAGCTAGACAAAGATTAAATTTTTCAAAATAATTAATGCTCAGTCATGGGGACAAGATACTCAAAACACTTTTACACCTTGCTACCAGTTTAGTTCGATCGAAATTAACTTATGGTCAAGAGGTTTATTTCTCAGCTCCACAGACGCTGCTAAAAAAAATTACAAGCATAGATAGTAAGGCTGTTAAGTTGGCACTTGGTGTGCCAGTACACACAAATACGCTCAAAACATACAGAGCAGCTAATCTGTTAACTCTTGAGGACCAACGGAAGTTGGCCACCTCAAAGTATGTGACTAGATGTCTTTCAGTTTCTAATTCAGTGACAAATGACATTTTTCTTGACTCAAGACAGGATTTCCCGAAAAGAGCGCAAAACATTTCATATCTTCAACCTATTAGAAACTATACAGATGATCTTTTTAAGAGTTGTGATATTGATATTACATCAATCTCAAGTAGTCCCATAATACCCATTATTCCTCAATGGGAGAATATTTCTGCTAGATTCGATACAGATTATACAACTCTAAAAAAAAGTGGATAACATCAATCTTATATCCGTTGAAGCAAAAGAACATCTAGAAATAAGTATCCGAATCATTTAAAGATTTTTACAGACGGTTCAGTTTTGGAATCATACACAGGGGCTGGATTTGCTATTCCTGCTTTCAAGATAAGAAAGTCATTTGTCTAGGAAAAGGTTTTTCTGTATTTACTGCAGAACTATATGCAATTCTTATGGCCTTATCCTTCATAGTTGATATTGATACTGCGATTTATAGCATTTTACTTTGTGTTGACTCAAAATCTGTTCTTTACAGTCTGCAAAACTGGAATGCAAAAGTTCGTAAAGACTTGATATTTGACGTAAAATACTCAATACACTCAATTATATGTAAAGGTATTAATGTAGAATTTTGTTCGATTCCATCTCACTGTGGTATTTGGGGGAATGAAATGGCTGATAGATCAGCGAAAGAAGGAGCTATTAGAAAACATCCTGACAGTACACTAAAATTAGAAAAACATGAAATAAATTCGATGTTAGAAAGTCGTATAATGACAGAAAAGCTTCCTTCAAAGTCAAAAATATTACCGTGTTCGAGATCCTTGTCTAGTCTCATTTACAAAATTCGATTAAATTCATGTAAGACTAAATTTTCAAAAAATGTAGAATGTGCTTGTGGTCATTCAATATCAATTGAACATATTCTTTTTGAAATTTCAAAATGGAGTGACTGACGGCGGCGAACGAAGCAAATATTCTTTTTGATTGCCCATTGCTATCCCTGTTATACAACATATCTGGGATAGATGTAGCAAAAATGAGATCTTTAAATCATATAATCTACAGCGAAGAAATGATACAAATTGCATCAGTTTTATCCAGCACTATACTTGCAAATTTATTGTAAACATTAAATCATTTATAGTTATTGTATGAATGTTTATACGTAGCCTTTCACATATGAGTGCATATTCACACACACACACACACACACACACACACACACACACACACACACACACACACACACACACACACCACTCTACACACACGCACACACACGCATACGCACAGTACACAAACACACGCACACACACACACACACACACACACACACACACAAACACACACACACCACACACACACACACACACACACACACACACAACACACAACACACACACACACACACACACACACACACACACAACACACGCGCGCGCGCGCGCGGCGCGCGCGCAAACACAGACACAAACTCTTTCACAGCCCGTTTTAATTATTTTTGTGTTTTTTTTTGTGTGTGTTTTTATTGTTTTTTGGATTGGTTTATTTCTAGTCTAATACCACCATTGTTGTGAACAGACGTTAATTTAAATCAATCATGTACACTCACACTGAAACCTATCTATTAAAGGCTTTGTCATGTACCGCTCACAGTGAAACATATCTATTAAAGGCTTCGTCATGTACCACTCACACTGAAACCTATCTATTAAAGGCTTTGTCATGTACCACTCACACTGAAACCTATCTATTAAAGGCTTTGTCATGTACCACTCACACTGAAACCTATCTATTAAAGGCTTTGTCATGTACCACTCACACTGAAACGTATCTATTAAAGGCTTTGTCATGTACCACTCACAGTGAAACATATCTATTAAAGGCTTCGTCATGTACCACTCACACTGAAACCTATCTATTAAAGGCTTCGTCATGTACAACTCACACTGAAACATATCTATTCAAGGCTTTGTCATGTACCACTCACAGTGAAACATATCTATTAAAGGCTTTGTATGTACCACTCACACTGAAACCTATCTATTAAAGGCTTTGTCATATACCACTCACAGTGAAACCTATCTATTCAAGGCTTCGTCTTGTACCACTCACACTGAAACATATCTATTAAAGGCTTTGTCATGTACCACTCACAGTGAAACCTATCTGTTAAAGACTTTGTCAGGTACCACTCACACTGAATCCTATCTATTAAAGGCTTTGTCATGTACCGCTCACAGTGAAATGTATCTATTAAAGGCTTTGTCATGTACACTCACACTGAAACCTATCTATTAAAGGCTTTGTCATGTACCGCTCACAGTGAAACATATCTATTAAAGGCTTCGTCATGTACCACTCACACTGAAACCTATCTATTAAAGGCTTTGTCATGTACCGCTCACACTGAATCCTATCTATTAAAGGCTTTGTCATGTACCGCTCACAGTGAAACATATCTATTAAAGGCTTCATCATGTACCACTCACACTGAACCTATCTATTAAAGGCTTCGTCATGTTCACTCACACTGAATCCTATCTATTAAAGGCTTTGTCATGTACCACTCACACTGAAACTTATGTATTAAAGGCTTCGTCATGTACCACTCACACTGAAACCTATCTATTAAAGGCTTTGTCATGTACGTCACAGTGAAACATATCTATTAAAGGCTTCGTCATGTACCACTCACACTGAAAACCTATCTATTAAAGGCTTTGTCATGTACCACTCACACTGAAACCTAGCTATTCAAGGCTTCGTCATGTACCACTCACACTGAAACCTATCTATTCAAGGCTTCGTCATGTACCACTCACACTGAAACCTATCTATTAAAGGCTTCGTCATGTACCACTCACAGGAAACCTATCTATTAAAGGCTTCGTCATGTAACACTCACAGCGAAACCTATCTATTAAAGGCTTTGTCATGTACCACTCACACTGAAACCTATCTATTAAAGGCTTCGTCATGTACCACTCACACTGAAACCTATCTATTAAAGGCTTCGTCATGTACCACTCACACTGAAACCTATCTATTAAAGGCTTTGTCATGTACACTCACACTGAAACATATCTATTAAAGGCTTCGTCATGTACCACTCACACTGAAAATATCTATTAAAGTCTTTGTCATGTACCACTCACAGTGAAACCTATCTATTAAAGGCTTTGTCATGTACCACTCACACTGAAACCTATCTATTAAAGGTTTTGTCATGTACCACTCACACTGAAACATATCTATTAAAGGCTTTGTCATGTACCACTCACACTGAAAACCTATCTATTAAAGGCTTCGTCATGTACCACTCACAGTGAAACCTATCTATTCAAGGCTTTGTCGTGTACAACTCACACTGAAACCTATCTATTCAAGGCTTTGTCATGTACCGCTCACAGCGAAACTATCTACTAAAGGCTGTGTCGTGTACCACTCACAGCGAAACCTATCTATTCAAGGCTTTGTCATGTACCACTCACAGTGAAACATATTTTTGTTAGAGTGTTGGGACTTGCATGATGCGAGACGTAAGCATTTCACCGCAGACTCCATGAAAAGCTTGTTCAGAGATGTCCCCACCGATGTGGTCTTTGAATTTCTAGAAGAGACTGACATTTCTCATTTGATCTAAGATTTGACAGAAGAAGAATTCTTAACGGGGTTTCTGGTGTTTTTTTTTCAAGGTGTGTTTTAAAGGGTTGTGTAAATGAGCTTCCTTTCTTCTGGTTGTGTCAATCAACTTCCTTTTTTCTGCACGACTAGTGAGCTGACTTCGACGCGGTGACAGCCCTGATATTGCCCCTTGCGGTCGGCTGGGCTAGAAGCAACATCACCCTTACCTTACCTTAGCTGACCACACCGGGAAAAAGGCCCCCTTCCTGAAAAAGAAACATTTAAGACTGGCTGCCGGTGCTCCCATCAGTTGAAAGCACGGTCCCTGGTCCACTGACATCTTCAATGCATTTCAAGCCAGCAGCACAGAGGGCACCATCCACTCTTCTTCGTTTTCCATCCACTGTAAGTTTTTTTTTTTACACAGCGCCTACCATCGGTTAGAGAACAAGCTCTCAGCGCTTTACAATCGACCGTTCTCCTTTACACAGAGGACTGTCAACCTGGGTAGAATCGATTGAAGAGCTGCTGGCTGGCGATTAATGCCTTTGCCGTGTCATTTAGTCGAACATTCGTCTCTTTAACTACTCTCTCATTCCTTCGATTTTTTTTTCGCGGCGTATGCCTGCTATATGTCATCCACACCAATGGCCAGCGTGCCCTGCTCTTCATGAAAATTGGTGATGGGATTTTTACGTAACGAGCAAGACGTTATGTGTGCGTTCACACACGAAACCGTGGTTTATAGTGTCATTCGCAGGATTTTTCGGATAATGGTATCGGAGCCAGTATAAACCTGGAGGAAAAACTCCGCGTGTACCGAAACGGCGTGGCGGAGATTCAACCTTCGACCGTCATGATCCAAGGTCCGGAGTTCTACGGAGTATTCTGGCCACACTTCATGAATTACGACTGGCAAAATGATGGAAAGCGTTCAAAGGTAAACGAAACACTATACAAAGAGCCACATGGGTAAACAGACACTTGTGTATCGACAGCCTGTGACCACTCTGGACAGTACATACATTCTGTTGCCGGTCGCCTGGAAGATGGCAGACTATGAACTATGGCTCTAGGAAATAGCACAGATGTAAAAGACTGTCCGGAAGTAAGACAAGACAATGGGCCATAAAGGCAGAAAGAAGAAAGAGCAGACAAACGAAGCACCAAAAAGAGAAAAAGAAGGGGGGGGGGGGGGGGAAGAAAAAACAAGATGCAAAGCATATAAACGTACTCCAAGTTTATCCCGAATACGCGGGAGATATTCCATAAAGAGGAAAAACCGTCTTGGACTGGTGTAACCGTTAGAATGGCTATTCTGGTAAACATCGGCCATCGTCTGTGACCTATAATGAACATACTTACAAATTTTCTGAAAGATCGGCCAAGAACTTTCTAAGATTTTTCATAAAGAAGAAAAACATTATGGGCTGTTAGTACTGGCTATAACGGTACACTTAAACATCGGGCATCATCCGTGACCCATAATGAACATACCTACGAATGTTCAGAAATATTGGCCAAGTACTTTCTGAGATATTCCATAAAGAAGAAAAAGCGTTACAGACCGTTACAGCCGTTAGTAACGGCTATAACGGTAAACTAAAACATCGGGCATCATCCGTAAACCATAATGAACATACATGCTAATTTTCACAAAGATCGGCCAAGTACATTCTGGGATATTCTATAAAGAAGAAAAAGCGTTATAGTCCGTTACAGCCGTTAGTAACGGTATTACGTTAAACTAAAACATCGGGCATCATCCGTGACCCATAGTGAACATACTTGCTAATGTTCACAAAGATCAACCAAGTACTTTCTGAGATATTCCATAAAGAAAAAAATGTTACAGGCCGTTACAGCCATTAGTAACGGATGTAACGGTAAACTAAAACATCGGGCATCACCTGTGACTGATAATGAACGTACCTACACATTTTCAGAAAGATCGGCCAAGTGTTTTCTGAGATATTCTATAAAGAAGAAAAACCGTTACAGGCCATTACAGCCGATACTAACGGCTATAACGGTAAACTAAAACATCAGGCATTATTCGTGACGCATAATGAGCATACCTACAAATTTTCAGAAAGATCGGCCAAGTACCTTTTGAGATATTCTATAAAGAAGAAAAACCGTTACATGCCGTTACAGCCGTTAGTAACGGCTATAACGGTAAACTAAACATCGGGCATCATCCGTGACCCATAATGAACATACCTGCTAATTTTCACAAAGATCGGCCAAGTACTTTCTGAGATATTCCATAAAGAAGAAAAGGTGTTACAGGCCGTTACAGCCGTTAGTAACGACTGTATCCGTAAACTGAAACATCGGGTATCATCCGTGACCCATAGTGAACATACCTATAAATTTTCAGAAAGATCGGCCAAGTACGTACTGAGATATTCCATAAAGAAGAAAAAGCGTTACAGGCTGTTACAGTCATTAGTAACGGCTGTAACGGGGTAAACTAAAACCTCGGGCATCATCCGTGACCCATAATGAACACACCTGCTAATTTTCACAAAGATCAGCCAAGTACGTTCTGAGATATTCCATGGAGAAGAAAAACCGTTCCAGGCCGTTACAACGGCTTTAACGGTACACTAAAACATTGGGCATCATCCTTGACCCATAGTGAACATACCTACAAATTTTCAGAAAGATCGGCCCAGTAGTTTTGTCTGGAGCGAGTGGAACACATTTTGACCACACACACACACACAACACACACACACACACACACACACACACACACACACACACACCACACACACACCACACAGACTGCATTTCTTCGTTCCCATTCTAAAGTACTCCCTGTTCTTTAAGAACTGGGAGTACAAAAAGGACAGGGTACAACAAGAAGCAGGAAAAAGGACAGTACTAGCACCATATTTCCAGAGGAATGGAGGTGGGAGGGGTGGGTGGTGGGGGGTATAGCATCATTTGATATCAGGAGCTTCTGGCATTCTCACGGGTACCCAGACTCTTCAAATCCGGTCTACCCGGTCAAAGGGCGAATCATATATTTATAGCCCAGCCGCTCGCCATGGACACAGCAATGGCGCAAGCAAATTAACCGAACTATGTATTAAGTGAAACGCTCTGACTATAACTCTAAATCACGTGGTGTGCTGCGATGAAGACCAACCTGATAATAATGTTCATCGCCGGCCACGTTCATTTTTCTTTAATGCTGATCGATGAGGATGAGGACGATGAAGAAGATGCTACGAATTTCTGTTCTGGTCTGAGACTGCGTGACATGGCTGTACTCTACTCTCTGTTTACTTTCATCGTATATCCTGGCATCAACCAGGCCCAAGAGATACAGACATCTGCAGTCTGCAGTGTTGGCTGGTTACGAGGTCTGAGCAACGTTCTCAGAGACGCATCCATTAAATGGATGAAACTCGACTGTGTGGTCCCAGTCTTCCTGACTGACCCCGTAGCAAACTCAGCTCTGGTAGGAGCCGGTAGTGTCAGAAAAACAAATCCCTCAAATAATTGGCTCTGATGGGACTCGAACTCACATCCTCCCAGCCGGAGGCCCGTGACACTAGCCACTGCCAACTATGTTTATGTAAATCAATTGCCGTGCACAGATGCACAGAAAAAAATCCAAGTCCATGGGATTCATGTCTATGAGAAGAACGCTGTAGTTTCTAGCCTTGAAAGTCAAGATTTTTCGGCACCTGTCTTTGGCTAGTGCTTCAAACATTTTACAGGCCAGATCGTTGAAAAATCGTCAGCTCGACAATTCTACTACCTTCAGCAATACAAAATATAACCACATGATCAGAAAGTGTTTTGATCTTTACATCGCTCAGCGTATGACGAGAAATAGGCAAAGACGGGAAAAGCAGCCCTCCCCCGCCCCCCCCCCCCCCCCCCATCCTTTTCCTTCTCATAATCAAAAATAAAATGAAAACAAAATGCTTCCTGATAGGAGGAGGGGGGGGGGGGGGGGGGGGGGAGTGTACGTTATGAAGGGTGCCTGAAACACGTATCTCATTTTTACGACATGCCGTAAAATTGTAGACCTGATCAGACAAGCCGCGAGACAATGTTCGCGATCAGCAGTTGCAAAGTTTTTGGATTCCTTTCCACATGCTCGCCTTTGGCAAGTGAAGTTTAACTCTTAGTCGCCCAGAAATGTTGTTCTTGGCGAGGAAGATGGTCACAAGCTGGACTTTTTACCCGCTCGCTTTTCGGCTTTACAGCTGGACAGTCTGGTGGACATTGATGGTCAATGACGTTTTCAGACCGAGCGTCCAGCGAGAAGTGTTCAGTTCATCAGGCATTGATGGACAGTGTCCAACGAGAGTGTTCTATTCATCACATTGATGGACAGTGTCAAGCGAGAGGTGTTCTATTCATTACATTGATGGACAGTGTCAAGCGAGAAGTGTTCTATTCATCACAGGCATTGATGGACAGTGTCCAACGAGAGGTGTTCTATTCATCACATTGATGGACAGTGTCAAGCGAGAAGTGTTCTATTCATCACAGGCATTGATGGACAGTGTCCACGAGAGGTGTTCTATCATCACAGGGATTGGACAGTGTCCAGCGAGAAGTGTTCTATTCATCACAGGCATTTATGGACAGTGTCCAGCGAGAGGTGTTCTATTTATCACATTGATGGACAGTGTCCAGCGAGAAGTGTTCTATTCATCACATTGATGGACAGTGTCCAGCGAGAAGTGTTCTATTCATCACATTGAGGACAGTATCCAGTGAGAAGTGTTCTATTCATCTCATTGATGGACAGTGTCCAGCGAGAAGTGTTCTATTCATCACAGGCATTGGACAGTGTCCAGCGAGAAGTGTTCTATTCATCACATTGATGCATAGTGTCCAGCGAGAAGTGTTCTATTCATCACATTGATGGACAGTATCCAGCGAGAAGTGTTCTATTCAAACACATTGATGGACAGTGTCAAGCGAGAGGTGATCTATTCATCACAGGCATTGATGGACAGTGTCAAGCCAGAAGTGTTCTATTCATCACAGGCATTGATGGACAGTGTCAAGCGAGAAGTGTTCTATTCATCACAGGCATTGGACAGTATCCAGCGAGAAGTGTTCTATTCATCACAGGCATTGATGGACAGTGTCCAGCGAGAAGTGTTCTATTCATCACATTGATGGACAGTGTCAAGCGAGAGGTGTTCTATTCATCACAGGCATTGGACAGTGTCCAGCGAGAAGTGTTCTATTCATCACAGGCATTGATGGACAGTGTCCAGGGAGAACAGTTCTATTCACCACATTGATGGACAGTGTCAAGCCAGAAGTGTTCTATTCATCACAGGCATTGGACAGTGTCCAGCGAGAGGTGTTCTATTCATCACAGGCATTGGACAGTGTCCAGCGAGAAGTGTTCTATCATCACAGGCATTGATGGACAGTGTCAAGCGAGAAGTGTTCAATTCATCACAGGGATGATGGACAGTGTCCAGCGAGAGGTGTTCTATTCATCACAGGCATTGATGGACAGTATCCAGCGAGAAGTGTTTCTATTCATCACAGGGATGAGGAACAGTGTCCAGCGAGAGGTGTTCTATTCATCACAGGCATTGATGGACAGTGTCTAGCGAGAGGTGTTCTATTCATCACAGGCATTGATGGACAGTGTCCAGCGAGAGGTGTTCTATTCATCACATTGATGGACAGTGTCCAGCGAGAAGTGTTCTATTCATCACATTGATGGACAGTGTCAAGCGAGAAGTGTTCTATTCATCACAGGCATTGATGGACAGTGTCCAGCGAGAGGTGTTCTATTCATCACATTGATGGACAGTGTCAAGCGAGAAGTTAGTGTTCTATTCATCACAGCATTGGACAGTGTCCAGCGAGAAGTGTTTTATTCATTACAGGCAATATTAGCATTATTACAGTATTATTATTTCACTCATAATCATCATCATTGAAATTATCATTATTATTACGATTACCATTTTTGTCGTTTCTATTGTCGTCGCCGTCGTTGTCATTGTTATTATTCCTACTATCACCATTATCATCGTTATCACTATCATTACCATAACTATTATTATCAGTAGTAGCAGTAGTAGTGGTAGTAGTACAAACGTCGTCATCATCGCTATTGTTATTGTTATTATTATAATTTTTATTATTATCGTTATTATTATCATTATTATTTTTATTATTATTGTTTATCATCATTATATATATTTGATTTAATATTTAGAAGTATCGCTATTGTTATTGTGATGATGATGATGATGAGATGATGATATGATGATGATGATGATGATATATCATCATCATCATCATCATCATCATCATCATCATCAAACATGTCATACCATTACCATTACAATCATCATTAGCTTATAGTATCATCACCATCATCATTTACAATTTAGTAGTACTAGTAGTTTGCATTAACATTACTTATTTCTTCCTTTATCATCATCTTCATCAGTGGTAGTAGCAGCAGCAGCAAAATAAGCAGTAGAAGCAGTGGTAGCAGTATAATTATTATCAACCTCATGACTATGATTTCCCTCTGTCTTTTGAGGCCGCCTGCCCCACGAATCCCACGCCCTCCTTTCCCAGCGCTGTTTTACAGTCTCTCTTGTCTGTCTTGATCGCTGTTCACCTCGTCACTTCCGGAGCCATTTTTTCCGGCCCCTTTGAGGTGAAGCGGCTGGATCTGTGTACCTCTCGTGCACTCTCTCTTCTCTCCGCCGTGAGTAGCTTCCCCTTTCCCCACAATGCATCGCTTGCGTTCAAAACGGAAACGCTGCATGGACACCTAGTGAGCGAGTTCTTTAATTTAAAGTCTGTTCACACTCGGTGATATTAGACTTAAAAGAAAACAACACACATAATAATAATAATAATAATAATAATAATAAATAATATAATAATAATAATAATAATAACAGAAGCGAGGAGATGGGGAACGTTGATAAAAAATCTATCATATAATTTGATGCATGTAAAGCTTTTTTGCTGTTTGCATAATTTCTGGTTTGTGGGTTATTGTTTGGATAGAATCATGTACAGTCACATCCACGTTCAACTCTATGTATAATGAAGTTATTGTTGAACGATGAAAAACAATATGGTCCACCGAGAGAAGGCTGGAACAGCCGCATGCTACATTCTGGGAAAATTTGGTTTCCCACGATTTCAGCCGAAGCTTGTAATGCAAAGGCGACAAATATCGTGGACACGATACGAAGGTGTTCACTGTTCACGCATGTTTCCCCAAAACGAATTAATTTCTTGAAACATCAAGTTTTAAATTGAGTTATCATTTTAATTATTGACGCCTAGCTTCGCTCTAGCTTCATGCCACTGACAGGGTCAGTTGTTGTCTATAGCTGCTTTTTAAGCATAGCCCGGCCGACCACGCGGGGCCTTTTCAAGGCTGTCAAAATCCAGACTGGGGAAACCCTCACATCCTGAACACTTCAGATAGTGAGAAAAGATAAATCACATACTAAACACACACACACACGCACACACACACACACACACACACACACACACACACACACACACACACACACACACACACACACACACACACACACACACACAATGGCAACAAGAACAAAGGCAGTTTATGCATTGGTGGCCTAACGGTGCATAGGAATCGTCTTTGCGAAGATCTAGTTGCCAAGGGAGATGACTGCAGGCGGGAATCTAAACCTCTTTGGTCTTCTTCAGGCAAGATACAAAACAATTATTACAACGAAAATGAACGAGCAATTACTTACCTTCAATCTTTTTCGTTGTAATAATTGTTGTTGTTTTGTATCTTGCCTGAAGAAGACCTAAAAGGTCGAAACGGGTCGTATTTTATCTTGTGATTCGTTTGTCCACTTTTTGGGGGTGGGGGGGGGTGGGGGTGGGGGGGGGGGCGGTTCGCTAACATTTATTTAAGATTTGCGAAGATCGTTAGGCGTCCTGCCTAATTTGCCAATCCCAACATTGAAAACAGGAGAGAGAGAGAGAGAGAGAGAGAGAGAGAGAGAGAGAGAGAGAGAGAGAGAGAGAGAGAGAGAGAGAGACGACAGACAGACAGACAGACGAGACAGACAGACAGACAGAGACAGACAGAGACAGACAGACAGATATATAGAAAGACAGACAGACAGACAGACAGAGAGGTTATGTTGCTGAGATAAAGCAGAGAGAGAGAACGAACGAACGAACGAACGAAATTTGTTTAATGAGGGAAAAGAATAAGCACATA
>CM031614.1:4487592-4505092 GCA_018398815.1 Conus ventricosus
TTAAAAACAGTGCTCAACCACAGTGGGAGCGACATTTGGTATATTAAAAGCAAGTTAAAACCAAGCTGCTAAAAACATCTACAAATTTGTTTCACGCTGTGCGGTCGTCAGGATGTGATGAGCTTGTATTGCCAGTGCCATGCATATATATAGCTAGCTGGCTTGCTGTTGTTTTTCCCCGTGCTACATGTGTTTCTCAGATTTTGTTTTACTAATTTTCCCTGTGATCATATGTAGCCTTGCAGCCTTTCTGTAATTTTTTGGCTACATATGATCACATCAGAAAGAAAGAAAAGGAACTTGTACACCAAATAGACCTAAGTGACAGAGTAGAGACCACAGGAGCTAGAGAAGCCTTTATTACACTGAAAGACCACAAACCCAATTTCTTGAACAACCCAACATGTAGATTGATAAACCCTTCCAAATCTGAACTAGGGAAAATTAGTTTTTTTTAAATCTTAAGGAAAAACATAAAAGAAAACACTGAACTCAATCTCTGGAAAAAACACATATGAAGTAATACAATGGTTCAAAAAACTCAATAAACAAGAAAATACAGTTTATTTTATAACATTTGACATAGTAGATTTCTACCCATCTATAGATGAAAAGCGACTAACTAAAGCTATAAAAATTTGCCAACAAGTACACGGGTCCGCGACGTTTCGTCGAACGACATTTCGTCGAATGAGCACGACTTGGCCTAACGGCCTTCGTTCATTCGTCCTTTGTCCTCTCTCGGGCTTCGCCCTACTCTAATCTAAAGACCATCGATTCTGCTTTGGAGTAGACTGGGTCCCTCCGTGACTTTTTTCCCGTTGACTTTCTTTCCCGTTGACTTTCAACCCTCGCAGGCTGCAAGAAATTCGACGAAATGTCGTTCGACGAAATGTCGTTCGACGAAACGTCGGACACTGAAGTACACAGAAATATCAGGGTCAGAAATGGAAATCATTTTCCACACAAAGAAAACTTTACTGCACAGTAAAAATGAAACCTGGATTAAGAACACAAGCAGGAATTCAACTTTTGATGTCACAATGGGATCATATGATGGTGCCGAAACTTGCGAACTTGTCGGACTATTCATGTTATCCAATATTTAAAAAAAAAACTTGAAAAACAAACTTGACTGTACAGGGATGACGGCCTTGCCGCTCTGAATGACCATCCTAGGAATATTGAAAATAAGAAAAAAAAATTGTGTAACATTTTCCACAACCAAAACTTAAAAATCACCATAGAAGCAAACAAAAAGATAGTGAACTATTTAGACATAACGTTAGACCTCAACCAACACACATATAAACCATACAAGAAACCAAATGATACGCCTGTTTATGTAAACATCAAAAACAATCACCCACCCTCCATACTGAAAACAATACCCCAAAGCATAAATAAAAGACTATCCAATTTATCATATGACGAAACAGTATTCTACAGCTGAATACCAAGAGGCGTTACATAAAAGTGGCTACAATTACAAACTACGATACGATCCAGACAATGATACAAAAAGATGCAGAAAGAACAGGAAAAGGAATATCATATGGTACAATCCCCCATATGATGCAAGAGTTAAAACAAATGTAGGGAAAGAATTCTTTAAAATCTTGACATCATCTTTCCCAAAAGACCATAAATTATTTAAGATATTCAACAAAAACAACATCAAACTATCATATTCATGTATGCCGAATCTTAAAAATGCCATCGATTCAGCAAACAAATTGAAAAGCAGCACAGAGAAAAAGGAGGGTAACGAAAGGAAATCTTGTAACTGTACCAAAAAAGAACAGTGTCCCCTAAGCAACAAATGCCTTTACAACAACATTGTGTACCAAGCCACTGTAACATCAGAGAACGCAAAAGAAACATATGTAGGTATCACTGAAAACCAATTCAAAACTAGATATGCAAACCATAAACAATCATTCAACAAAGAAAGATATAAAAACCAAACAGAATTGAGTGAATACATTTGGAAACTTAAAGATAAAAACATAGACTACAACATATCTTGGAAAATCTTAAAAGAGCAGCACCATACAACAACATTTCAAAAAGATGTAATCTATGCCTTACAGAGAAATACATTATACTATGTAAACCACAGTTGGCAACTTTAAATGTTAGAACCGAAATGGTTAACAATTGCAGACACAGATGGAAGTTCCTATCGATCAATAAAACCAACAACACCTGAGAAACACATGTAGCACGGGAAAAAACAACAGCAAGCCAGCTAGCTATATATATGCATGGCACTGGCAATACAAGCTCATCACATCCTGACGACCGCACAGCGTGAAACAAATTTGTAGATGTTTTTAGCAGCTTGATTTTAACTTGCTTTTCATATAACAATATATATATATATATATATAATATATATATATATATATATATATTATATATATATATATATATATATATATATATATATATTGGTGTGTCTCTATTTGACACCAAGAGCACAGACACAATCAGCCGTGTCTCCCTGATGAGTCCGATCCAGCGGACGAAAGGCCTAGGAGCAGGCAATACAAATAGATCTGCCTTCAAGGGGAGTGTGATGGTTCCCTCAGGCAGCTAGTGAAGGGTTTCTCATATTTATAATATATTCCCCACATTTTCTTCATCTTCAATTTTTTTTTCAAATTCAAATCTTTGCCAAGTCATTACTATAATGACTGAAGAATTGTTAACCTGCGCTTGTTTTCTCCCACTATTTAATTGTTCAGCAGTATAATGTTTGATCAATCAGTGGGAGATAGCATCTCTTAGGAGATCCAAGTAAAGGTTGTTCTGTACAATTCTTAGCCACTCACAATGCTTAGGTTATTGAACAGCAGAGCTGACCACTCAGACTGTTCCATATTTTTTTTTAATCTCCCTTGCATCCTTGAATGGATCCTCAAGCATAGGCTCAAAGATTGTCCCCTACATTTTATACTGTTTGCATAATGCTTTTAGTTTTTCAGCAACTTTTTTCCTCTCCACGCTTTCCTTTTGTTCCATTTACTACCCTTCGCTGGCTGCTTTGGGGTGCTGTTGGATTCTTTTTTGAACCCTTGGTGATGAGTACACCACAGATTTATGGACTTTGGTGTGTCTCTATTTGACACCAAGAGCACAGACACAATCAGCCGTGTCTCCCTGATGAGTTCGATCAGGACGAAAGGTAGGAGCAGGCATACAATAGACTGCTTCAGGAGTGCGATGGTTCCCTCAGGCAGCTAGTGAGGGTTCTCATATTTATAATATATTCCCCCATTTTCTTCATCTTCATTTTTTTTTTTCAAATTCAAATCTTTGCCAAGTCATTACTATAATGACTGAAGAATTGTTAACCTGCACTTGTTTTCTTCCACTATGTCACGGTCAAAAATAGAACAACCAAGTCGTGGTCCAGGTTGTTTGGACATAAGCTCTAACTCAAATATTCTGGGCGCCACGTAGACCGGCCCATGGTTCGGATCCAGCCAATTAAGCATAGGGGAGAGGCTCCACAGAGACGGTCTGTCCGGCTAGACGGACTAAGCAGCTTTGACCGACGCCTCGATGTCTAGCGAGACGAGTCGTAGCGCCTGGCTCAGGCTCATCTAGCCAATTTGTGGAACCAGCGCCATTGTTAGTCGGACGTCGCAGGTTAAAGCAGGAAAGGGAGAGGGAGAAGGTAGTGTGTGGTGGGGTGAAATCTAGCTAATCAATTAAATGACCAATTGACCACCACAGAGAGTAAGGCGTGTAGGCGTGACTGTCATGATTTGAATATCCAATGGAATTAGAGGGAGATAACTTCGGGTATCAGGGGTAAAAATACTGACCAATGGTACTCGCTCTTTTTGGACAGATCGGAACGGAATAAGAAGGATGTGAGAGTGAGAGAACGGAGAACGGGAGGAGAACGAACAGGGAGAGAGAGAGAGAGGTTCGGAGTGGAAGCTCTGCAGGAGAGAGGGGCAGAGAGAGAGATGAGGGGAGGAGAGAAGAGAACCAAGTTGAGAGATTAGCATGAGATAGTCTGCAGAGGAGGACTAAAGAGAGATGTGGAAAGAGAGAGTTGCTAACTAATGAAGAGAAAAGAAAGAAAAGAAAAAAAAAAGAAAAGAAAAGCAACCATGTCCATTTGATAAGAGCAGACTAGAAGAGAGAGAGAGAGAGAGTGCAATGCGTTAATGCAGAAGAAAGAAAGGAGAACAGATCGATGTTGATAGTCACTGTTCTATCTTAACCGGGGGTTCGACCTCATACTTGGCCAGCGCCACTTTCATCGGCAGTCCAACCTGACCAACGCCAGCAGTCCAGCTTGACCGGTGCAAGCAGACCAACACCAGTGCCAGCAGTTGTGTCGTGTTGTGAAAGTGACAGTGAAAAGAAAAAAAAGGAAAAGAAAAAGACAGTGATTCGTGAATAGTTAAGATCACCTGGCCAGGTAAAGTAGAAATCTATTTATACCCGGGTTAGTTAATGATGTTTTAGATAAATGATTTTGTGAAGTTCAGGAAAGAGAGAATGTTTTATTTCATTGATTCCATATGCATTGATGTTTCGTTCTATGATCATGTGTAGTAAAGTTATAGACTTTACTAGTGGTTTGATGTGACGAATGCATGATATATGAATGAGATTGTAAGCAAGCTGTGAGTGTGTTTGGGCTGTGCGCTAGTCCTTCCTCCATCGACATCACCCGAGGTTGACAATTTATTGGCGAGCCTGCCAGGATATTATAATTGTTCAACTTCTCAGAGAGGAAGCTGGTGGGATTCAAGTATTGTAATCCTAAGACAAGGGGTTGTCTTACTGTATGTTCCCAAGATAGTTAAATACTAGGCTTGGCATTGCTTCCAAGATAGTTAATACTAGGCTTGGCATTTCAGCCCCAGAGTACTCATTTCGCACAGATTGCCTATAATTCGCTCTCATAGTTGGGTCAGGCGCTGGGCGTCTTATAAAAACTAACTACGTTGTCCCAAGCTAATATTATCATTCATAGGATTGTGCTATTACGTCACTCGTGTCGGAAACCACCAGTTTGGCTGTCGTAGTAATAAAATCTTGTTCAAAAAAAAAAAAAGAGATATAATGGCGGAAGAAAAGAACACCCCTATTGAACAACAATTAGAGTTGAGTGGTACGAAGAAGGAGTTCGCTGAATTGAAGGAGCTGGTTATGACGGAACAGATCTTGTCAGGTTGCGGCCCTGAGTTAACCATACATTTGAAAGAGAGAGACAGCCAGAGACAGCAGGAGAGTTGTTGAAGTTCGCAGAGGTGTATAGAGAGGCACGTTTGGGCACTAAGGTGCAGGAGAAACAGGTGCTAGGCACAGGTGAGAAGAGTGCAAGGAGACCAGGGAGTTTTCTGCAAAGTCTGCAAACCCAGTGGTGGGGCAGAAGGAAGGGCAAAGGGACATTAGGTGTTTCATTTGTCACAGGAAGGGACATGTGGCGAGGGATTGTCGCATGAGGTTCCAGAAGGCAGCAGCCTTGCAAGAAGTCGATAAGGGTCGTCAAGGGAAACGACCTGCAGTGGAACCAAAAGGGATTCAGTCTGAAGAGGGTGGAGTGCAGCCTATGGCTAGCACTGGACAGCAGTCAGTGTCAGGGATGGAGGGCACTAGGCTGAGTGGTTCGTTACCAGTGGAAGAAGGGTGGATTGGCCAGCAGAGGGTGAAAGTGTTACGAGACACTGGTTGTTCATGCGGGGTAGTACGAACAACGCTGGTCGAGAAAGGGGATTTGACAGGGCAAATCCAGACCTGTACTCTAATCGATGGCACTGTGAGGGAGTTTCCAGTTGCTAAGATAGAAGTACGTACCCCTTACTTCACAGGCGAGTTGTCTGCGTTGGTGATGGAGAAACCCCTACATGATTTGATCATTGGGAAATATTCCGGGTGAGGTGCAAGGGATCCAGTGATCCTGGTTGTTGACTCTACAGGGGCAGCAGTTCAGACACGGAGCAAAAGAGGAAAAGGCTGTTAAACCGTTAGTTGTTCCAGAGGAAGTCGGCATAGACGTGTCCGCCTGATGAGTTTTAGGCTGCACAGAACAAGAAGACCCTTCGCTCTGAAGTCTAGGGAGTTGGCAAGAGTGGAGAGAACAGAGGTTAGAGGAGGAGAGACAGAATTTCTTGGAAAGTGCGGCTGTTGTACCTAGTGTTCCACCAAGGTAAAGACAGGTAAGGTGACCACTCAGGTTAGAGGGTACCAGCAGGTTATCGTGACACTAGTCAATGGCAGTGGGTCACGAGTCGCTCATGCGGGTCATCTCGGCACCAGCAAAAACAGCTGTACCGAATCTTTGATGATTTTCATTGGCCAGAGCAATGGCAACAACAAGCGTTTCTAGCATGTCATGTGACGTGTGTCAAAGGTCAGGCCACAAGAGGGTGAATAGGAAGGGGCGCCTCTTAAAACATCCCCTTTAATTGTCACAGCCGTTCAGTAGGCAGTAAGGGTGCAGTGACCTGATCGGCCCAATCGCGTCACCTGATCCAAAGTTGGCACAGGTATGTGTTGACGCTGGTGACTAATACGCGACCAGATACCTCAAGCCGGTTTGCATTGAAAGTCGTATATACGCAACAGGTTCGCTGAAGGCTGGTAACCATCTTCTCTCGCGTGGGTGTGCCAGCACAAATTCACAGTGACCCGAGTGGTCACAGTTCACCTCAGGCGTGATGTAGGGAGGTCAACAGGCTGCTAGGGATCACACGAGCTTCTCACTACCCCCATACCACCCACCAATGCAATGGCTTGGTGGAGAGAAACAAAGGTGTGCTGAAGGGCATCTTAAAGAAGCACTGTGAGGAAAGGCCAGCAGAATGGGACACACATTCCAGCGGCACTGTTCGCCTACAGGGAAGCCCCTCAGGAGATCACAGTCTTTTCGCCATTTGGCTGCGTATGGGGCGGTACGTTCGGGGACAGTGTGCATTCTCAAAGAAGCATGTGGTCCTGGATGAACAGGAGTCCGAAGAGGTCAAAAACCACTATCAGTATGAGGTGGACCTACGCAATAGGCTCGAGGAGACATGTAAGGTCGCAAGGGAAAGTTTGCAGGAGGCTAGGGACGTCCAGAAGAGCAGTAAGACAGGAAGGGGAGAAGCATTCCCAAGGAGGAGATCAAGTCCTGTTACTGCTTCCCACGGATCACACAAGCTGCTGAAGCATTGGAAGGGACCATTCACCATCCATTGAAAAGGAAGATCAGGACTACCGAATTGATGTAATGGGAAACCAAAACTTTTCATGCAATTTCACCGCAAATTATTCAAGCGGAGACACCAGCACACAGGCGCAGCCAGCAATCAAAAATTTGATAGGTGCAGGAGACACCCGCAGAAGAAGGGGAGATTTTGTTGCCTAAGTTTCCAGAAGAGTCATACAGGGAATGTTTCACAGTATGACGGGCTAGAAAGTAGGAGTTCGCAAGGATATAGTTGCGGAGGCGACCAAAAGCAGCCAGAAAGAGGAAAGTTGAGAAAGAATGATGAAATTCAGAGAGACAAACGACCAAAACAAGTCAGAGTCTGCTAGGTTTTTATGGTTTCTTATAGGGATTTGTTCCAAAATTCGCAGCAATCACGAGTCCCTCTCAGTGATTAGTCAAGCAGGAAACCGGCAGTGGTCGCGTGGTCAGAACGCTGTCAGAGCAAGCCTGCAGACGGTATTAGAAAAAGAATAGGTTCCGTCCCATCTTGAAAGCTACCAGATATGTCCCAACCATTTTTTGTTGCAGACAGATGCATCAGCGTGGATAGGTGCAGTATTGTTGCAGGAGCAAGAAGAGGTCAGTTCCTGTGAGGTATTCTAGCAGGAAGATGACAAAGTGTGAAGAAGTTCCGCAACGGTGGAGAAGAGTGTTTAGCTGCGTGTGGCCGTGCAGAAGTTCCCACAAATACTTGTATGGGAAAGAGTTCGTGATAGAGAACGGATCATCAACCACTCAAAATTCCCTGCAGGAGGCGCAGAGAAAACAGCAGAGTGCGCGTGGGCAATCATTGCAGCCCACAGGTATAGAGTGCAGTACATTCCAGGTCGACAGAATGTCGGAGCTGACTATTTAAGCCGTGTATCTAGCAACTGCAACTCAGAGTAAGTCAGACATAACCTGGTTATTCTTTGTTGATAAATATTGTGTTGATGACAGATATGATGAATGGATATGGGGTTCATCCCCAGTTGGCTCAATGGATATCAAATTTTTTGTGTGAGACTTGTCATGATTTCTTTTTGAGACGTGTACATGGTGAATGTAGTTATGCTTGGCGCTTACAGTCCGCTTGTGTAGTGAATCATTATTAGCAATAAGTGAGGATGGAGACTCCCAGTGAAGTGTCAAGGATCGTGATCATATTACCTTGTGCTTTTCATAAGAATTGTGAAAAGAAGATGGCAAAATCCGGCAGGTAGGGAATGCATAAGTGCGCACAGAGGTCGTTATAAAAATGATAGAAATAAACGCAAGAGCGCACGTCAATGATAACTCATTGGAGTGGTAATTCACTAATGATATAATTTATAATTTATAACGGTCGTTGTTTGTAAAGTATTTTTTCATTTCAAACTTTGCACGTGTACTGTGTGTCCAGCAAATTTCGTTTTGTTTTTTTTGTACCGTGGCTTGAGACGATGCGGTGCATAGTCCATTTGCAAGGGGGAAATTGTCACGTCAAAAATAGAACACCCAAGTCGTGGTCCAGGTGTTTGGCCATAAGCTCTAACTCAAATATTCTGGGCGCCACGTAGACACCGGCCCACGGTTCGGATCCACCAATTAAGCAAGGGTGAAGATGGCTCCACAGAGACGGTCTGTCCCGGCTAGACTGACCAAAGCGATCATTGACCGCGCCTCGATGTCCTGCGAGACGAGTCGAAGGCGCCTGGCTCAGGCACATCTAGCCAATTTGATGGAACCAAGCGCCATTGTTAGACGACTCACCCGCAGGGTTAAAGCATAAAGGGAGAGGGAGAAGGTAGTGTGTGTGGGGGTGAAATCTACTAATCAATTAAAATGACCAAATTTACCACCACAGAGAGTAAATGGCGTGTAGGCGTGACCTGTCATGATTTGAAATATCCAATGCGAATTAGAGGGAGATAACGTTCGGTATCAGGGGTAAAAATACTGACAATGGTACTCGCCCTTTTTTGACAGATCGGAACATAATAAGAAGGAAGTGAGAGTGAGAGAACGGGAGAACGGGAGGAGACCGAACAGGGAGAGAGAGAGAGAGGTTCGGAGTGGAAGCTCTGCAGGAGAGAGGCAGAGAAGAGAGATGGGAGGAGAGAAGGAACCAAGTTGAGAGATTAGCATGAGATAGTCTGCAGAGGAGGACTAAAGAGAGATGTGAAAGAAGAGAGTTGCTAACTTAAATGAAGAGAAAAAAAGAAAAGAAAAAAAAAAAAAAGAAAAGCAACCATGTCCATTTAGATAAGAGCAACTAGAAGAGAGAGAGAAGAGAGGCAATGCGATAATGCAAGGAAGAAAAGAAAGGAGAACAGATCGATGTTGAAAGTCACTGTTCTATCTTAACCGGGGGTATCGACCCTCATACTTGGCCAGCGCCACTTTCATCAGGCAGTCCCCCAACCTGACCACGCCAGCAAGATCCAGCTTGACCGGTGCAAGCAGACCAACACCAGTGCCACAGTTGTGTCGTATGTGAAAGTGCCAGAGGAAAAGAACAAAAAAGGAAAGAAAAAGAACAGTGATTCGTGAATAGTTAAGATCACCTGGCCGAATAAAGTAGAAAACTATTTATACCGCGGGATAGTTTAATGATGTTTAGATAATTTGATTTTGTGAAAGATCAGGAAAGAGAGAATGTTTTTTATTTCATTTATTCATAAGCAAGTGATGTTTCGATCTATGATCATGTGTAGTAAAAGTTACAGACTTTACTAGTGGTTTGATGTGACGAATGCCATGATATAGGAACTTGAGATGTAAGCCAAGGCTGTGAGTGTGGTTTGGGGCTGTGCGCGAGTCCTTCCCATCCATCTACACTCACGCCTAGGTTTTGACACACTATTTAATTGTTACAGCATTAATAAATATATATATAAATATATATAATATATAAATATACATATATATATATAATATAAATATATATATATACTATATATATATAAATATATATATATCAAATAAAGCCGATAGTACGGCTATAAACGTAAAAAAAACATCGGACATTATCCGTGACCCAGCAATGAACATATATCCATAAGAAAAAAACCCGTGTTGTGGGCCGTTATAAGCCTTAGTAACGGAAGAAACCCCGTTTTTTGGTCGTGATACCTTAGTAACATCTATAACGGTGTCACCTCCGGTGTATTGTCATGGATGAAGGACAAGCGCACAGCCCAAACACACTCCAGCTAGTGCTTAACAATCTGCATTCATATATCATGCATTCGACACATCAAACCACTATAAAGTCCTAATAACTTAACTATACATGATCGTAGAAAGACCATCAATGGCATATAGAATCAAACAAAAAAAAACATTCTCTCTTCCTTGAACTTCACAAAATCATTTATCTAAAACATCATTGAACTAACCCGGGTATAAACAGATTTCTACTTTACCTGGCCAGATGATCTTAACTCTTCACGAATCACTGTCTTTATCTTTCTTTTCTTTTCTTTTTCACTGTCACTTCACAACACAACACAACTGCCGGCACTGGTGTTTGTCTGATGGCGCCTGGTCAGGTGAACTCTTGCGTTGGACTGTGGTTCTGCTTGGGCGAAGTTGACGCTGCCAGTATGAGGTCCGAACCCCCGTTAGGATAGAACATTGACTAGCACAACGATCTGTTCTCCTTTCTTTCTTCCGAATTAACACATTACACTCTCTCTACTCTCTCATTCTAGTCTGCTCTTATCAAAATGGACATGGTTGCTTTTTTCTTTTCTTTTTTCTTTTCTTTCTTTTCTTCTTCATAAATTAGCAACTCTTTCTCTCTCTCCACCTCTCTCCTCAGTCCTTCCTCTGCAGACTATCTCATGCGTAATCTCCCGACTTGGTTATCTTCTCTCCCCCCTCATCACTCTCTCTCTCTGCGCTTCTTCCCTGGCAAGCACCACTCCGAACCTCACTCTCCCTCTTCTCTCGTCGTTCTTCCCCGTTCAGCCCCTGCTCTTCATCTCTCTGCCTTTTTCCCTCCGCGTGCAGAGACTACACCTAAAACCACCTCATCTCGTCTGTCCTCGTTCGTTCTCATCACCCTGCCTTTCCTGTAGCGAGAGCCTACTCTCCCAGACTTCTCCCCTCTCTCTCTGTCTGTTCCGTCTTTTTTCCTCCTTCCTCTCTCACTCACACATATTCCTTTATGCTCCAACTCCCGTTCCCAAGGGCCAGTACCAATGGTCAGTATTTTTAACCCTTGTATCCCCGAAGTTTGTCTCCCTCTAATTCCATGTGGTTCATCATGCCAGTCATGCCCCGGACAAACCACGAAGCGTCCTTACTCTCTGTGGTGGTCATTGGTCATTTTAATTATTATCAAGATTCACACACCCCCCACCCCGACACTACCTTCTTCCCCCCTTTCCTACTTAACAGGTGCGTTGGACACTGTCACTCCTAAATATGCTAGCGAGTCAGGTGGGCGCCACAAAGTCTAAACTATAACAAAGACGCAGGAATCACAAATAGTGCCGGATAAGGCTGGTCCCAGGTACTGAGGACCGTCTGGGCCAACAAACGAGGGCGTCGACAAAGCCGCATAGTCATTCTGGGTGGGGTCGGACCGTCTCGGAGAAACCTCTCCACTAGCATACTTGGCCGAACGACCTATGGGCCCGTCCTATCTGACGCCTAGAATGTTTGAGTTTGGACTTAGGTCCGAACAAATTGGGCTGGCGACGTCCCCAAGTTAAGTTTGTTTCCACCTCCCCCCCCCAAGTTAGGTTGTTTCATTTTTTTGACCTACAATTTCTCCCCCCTTGCAAAAGACCATGCTGCCCGCAAAGTCTAAAACAACGGTACAAAAATGACAACAAAACCGAATATGCTGACACACAGCTACACGCGCAAAGTTTGGAAAATCCTTAACACCAACGGTTTTAAAGTTTATCAAAATATACAAAAAGTGACTACCACTGTCCACTTGCATTGAGATTTATCATTGACGTGCGCTCCTTGCGTTATTTACAACTCATTCTAAAAGGACCTTGTGCGCACCATATTCCATTCCCCTACTGCGGATTTGCCCTCTCCCTTTTTTCACAATTCTTATGAAAAGCACAATAAAATATTATCGCGATCCTGACACTTCACTGAGGAATCTCCATCCCTCACTTATTGCAAATAATACATCACTACACAAGCGACTGTAAGCTCCAAGCATACTACACCCACAAACATGAACAAGACTCACAAAGAAAATAATGAAAAATTCTCACACAAAAAACAATATTGAACCATAGCGAACTGGGAAGGAACCCAAAAATCCAATCAACAATACTGGAAATCAACACATATTATCAACAAAGCACCCTGGATATGACTGACTTCCTCTGAGTTGCAGCTTGCTAGACTACACGACTTAAATAGTCGCTCCCGACATTCTGTCGACCTGGATGTACAGCACACGGTACCTGTAGGGAAGCAGTGCATTGCCGCAACGCAGACCCTTCTGTTTTCAACATCGCCTTCCTGCAGGAATTTGAGTGGTTGATGGATCCGTCACGATCACGAACTCTTTCCATACAAGTATTTGTGGAAATTCTGCACGTCCCACACGACAGCTAAACACACCTTCTCCACCGTTGGGCGGTACCCTTCCTCACACTTTTGGACAACTTCCTGCTAGCATATCTCACAGGAAGACTCGACCCCTTCATGCTCCGGTAACAATATCTGCACCTAACCACCACCTGATGCATCTGTCCGCATACAAAAAAGGATTGGGACATATCTGGATAGCTTCAAGATGGTACGGAACCTAGTCCTTTCCAAACACCGACTGCAGTGCTATGCTCTGCAGCGTCTGACCACCACGGACACTGCCGGTTACCCTCCCTGCCTAGATCGAAATCACTGAGAGGACTCGTGATTGCAGCAAAGTTTGGGACAAACTCCCTATAGAAACCCAATAAATAGCAGACACCTGATGTCTGTTTTGTCTTTGGCCGTCTCTATGAATTCAACAGTCATTCTCCACCTTTCCTCATTCCCCGGCTGCTTGGTGTCGCCTCCGACAACAAAAGCTAGAACTACCCTACAGTCCTAGCCCTTCATACAGTGACACATCCTGTAATGACTCTTCTGAAACTAAGGGCACAAAATCTCCTTCATGCTGCAGGCCCTCATTCACCTCATCAATGATTGCTGCTGCGCCTATGAAAAGCAATCAAATACTACGTCAGCCGTTTTAATACCGGTGCCGAGATGACTCCGCCAATGGGAGCAGACTCCGTGACCCACTGACATTACAGTGTCACGATTAACATCTGGGTACCACCTCTAACTGAGTGTCAACCGGTACCTGTCTTCCCCTTGGTGAACATCTCGCGTACGAACAACAGCCCGCCCTTTCCACAAGGAAATTCTGTCTCATCATCACCCCACCTCTTACCACCAGTTTCTTTTTCTCGACCACCTCGTTGCCAACCACCCAAGACTTCACGATCGAAGGGTCCATGATCATGTGTCAGACCCTAAAACTCATTCAGCGACACGTCTAAGCCCTGACTTCTACTTCCTTTCCTGAACAACTAACGGTTTAACAACCTTTATTCCCTCCTTCTTTTGCTTCCTGTTTGAACTGCTGCCCCTGAGCAGTCAGACAACGTCAGGATCCCCTGAGATCCCTGCACCAGAATTTCCAATGATCAAATCGGTGAAGGGGTTTCTTACCCTCACAACGCAGACAAACTCGCCTGAGAAGTAAGGGGTACTTACTTCTAACTAAGCAACTGGAAACTCCCTCACAAGTGGCCATCGATAAGATGTACATGATCTGGATTTGCCCCTGATCAAGTCCCTTAATCGACCAGCGTTGTATCAGTACTACCCCCGCATGAACACCCAGTGACTCGATAACACTATTCACCCTCTGAGGCCCAATCAAATCCACCCTTCTTTCCCCCTGGTAACGAACCACACAGGGCAAGAGCCCTCCATCCCTGACACAGACTGCTTTCCAGTGCTAGCCATAGGCTGGCACTCCACCCTCTTCAGACAGTGAATTCCCCTTTTGGTTCCACTGCAGGTCGATTCCTCCCTTGACGACCCTTATCCACCTCTTGCAAGGCTGGCTGCCTTACGGGAACCACAAGGCGACAGATCCCTCGCCGACAAGTCCCCATCTTGTGCAAATGAAACCCCGAATGTCCCTTTTTGGTCCCTTCCTTCTCTGTTCCCCAACCACAGGATTGCATACTATGCAGAAACTCCCCTGGGTTCACCTTGCACTCTTTCTCACCTGAGCCAAGCACCTGGGTTCTTTCCCATCACTGCACCTTAGTGCCCAAACACGTGCCTCTCAAAAACACCTCCGCAGACTTCAAACACCTCCCCTGCTGATCTCGGCTGATCCTCACTGTTGTCAAATGTTATAGTATACTCCGGGCCGCAACTGACACTAAATCTTTCTTTCATAACAGCTCTTTCAATTCAGGGAACTCCTATTTCGTCCCACTCAACTCTAATTGTTGTTCAATAGGGGTGTTCTTTTCTTCCGCATTATACTCTTTTTTTTTTTTTAATGAACACGATTTTATTACTACTACAGCAAAACTGGATGTGTTTCCGCGACCGGAGAGACGTAAATAGCACAATCCTAAGAATGATAATATAAAGCTTGGGACAACGTCATAAGATTTATAAAATTACGCCCCAGCGCCTGACCAGCAACAAATGAGAGCGAATTATATAGGAATCAGAGGAAATGGAAACACTGGTTCAGACATGCCAGCCAAGTAATAACTACCAAGGCAGCAATTCCAATGGCCCAAGTATTTAACTAGTCATGGTGCAACATACCGTAACGACAACCCCTTTTGGTCTTTAGGATTCACAAAACTTGAATCCCACCCCGCAACCTCCACCACTGCTAATAAGCAACAATAAATCAAACTGGCCAGCAATAATCCTGGCAGGCACGCCCAAAACTTGTGTCCACCCTGTTGTCGAAGACAGTAGGAGGACTGACTATGCGCACAGGCGCCAAACACACTCCCAGCATGCTTTACAATCCTCAAACATAACTCATTCATTCGTCACACCACCACTAGTAAAGTCTGATACATTTACAAAAAAACAAGGGGGGAAAAACATGATCATAGAAAGACATCAATGCATATATAATCAAACAAAATAAAACATTCTCTCGTTTCACTTGAACATCACACAATCATATAGTCCATAAAACAATCCCAATTAACTAAGCGCCGGGAATCAACAGAATTTCAACTTTACCCGTGGCCATGAGACTCTTAACTATTCACGAATCACTGTCTTTTCTTTTCTTTTTCTTTTTCTTTCACTGTCACTTTCACAACACAACACACCAGCCGTCACTGGAGTAGGTCAGATGGCGCCCTTGACAGGTGCGACTGTTGGCGTTTGGTCTGTGGTTTCTGCTTGGCGAAGTGACGCGGCCAGTGTATGAGGTCGAACCCCCGAATAGGATAGAACAGTGACTATCAACATCGAACTGTTTCGTTCCTTTCTTTCTTCCAGCATTACACGATCACAATACAACTCACTCGTCTCTCTCAGTTCTAGTCAGCTCTTATCAAATGGACATGGTTGCTTTCTTTTCTTTTCTTTTTTGCTTTTCTTTCTATTTCTTATCTTCACTTCATAAATACAACGGTCTTTCTCTCTCTCCAGCAACTCACCTCAGTCCTGTCCACTGGGCAGAACTGATCACAAGCTAAAAGCCTCCCGAGCTATGAACTCGTTCTCCTCCTCCCTCATCACAGCTCACTCTCTCTGCTCTTCACCTAACCTGCCGAGCTGAGCTCCACTTCCGAACCCACTCTCTCCCTCTCTCTCTGTTCGTTCTTTTATCTTTTCTCCCCCCCGTTCTCGCCTCGTCATGGTCTTCATCTCCTGCTCTTTGCCCTTTCCCTCGTGCAGGAGACTACATACAACTAAAAAAACACCCTCAACTCCTCTGTCTCTGTTCGATGTCTCATCTGCCCTGCCTTCCTGTAGGCGAGAGCCGTACTCTCCCATACTTGCTTTCTTTCTCCCCCTCTCTCTCTGTCAGTTCGTCTTTTTCTACCTTCCTTCTCTCACTCACACATAATCCTTTATGCACTAACCCCCGAGTCCCGAAGGGCCGTAACCAATGGTCAGATATTTTTAACACACACCCATGGATGCCCCGAAGTTGTCACCCTACAAATTCCATGGGAGTTCAAATCATGCCCGGTCATGCGACACGTTCCCTTACTCTCAGTGGGATGTCAATTGGCATTTATACTATGATAAGCTAATTTTCACACCCCCACCATCAACCACAACACAAGACTAACCTTCCCCCCTTTCCTACTTAACTGGTGCCGTGTGACAAACTGTGGCACTCACAAAGTGGCTAGCTGAGTCTGGGTGGGTGGTCGCCACGATTCTAAACTAACAATGACGCTGGTTCACAAATTGGCCGGATAAGGCTGGCCCAGGTACTGAGGTCCGTCTGGGCAGACATCGAGGCGTCGGTCAAAGCCGCTTATCAGTCTGGGTGGGTCGGAACCGTCTCGGTGAAACCTCTCCACAAGCTTAATTGGCCGGACCCGACCTATGGGCCCGTTTTTCCCTGACGCCTAGAAGTTTGAGTTTGGACTTAGGCCCGAACAAATTGGCTGGCGACTCCCCAAGTTAGGTTGTTTCCCCCAATTTAGGTTGTTTCATTTTTTGTCCGTGACACAACGGTAAAATAAAAAGATCGAGCTCATCCGTGCCCCCATATTAAACATACCTAAAAAATTTTTCCAGAAAGATCGGCCAAGTACTTTCTGAGATATTCCCTAAAGAAGAAAAACTGTTAGGGCCGTTATAGCGTTAGTAACGGCTGTAAAAGGTAAACTAAAACGTCGGCATCATCGTTGACCCATAATGAACATACCTACAAATTTTCAGAAAGATCGACCCCGTAGTTTTGTCTGGAGCGAGTTTGGAACACATTTTGACCACGGACACACAGACACACCCGACACACACACACACAGACACACACACACACCACAGACACACACACCACACACACACACACACACACACACACACACACACACACAACACACACACAGGGGCATTTCTTCGTTCCCATTCTAAAGTACTCCCTGTTCTTTAAGAACTGCGAGTACAAAAATGAAACGAGCAAAACAACAGACGCGGGAGAAGACAAGCCATCACCTCCCCACGCTGGAAAAGGTCCTCCATCTTACAACGGTTAAGGTGGTAGATTGGATCAGCCGTGTTTGACACCTGTCCTTTCTGAAGTGCGAACCTAGCGCACGC
>CM031614.1:4510092-4515092 GCA_018398815.1 Conus ventricosus
GGGTTCTGATGTTCCAGGTCCCTATCCTGGTCTTGGCTTTGGTCGTCAGAAGAGTTGTCGGCGCACTGGCTTCCTAAAGGCTTTCACCAGCTCGCGTCATGGGCTCTGCTAGAGAGAACTCTTCCCCAACCATGCTATTCTCAGAAAATGTCATTGCGGTTTCTGTAACAACGCTTGTTTTCTAGGACCGGGTTGTTAGCCCAATTCAAACCCCAACCTGGAGGGCAGTTTGAGTGCTCTTTGTCTGGTCTCTACCCTTTGACCTGTCTGGCTTGGGTGGCCCTACCAGGAGACGAATCTCCCGCCAGCATAGCTCTCCGGGTCAAAGAGACACGCAAGCTCCCCAACCAACGGCAAGGTTGCACTCACTGGGAAGGCAATCGATTAGCTTCTGGCGAAAAGAATATGGATCACATCAGCAACATCACCAACATCTTGATTTAACCAAACAAAACCAAATCCATATTCAAATAAAGACTGCCGTACTATAGTTACCAGTATTCCTTACCTCTCGTATTAAAGTCAAACAACTATTGATTTAGATTTGGTTTTATTTTATATATATATATATATATATATATATATATATATATATATATATATATATATATATATATATATATATGTGTGTGTGTGTGTGTGTGTATATATATATATATATATATATATATATATATATATATATATATATATATATATATATGAACACACACACACACACACACACACACAGATTGACTTAGATGTGAAATGTCGGAATGACCGGTTCATCATTACAGAAATAGATCATTCAATGACACAACTTTAATTTGTCCAGTATGTAAAAAAAAAAAAAAATTTTTAATTGCAAAATGAGATTCACGTTGTTCTTTGCTGTCCAGCTCTCAAGACCATTCGTGAAAGACTTATTAATTCTAAATACTTCAGGCAGCCTTCTTTATTCAATTGTGCTTGCTGATGTCTTCATCTTCCATAGTTATTAGAAGCTTCTCTTTATTTTTCTACAAAGCGTTTCAACTTAGAGAAACAGTTACGTCATCGAAGGAACAATACAGTGCATTCAGACCTAGTCTGTAATTTATAGTTTTGTTTCCTGTTCTTGTTATCATGTACCCCTTCATAAAGAGTCCAGGCCTATACATGTATAAAACATCTGAATTTTCTCTTTTCTCTCTCTCTGAGTAGCTTCCCTTGTCTGACTTCCGACAAGACGCGGTTTTCTGAAGAGAGTGAAAATATTACCGCTTTTTTTTTCGTCTAAAAATCTGTTAACTGTGCAGGTGGAAAGTGTCCCGTCACCCGTAGGAAGCAAGCAGACTGCGGCACTGAAGACATGACGCTGTCGTCCTAAAAAAAACAGAAGGCAGAGGAAATCACACTGTCGTCGTCCTCAGGCTGACAACGACTACCGTCCATTCCCCTGTCACAACGACTACCGTCCATTCCCCTGTCACAACGACTACCGTCCATCCCCCTGTCACAACGACTACCGTCCATTCCCCTGTCACAACGACTACCGTCCATCCCCCTGTCACAACGACTACCGTCCATCCCCCTGTCACAACGACTACCGTCCATTCCCCTGTCACAACTACCGTCCATTCCCCTGTCACAACGACTACCGTCCATTCCCCCTGTCACAACGACTACCGTCCATTCCCCTGCCACAACGACTACCGTCCATTCCCTGTCACAACTACCGTCCATCCCCTGTCACAACGACTACCGTCCATCCCCTGTCACAACGACTACCGTCTATTCCCCTGTCACAACGACTACCGTCCATCCCCCTGTCACAACGACTACCGTCCATTCCCCTGTCACAACGACTACCGTCTATTCCCCCTGTCACAACGACTACCGTCTATTCCCCCTGTCACAACGACTACCGTCCATTCCCCTGTCACAACGACTACCGTCCATTCCCCTGTCACAACGACTACCGTCCATTCCCCTGTCACAACGACTACCGTCCATCCCCTGTCACAACGACTACCGTCCATTCCCCTGTCACAACGACTACCGTCCATTCCCCCTGTCACAACGACTACCGTCCATTCCCCCTGTCACAACGACTACCGTCCATTCCCCCTGTCACAACGACTACCGTCCATTCCCCTGTCACAACGACTACCGTCCATCCCCCTGTCACAACGACTACCGTCCATTCCCCCTGTCACACGACTACCGTCATTCCCCTGTCACAACGACTACCGTCCTATTCCCCCTGTCACAACGACTACCGTCCATTCCCCTGTCACAACGACTACCGTCCATTCCCCTGTCACAACGACTACCGTCCATTCCCCTGTCACAACGACGTCCATTCCCCCTGTCACAACGACTACCGTCCATCCCCTGTCACAGACACGTCCATCCCCCTGTCACAACGACTACCGTCATTCCCCCGTCACAACGACTACCGTCCATTCCCCTGTCACGAACGTACCATTCCCCTGTCACAACGGACTACCGTCCATTCCCCTGTCACAGACCGTCATTCCCCATGTACAACGACACCGTCATCCCCCTGTCACAACGACACCGTCCATATCCCGTACAACGATACGTCATCCCCCTGTCACAACGAGCACAACGGCACCTGTACAGATAGTCCATCCCTGACAGATACGTCCATCCCCACGTGCAACAAGACACGTCCAACGCCCAGTAACAGACGAAGCATAGGCAGTCAGACGAAGCGACAGTGCCCAGAGGAACAGAGACACGCAAGGGCGAGAACGTATCAAGCGAAGGCAGAGGAACAGAGAAGCGAAGGCGGAGGAACAGAGCAAGCAAGGGCAGAGGAACAGAGACACGCAAGGGCGAGGAACAGAGAAGCGAGCGAGACAAGACAAAGCGCAGCAGGAACAGAGACAGTCGAAGGGCAGAGGAACATAAGCAAGGCAGGAACAGAGACAAGCGAAGGGCGAGGAACAGAGACAAGCGAAGGGCAGAGGAAATACAGAGCGAAGTGGCGAGAACAGAGACAAGCAAGGGCAGAGGAACAGAGACAAGCGAAGGCGAGGAACAGAAGAGCAAGCGAGGAACAGAGACAAGCAAGGGCAGAGGAACAGAGAGAGGAAGGGCAGAGGAACAGAGAGAAGGAAGGGCGGAGGAACAGAGACAAGCAAAAGGGCAGAGGAACAGAGACAAGGAAGGGCAGAGGAACAGAGACAAGTGAGGGCAGAGGAACAGAGAGAAGCGAAGGGCGAGGAACAGAACAGAGAAGCGAAGGGCAGAGGAACAGAGAGAAGGAAGGGCGGAAGCGGAAGCAGGAACAGAGAGAAGCGAAGGGCAGAGGAACAGAAGAAGCGAAGGGCAGAGGAACAGAGAAAGCGAAGGGCAGAGGAACAGAGAGAGCGAAGGGCAGAGAAACAGAGAGAAGCGAAGGGCAGAGGAACAGAGAGAAGCGAAGGGCAGAGGAACAGAGAGAAGCGAAGGGCAGAGGAACAGAGAGAAGCGAAGGGCGGAGGAACAGAGAGAAGCGAAGGGCGGAGGAACAGAGAGAAGCGAAGGGCAGAGGAACAGAGAGAAGCGAAGGGCAGAGGAACAGAGAGAAGCGAAGGGCGAGGAACAAGAGAGAAGCGAAGGGCGAGGAACAGAGACAAGCGAAAGGGCGGAGGAACAGAGAGAAGCGAAGGGCAGAGGAACAGAGAGAAGCGAAGGGCAGAGGAACAGAGAGAAGCGAAGGGCGGAGGAACAAGAGAAGCGAAGGGCAGAGGAACAGAGAGAAGCGAAGGGCAGAGGAACAGAGAGAAGCGAAGGGCAGAGGAACAGAGAGAAGCGAAGTGCAGAGGAACAGAGAGAAGCGAAGGGCGGAGGAACAGAGAGAAGCGAAGGCGGAGGAACAAAGAGAGGCAGCGGAACGAAGGCAGAGAACAGAGAGAAGCGAAGGGCGAGGAACAGAGAGAAGCGAAGGGCGGAGGAACAGAGAGAAGCGAAGGGCGAGGAACAGAGAGAAGCGAAGGGCGGAGGAACAAGAGAAGCGAAGGGCAGAGGAACAGAGAGAAGCGAAGGGCGGAGGAACGGAGAAGAGAAGAGCGAAGGGCGAGGAACAGAGACGAGAGCGAGAAGCGAAGGGCAGGAGGAACAGAGAGAAGCGAAGGGGAGGACAGAGAGAAGCGAAGGGCAGAGGAACAGAGAGAAGCGAAGGGCGGAGGAACAGAGAGAAGCGAAGGGCGGAGGAACAGAGAGAAGCGAAGGGCGGAGGAACAGAGAGAAGAAGGGCGGAGAACAGAGAGAAGCGAAGGGGCGGAGGAACAGAGAGAAGCGAAGGGCGAGGAACAGAGAGAAGCGAAGGGCAGAGGAACAGAGAGAAGGAAGGGCAGAGGAACAGAGAGAAGCGAAGGGCAGAGGAACAGAGAGAAGCGAAGGGCGGAGGAACAGAGAGAAGTGAAGGGCGGAGGAACAGAGAGAAGCGAAGGGCAGAGGAACAGAGAGAAGCGAAGGGCGGAGGAACATACAGAAGCGATGGGCGGAGGAACAGAGAGAAGCGAAGGGCGGAGGCAGGTAGAAGAAACACAGACCAGGCAAGTCAGAGCTATTCTCCTCCGTCTGGCTTATCTTTCAACCAACTCCGCTGACAGTGGGAACACTGTTTACACTGCCGATCATGCTGCAGACAACCAAAACGAGCATCATTTGCCTTCCTCTGTTTCCTTGTCTGTGTGTGGGACCCGAAACGCTGAACAGCAGATTGACATGACACTGTGTGACGCCGATGCGCTGCTGGTGACGGTCATCAACACAGAAAACAGTGCGGCAGAGGCAGGTTTGGATTCTGAGTGCTGGTGCAGATCATGCCGAAGGGGCCACACTACTGAAGATGACAGTGACACCACGTCATTTTGTTTCCAAGTCGATGCTGACTGACACAGAGCACGAAACCAGAATGAAATGTCAGAAACTGACGTAGCTGTAGAACTGACAGCGCTGGGCGTACTGCAGAGACTGACGTAGCTGTAGAACTGACAGCGCTCGGCGTACTGCAGAGACTG
>CM031614.1:4517592-4547592 GCA_018398815.1 Conus ventricosus
AAGCTGTGCCAATCGGTGAAGGAGAAACAGACAGGTGGCTAGATGAAATGTACCCAAGTTCTTTTCGCGGCCCCCTCTATAAACGAAACCTTTCTATCTCGGGGTTTTTTCCCGCCGTTATAGATCTTACTGCTTTCAGAATGAGACGCAACGCGTGAAGCGAAAGTCAGGTGAATCAAGTGAGATCATATGAGGCTGTCGTCAGTTCCAAGCGATTCTCCGTTCCTTCACTGTTAGAAACAGAGTTATGACGGCGTTCCTTCACTGCTTGAAACAGAGTTATGACGGCGTTCCTTCACTGCTTGAAACAGAGTTATGACGGCGTCCCTTCACTGCTTGAAACAGAGTTATGACGGCGTTCCTTCACTGTCAGAAACAGAGTTATGACGGCGTTCCTTCACTGTCAGAAACAGTTATGACGGCGTCCCTTCACTGTCAGAAACAGAGTTATGACGGCGTCCCTTCACTGCTTGAAACAGAGTTATGACGGCGTTCCTTCACTGTCAGAAACAGAGTTATGACGGCGTTCCTTCACTGTCAGAAACAGTTATGACGGCGTCCCTTCACTGTCAGAAACAGAGTTATGACGGCGTCCCTTCACTGTCAGAAACAGAGTTATGACGGCGTCCCTTCACTGTCAGAAACAGAGTTATGACGGCGTTCCTTCACTGTCAGAAACAGAGTTATGACTTGACTTCGCGTTTTTTACACTTCAAACTACACAGATTGTCAGACATGATGGTGATGATATACGTGAAATGTGCGAAAGACAGTGACGATGAAGAGCATCGTTCCCCCAATTCTATACGATCAGTTCTCAATCCGTTATCTCCCCACCAGCTCCACTACACACACATTCCGTTTTCGTCCTCTCTCTTTCCCTCGCAGACAGAAAACAAAATATAGGCTAGCGACAAAGAGGGAGGGGCGGAGAACACACACACACACACACACACACACACACACACACACACACACACACACACACACACACACACACACACACACACACAAGAGAATCAGCAACAAATAGGTAAGGTAACTCTTGCTCCCACAAGAAAACTTATCTCCAAAGGAATGCTGCTTACGACACCGAATCGCCTAGCAGACATGACAGCACAGAGCACACAGAACACACAGCAGACATGACAGCACAGAGCACACAGAACAAACAGCAGACATGACAGCACAGAGCACACAGAACACACAGCAGACATGACAGCACAGAGCACACAGAACACACAGCAGACATGACAGCACAGAGCACGCAGAACACACAGCAGACATGACAGCACAGTGCACACAGAACACACAGCAGACATGACAGCACAGAGCACACAGAACACACAGCAGACATGACAGCACAGAGCACACAGAACACACAGCAGACATGACAGCTCAGAGCACACAGAACACACAGCAGACATGACTGCACAGAGCACACAGAACACACAGCAGACATGACAGCACAGAGCACACAGAACACACAGCAGACATGACAGCTCAGAGCACACAAACACACAGCAGACATGACAGCTCAGAGCACACAGAACACACAGCAGACATGACAGCACAGAGCACACAGAACACACAGCAGACATGACAGCACAGAGCACACAGAACACACAGCAGACATGCCAGCTCAGAGCACACAGAACACACAGCAGACATGACAGCACAGAGCACACAGAACACACAGCAGACATGACAGCACAGAGCACACAGAACACACAGCAGACATGACAGCTGAGAGCACACAGAACAAACAAGGAAACATCCCCCAAAAAGGATGTTCCAAGCTTGCCCATATATAAGAGAATCAGTCAAGAGACAGAGACAGACAGACGGACACAGAGAGACAGAGACAGACAGAGACAGAGACAGGGTGGGCGGGGAAGGGAAAGCAGAGGAGGTGGGTGGGTGGGGGGAACGAGATTCTTCTGTCATTTTTTATCGACATCATGTGCCTCGCTATTGACGATGTCACTTGATACGCCTGCCCGCCTCAAATCACTCATCATCAACCGAATTCATCATTGCAATGACCGCTTCAGTTTTCAAACAGCACGCAAACCGAGGCATTCACATCAAGCACAAGCTTAGGAGAAACAGTCGATGCGATTTTCACTTTTTTTTTCTTTTTTTTTTAAACTCCGGTTTGATTTCTAAGGTGGTCATGTTTGTAGAACATCAACACGGTACCGAACGTGCAGAACATTACAGCCGAGCTCAAAACACAATTATCCCTCCATTTCATTTTCATCTTCAAACAGTGTGACTTTCACATCTGGCCTGCGACACTGCATTTCGATATGACCGGCGCGCTCACAACAATTCACTGCTGTAGATGAACATTGGAGACAGCTGGATGCAAGATCGGAGGATTTCCATGCGTGCGAAGCTTTCGGGTCATGCCGTGTTCTGACCTTGACCTTTCACCTATGACTCTGAATCCCCAAAATAGTCGTGCTCTGACAATGTCGGGTCTTGAACCCCATCCCCGCATTCTTTTAAAAAGTAAATGGTGGAGGGGGGGGGGGGGGCGAGAAGTGTAGGATTACAAACCTTTAGGCTGTGTGCATAGTGGACCTGGACCTGGCCGTGCGCCGTCCGTCCGGGAGAAAAAAAAAGCTGCGCCGGATCATCTCTTTTCCAACTTTCTGGTGACGGCCACAGCCGTGCACAGTGCACCATGCCTGACCCGTGTGATGAGAGCCGTGATTTTGCCGGTCGTGCAAACCGTACTTTCCCCGGCCGTCCGGCTGAAGGGGACGAACTTCTCTGTTTTTGTGTGTGTGTGTGTTTTTTAGCACTTATTAGGACTACCTCTCTTTCCAACATTGACGACAAGGACTGATTGCTGCTTTGAGACAGCCTATCAAGGGAAGTGTGGGGAAATCATATGTAGTACAAGTGCTATCTTCTCTTTCGCCCAAATGAACAGAAGTTACAAGGCGCGCGCGCGCGCGCGTGCGCTGTGTGTGTGTGTGTGTTGTGTGTGTGTGTGTGTGTGTGTGTGTGTGTGTGTGTGTGTGTACTAGTGAGTGTGTACGTACATGCACAGCATAAATCACAATATTCGCACAGTTAAGTTGCTTTTTTATGTATTTCCTACTTTCATGGTTGATTTTATTTTTAATTTCTTAACTTGGTCCACTTTCGTACATAACTCTGTATCATAACCAAATCTGCAAATCTTTATCAGTGTATGTGTGTGCACCTTTGGTTTCTTGCAGTCATTGCAACACCAAGCTGCTCTGTAAGTTGCTGGAATGGTGCTCGGTATATATCCTTGGAATTTATTAGTTTGTCGTATATATATATATATATATATATGAATGATCGGGTGCACAGAAAAACGGCGTGGTGTGTGTACAGTGTTCCTTTTTTCCCCACCACAACAACCACAACATCAATGTTTGCTTTCTCGTGAGCTCCATTTTCACATCGCGTGTCAAAGAAAACTGTCAGGCAGCCGGCTAGGACCGGGTCTACGATGCACGCTTCCTAGGACCCGCACAACCGGATGAGGCACGGCCGTTCTTTGCACGGCCGGGTCCGGGTACACTATACACCTGGCCTGGGGGGGGGGGGGGGGACAAAACAAAATGATCCCCAGCAGAGAGGACGTCAATTATCGATCCTCTCACTACCACGCCACAGATGTGAACATTGCCAACCTCTGCCAGCATTTAGCCTTGCAGTTGCTGGTGATTCCACGCTGCCCTGTTCATTTGACTTGAAAGCGTGTCAGGCCCGCACCACACTTTGTCACTGTCTGTCATGAACATGTCGCGCTGCGAGAAATTGTGGTCTGCCGAAAGTCACGCTCTCTCGCTATCGTAGTTAAAAAAACATACACACACACACACACAAAACACACACACACAAAAAACAGTACTCAGGACCTTCTAATGGCTTTTAGCGACGTGGGAGAATTCGTGGGTAGTCGTCCATGATTTTTGTTGTCCTTTTGTTAATATTTCAAGTTTCTTTCCTTCGTAATCGAGAATAGTTCTTTTTCCAACACATGCTTCAAAGAAAATGAGAGAAGAATATCACACACACACAACACACACACACACACACACACCACACACACACACACACACACACACACACACACACACACGGTGAGAGAGAGAGAGAGAGAGAGAGAGAGAGAGAGAGAGAGAGAGAGAGAGAGAGAGAGAGAGAGAGAGAGAGAAGAGAGGAGAGAGAGAGAGAGGGAGGCAAACAGACAGGCACACACCAGACAATCAGTCGGTTAGACTGCCACTCAGAAAGAAAGAGAGAGAGAAAGAGACAGACAGACAGGCAGACACACAGACAGTCAGTGAGTCTGGACACTGTCCAAAAAGAGACAGACAGACAGGCAGACACACAGACAGTCAGTGAGTCTGGACACTGTCCAAAAAGAGACAGACAGACAGACAGACAGGCAGACACACAGACAGTCAGTGAGTCTGGACACTGTCCAGCAGAGACGATACATTTTTTCCGTTTGTCTTCGTACCGATAACAAACCCACTCCATTCCCACCCATCCACCCCCCATTTTATTTTATTTTATTTATTTATTTTTTTTATATGGTCCTCAACCACCTCTCCTTGAGTGCCCCTCCACGTCTTTTCTAGTTGTTGTGAGCACGTGTTCAGATGCGTATTGAAAGACAGGTGTTATATTTTCCTTCCGTTCTTTTTGCCCGGAACGGATCCACCAAATAACTTAATTTGTTGTATACTTTTATAATTTTTCATGTTAATGTCTATTGTGTATTGTTTTTAGTTGACAAATTTTGTTTTCTCAAGTTTTTTTGTTTGTTTTCGGGGTTGCCTGTTGCCGATCTCACAGTGTACCGTTGAGTATGGCTATACAAAAAAAAATCATGCTCTGAATATGGTAAAAGATTTCTGCTGCGGAGCAGCTGCTGTTTCGGGTTTAACCTTTTACATTCTAATTCTTATGTGTATTTTGCTTCAACTTTGCTTGTCAGAATGGCGATGTGTCCAAATGTTGGCGTGTTAGATATGAACGTTTTGTCTTAGTATGAACTGTAAAATTACCATTGCATCCATGAACTGTCAGGGTTTGGCCAATCCACATAAACGAAGAGATGTTTTCAACTATTTGAGAGAAAATTAATACTCTATATACTTGTTACAGGATACCCATTTCCGACCAAAATTAGAAAATTATATTCGTGCAGAATGGGGTTATAAAAAATGTGTTTGCGTCTAATAATTCACATTCTCGCAGGGTGGCTATTTTGTTCAATAATGGCTTTGAATTTCAGTTAAAAAAGATTTATAAAGACACAACAGGTAATTTTATTTTTGCATCAGAAAAAATGATGGACAAAGAATGTCTTATTGGGAGTATTTACGGACCTAATCGTGATGAGCCAGAGTTTTATGAGGAGTTGGAACATCATATCCGAGAAGTCGGAGTTGAAAATGCCATAACTGGAGGCGATTGAAATTTAGTTCGTAACTACTCTTTAGATTGCTGTAACTTATAAACATAATAATAATCCTAAAGCGCAAGAGCAAGTAGAAAACATGGTGGATAGTTTAGACTTAACTGACATCTGGCGTGATTTAAATCCGGAATTACGTAGATATACCTGGAGGAGAACAAATACGTGTCAACAGAGTCGTTTTAGATTTCTTTCTTATTTCAGACTGGCTCTGCACTTATGTTATAGACGCTGATATCTTACCAGGTTATCGAACTGACCACTCCTTAATTACAGTAACTTTAGAACAAGGTAGAGAGATAAAGAGAAATTTATTATGGAAATTCAATTCTTCTCTATTAAGAGACACTAATTATATAAAAGAAGTAAACCAGGTAATCCAAATGGTTACCGAGGAATATGCAGCACTTCCCTATTGTCGTTGTGGGTTGCCCAAATTCCTAAATCAGAAATTCACTTTGTTATATCTGATCAACTTTTTCTGGATACATTGCTTATGAAGATTAGGGGTAAAACCATTTCATATGCAACGATGAAGAAACGGAAAGATGCAGAAAAAAAGAAAGATCTTGAAAGTAGTATTCAATTACTCGAGAGGAAAGTAGCGTTATCAGAACAAGAAAGGTTTGAGCTTGAAAATTTCAGACAAGATTTAACTAGTCTGAGGGAAAAGAAAATGGAGGGTGTGCTGTTGCGTTCTAGGGCGAGATGGGTCGCCGAAGGGGAAAAGATAACAAAATATTTTTGTGGACTTGAAAAACGTAACTACGTTAATAAGAATATAATGAAACTTACGCGTGATGACGGTACTACTTTAAATGACAACGATGAAATTGCTCAGGAAGTTAATAACTTTTACAGAAAATTGTATTCTAAAAAAGGTGTAGAGCCCTGTGAAATAATTGATTTAGTAAAAGACTTGCCAACGTTAACTGAGGGTGAGAGAACGTCTTTGGAGGGAGAAATTACTTTAGAAGAAGCGGGTGCTGCTCTCAAAAATATGTCAAATATGAAAAGTCCTGGGAGCGATGGTTTCACAGCAGAGTTTCTCAAATTTTTCTGGCTGCAGCTTGGTCCATACGTTGTGAGAGCGATCAATGATGGATATGATAAAATGGAATTCTCATCAACACAAAAAGAAGGTATTATTGTATGTATCCCAAAGGGCGACAAACCTAAAGACTTGATAAAAAAAATGGAGACCCATCTCGCTTTTGAATGTTGTGTACAAAATAGGATCTACATGTATAGCTAACCGATTAAAACATGTACTTCCTTCTATCATCAACGAGGATCAGACTGGGTTTATTCCTAACAGTATTTGGGAGATAATATTCGTCTTATCTATGACATACTTAATTTAACGATTGTATCAAAAAAACAAAAAACCCAGGTTTACTTCTTTGCCTGGATTTTGAAAAAGCATTTGACAGTGTAAGTTATGACTTTATGTTTAAGGTATTACATGCCTTTGGCTTTGGTCCAAGCTTCTGTCAATGGATACAAACATTTTATACAAATATTACGTCAACTGTGTCTGTGAATGGGAAATTGGCTGGGTGGTTCCCTATTGAGAGGGTATGCCGTCAAGGTGACTTAATCTCCCCATATTTATCTGTCATGTGTGTTGAGATTTTGGCAAATATGATAAGACAAAATAAAAGTATAAAGGGAATTCAAGTAGCCGATAATGGAAACAAGATATCACAGTACGCAGATGATACTGAACTATTGCTAGAGGGAGATCGTATATCATTTGAGGAATCTATTTGCATTATTGAATATTTTGGAAGAGTGTCTGTACTCATAATAAACGCAGAAAAAACAAACGCAGTTTGGCTAGGTAGTAGACGAAATTCCCCTGTTAAGTATGTGCCACATTTGAACATAAAGTGGAACCCTCCAAAATTTAAAATCTTGGGCATCTGGTTTACATGTGACTTAAAACAATGCGAAATTATGAATCTTGAAGAAACGTTTGCAGAAATTACAGCACTGTATAAAAAACTTGGCTCAAAAGATAGATAGCGCCTCTCGGCAGAGTAGCAGTGCTTAAATCTATGATGCTTTCTAAACTAACCCATCTATGGATGTTATTACCAAACCCTACGGAGTATATAATTGATGAAATCCAGAACGTTATATTTAAGTTCGTTTGGGGCACAAAAAAAAGACAGAATTAACAGGAAAACGTCTGTGAAAAGTAGAGAAAAGGGAGGAATCGGAATACCAAACATAAAGAAGCATATAAATGCTTTAAAAGTAACTTGGATTCGTAAAATCTTATCCAGTAAACATAGATGGAAGAAAGTGCTTGTTTCGGTGTATGAAAAAGCAGAAATTATCAACAGACTAGGATCCGATCTGCCACGGAGTGATAGACTAAATAAGTTCTGGAGAGATGTATTCGATGCTTACAGAGAGACAGGAGAGATTGTTCGTGCTAAAACTGCGGAAGAATTCTGTTCAGAACCTTTGTTCTGTAATCACAACTGAAAAATTGGGGGCAGATCAACCTTTTATAAAAACTGGGTTGAAAATGATGTATTCTGCATACAGAATCTTCTGGATGAGAACAGTGAATTTTTGAGTTTCAACTCCTTTGTTGATAAATGTAGTGTCAATACGGATTTGTAACATACAATGGTTACGTTAGTGCGGTGAAAAAGTATTCGAGAGAAACTGGACTAGAAACAAAATACTGTGAGGAAAGTAGGACAAGTAAATTATTAACTGAAATCTGTTCGGTTTCAAGAGGAGCCTCACATTACTACGGTTTATTAAATCAGGACACAACAGAACCAGGTTTTTGCAATAAATGGAATGTAAGATTACAGAAGGAAGTCATATGGGTTAAAACGTTTCACAAAATTCGACAGATAAAAGACATAAAGCTAAGATGGTTTCAAATGAGAATCATTAACAGAATATTGGCATCCAATGTTATTTTGCAAAGCATGGGAATTGAAGAGTCAGAAAAATGCTCCTTTGTGAGAGAGAAAAAGAAAACATTCAACATATATTTTGGCACTGCCAGCATGTACGAAACTTTTGGCAAGAGTTTCAAAATGTGGTTAACAGAAAATGTGAATTCATGAAACTGTTGCTTGATGAAAACATAATCCTGTTTGGTCGTGATTGTAATTTAAAATCTGATAGAACGTTTGACTTAATCCTGCTACTCGCCAAATTTTATTTTTATAGTGTAAGTATGAAAAGAGTCTACCATCAGTCCAAATATTTATTGTGTTGTTGAAAGCAAGATATGAAATAGAAAAGCATGCTACTCATCTTAACATGTCCCATGGAAATTTTGTAACAGAATGGCGTCCATATTTGCCAGTATTGCAGTGAAACGCAAGTTGTGCATTGTAAACAAAGGCTATTGCAATGCCAAAAAAACCCTTATTCATCGCTTCGCTTGCTGCCCGGATGTTTGGTTCAAATTTCATGTCAGTTGGTATCTGCTTCTGATATCATTTTGTGTTAATGTTGTTGCCTTCTATTCAGTTGATGTTTCAGATCCGATACGCCCACAGTCAGTTCTTACTACTGAATTTGCACTCTATCATGCTCCATTTCTTTTGTGTTGTTTACTTCTTTAGGTTTTGATTCTCCCCCAAACTACAGTCTGCATCAAAGGTGTAAAATTACAGGTAAATTATGCCCCCCCCCCTCCTCCCCACCACCTCTACCTGCACACACACACACACACACACACACGCGCGCGCGCGCGCGCGCGCGCGCACGCACACACTGTCACACACACACACACACACACTCTCTCTCTCTCTCTCTCACACACACACACACACAACCATACACTGTCACACATACACACACACACACACACACACACACACACACACACACACACACTCTCTCTCTCTCTCTCTCTCACGCACACACACACACAAACACACAAACACACCACACACACACACACACACACACACACACACACACCACTCACTCACTCACTCACTCACTCACTCACTCACTCACTCACTCACTTCTTCTCTCTCTCACACACACACACACACACACACACACACACACACACACACACACACACACACACACACTGTCACACACACACACACACACACACACACAAAACACACACACACACACACACACACACACACACACAACACCAAACCCTTCCCTCCCCTCTCTAGTCCTGTCATCAGACACCAACCATTTCATCGCTTCCAAACCTTACCCCCACTACCACCCTACCCCCTACATTCATACCCCCCTCCCTTCCCCGCTCCATCCCTTTTACCACACCAACTCTTCCATCCCTCGCATTCCTTTCCCTACCCCCGTTGGTTCCGTTTGGGCCATGTCCAGTTCCATTGCTTTCCCCACCCCCGTTGGTTCCGTTTGGGCCATGTCCAGTTCCATTGCTTTCCCCACCCCCGTTGGTTCCGTTTGGGCCATGTCCAGTTCCATTGCTTTCCCCACCCCCGTTGGTTCCGTTTGGGCCATGTCCATCATTGCTTTCCCCACCCCCGTTGGTTCCGTTTGGGCCATGTCCAATTCCCCACCCCCGTTGGTTCCGTTTGGCCATGTCCAATTCCCCACCCCCGTTGGTTCCGTTTGGGCCATGTCCAATTCGCCCTCTCCATTCATGGCTCCTGTGTCCTTTGACCTCCTTTTCGTTCACTGTGATCGCATTGTTTTCCCTTCTGACACAATGTCCGTTTGCCCCATTCTGGTGTTGTTGTTGTTGTTTTGTTGTTGTTGTTTTGTTGTTGTTGTTGTTGTTGTTGTTGTTTGTTTGTTTGTTTCGATCTGATTTCCAGAAAAAACAAAACTATATTTTGTGGCATGGCACACGAATCCTGGTGGCCCACTGATGTAGGTCGGTTAGTTTCAAACTGGAAACGTGTTGTCATCTCGTTACATTTCTTAGCACACGAACCGTCTCTGTTAGTTTTTTTTTAAAGCTGCCTTGTCGAGCTACGGATCTTCGTTTCATTTCCACAAATCGGAACGAAAAAGGTGTTGTGTTTCATGGCGATCAGTATTGCTTCCATCCAACTCGCGGGGTGAATCAACACTGGCAGTGTCCTGTTGATGGGCTGTCTATTTCGCTGCCGCGCAGATCTGGATATCAGGCAAGCATCAATGGTAAATTGATATCATCATACAAAGTTTCTAAACTCTATAAAACCGCAAAATGAAATTTGCTGGGGGCGAGGGGAGGGGTGGGGGGGTGGAGGGTGACCCTGTGGGACACGAATCGCGGGTGCACAGTTAAACTTCTGATGGAGAATAAAAGATGTGAAATGTACGCACCTTGCAGTTCAGTATACCTTGCTATGATTTTCAGTCGGCACAAAATGTTGGCCAGGCAGGAGCAGAGCAGTAGGCATGATGGGGTGCCTTCACTCCGATATCATGTACCAGGAACACCCCATGATGCACAGGGTGGACATAGGAACACCCCATGATGCACAGGGTGGACACAGGAACACCCCATGATGCACAGGGTGGACACACGAACACCCCATGATGCACAGGGTGGACACAGGAACACCCCATGATGCCCAGGGTGGACACAGGAACACCCCATGATGCACAGGGTGGACACAGGAACACCCCATGATGCACAGGGTGGACACAGGAACACCCCATGATGCACAGGGTGGACACAGGAACACCCCATGATGCACAGGGTGGATACACGAACACCCCATGATGCCAGTGGACACAGGGTGGAACGACACCCATGGAAGGGTGGACACAGGAACACCCCATGATGCACCGGGTGGACACAGGAACACCCCATGATGCACAGGGTGGATACACGAACACCCCATGATGCACAGGGTGGACACACGAACACCCCATGATGCACAGGGTGGACACACGAACACCCCATGATGCACAGGGTGGACACAGGTTGGACACAGGAACACCCCATGATGCACAGGGTGGACACAGGAACACCCCATGATGCACAGAGTGGACACAGGAACACCCCATGATGCACAGGGTGGACACAGGAACACCCCATGATGCACAGGGTGGACACAGGAACACCACATGATGCACAGGGTGGACACAGATCAGACACAGTCCCTCCAACAACAACTTCAGCCTCGGAGCTCATAAGGGGGTAGGGGTGTACTCTTTCAAAACAGTTACCACTCATGCTTCCCTGTATGTTCACAAAGTGAAACTAAACTCAGCTAGCTGTCTCCCTGGCTCATGAAAAGGCACTGGGAAAGGGGTACATGCCAGCATCCCCCAAAGAGAAACATTCAGAAGACACTAGCTATCCTCCTGGCTCATGAAAAGGCACTGGGAAAGGGGCAAGTGCCAGTTTTCCCCCAAAAGAAACATTCAGAAGACACTAGCTATCCTCCTGGGTAATGTAAGCGCTATCCAAAACACACCTCTTTCTCAGACCCCCCCCCCTCCCTCCCCCCTTCCTTCCCAAGAATACTGTCATAGGTCTTGCAGACAGCGAAGCATCCAACGGGTGGTACACCACGGACCTGCCTTATTGTCAACACTTCAGCTTCTCGTGTCTGTACCTGGACGGACGTTAAATCCCCGACAAGGCCGCGACTTCGGATGTTGAACTTGGTCAGTACGCCAGGGGTTAGCACAGTCTGGTGCTGGCCGCAGGGACAGTGAACAAAGGCACCGGAAAGGTCATCAAGTCTCAAGGTGATGACCAAAGGATGCACGCTGTGTGCAGTGGACACGAGTGCCAGAGCACTGACCGGAGACCAACAGGCTGAACTGGCCCCTCACCTGCAGCTGAAGATCTGTCAAGCTGTGGCTCACCCTGTCCATGTGCTGGTGTATGAAGATTTAGTCACTAGAACCGAGATAAATCGTTCCCCGTAGGTATAGTACCGATATGCTTTTCAACGTACAGTGAAACACCATTCAGCTGGAGTACACAGACATTCACACATGGCGTGTTTTGGTGGAACATACCCAAAGAACAAACTCCCAGTCAGTGCCCTGTTATGTTTGGTGATCAACGCAGACCAATCAGTGCCGGGTTTGATGGTCGTGGGAAAAGCGAAATACCTGGACAGTTTCGGTCTGCCGCCTGCCTTTTATCCAGACACTGACAGATTTATTGTAAGATGTAAGACACGGCCATTCTATCGCTACAACCAACAACTGTTGCGAGACCTCTCAGCCAGTGGATTGTACGTGTTGTATTTTATTTGGAGGAAGACTTATAGTGCCAGTCTTTTACAACTAATCTATGTGCTTCATCCACATAAACTGTGAAGACACGATCAAAGAAGGATGTCCTATATTTGTTCTATGAGACAAAGACATTGAAACTTTTCATTGTAAGGCAGATAAAACCGAGTGCTAAAGACGAGACGGAAAATATCTCGTTGGGTATCTTTGTTACAGCTCTAAATCATCTGATAAAAAGACGTCAAAGAGACCACTTCTGTTAAGGACATTCGCGCTATTGAGATGTCTCACTACTGGACTATTCCTAAATATTGCCGGTGCCGGTTGAATCATGATGAAGTGTACGAATGTTGGAAGGAAGAACTTACCAACTACACTAATTCACCACCACGATCTGTCATTTTTAAACATGGCATCTAACACAGCATCCAGATTGGGCAGATGAGATAATCACCACAGCACGCATAAGATAGCTCGCTGATACAGTATTTAAGAACCAACAACTTGGCCAAAGAGGAAGACGTTTTGATTCCAAAGCAACACTCATCATGGAAGAGACTTAGGGCAAAATGGAACTGGGACTTGTTAAAGTGAAAGCACAAGTACGAGTGACTGTGAATGAACTATCTGACACACAGCTGTTACTGAAGTATCGTGCCGAGTTTGAGGGAAATGAACATACTGAAGATGGGGAATGTATCGTGCCTTTTTCAGACTCTCAGAGATCGCTGGTAGTTTACTCTCCACAGAGACTGTCCTACTTTAGCAGAGTCTCATCTACTGTCATCCTAGAAACTGCCAGAGTGCATGAAATGTCTCTGTATAAAGGTTGAAGTCCGGGAATATACGAGAGAAAAGTCATCGGCCGCATCGTTGAAGCTGTTCAAATCAAACAGAAGCAGACTGTTTGGATTCTGACAGGATAAAAAAAAACTTGGATTACTGATTGTTTTGTTTGAACATCTAGTTCGGTTTGAACTGGTTTTAACCCGTCAGTCTACACTGAAGAAAACTTGGATTACTGATTGTTTTGTTTCAACATCTAGTTCGGCTTGAACTGGTTTTAACCCGTCAGTGTACACTGAAGCCATGTAAGACAGGACTCAAGCATAACGCCATCATCGTCTCCTACCTCCCATTTCCCTCAACGGTAGCAGCATCTTCGTCAAACAGCACCATGAAGAGTAAGGAACCAAAGTCTACGTGGTATCCTCTGGGACGAAACACGTTCACACAGTCAGGACTCGGCGAGGTGCTGCAAGAAAGCACGTGTTCGTTTTACAAGAGACCAACCAGCATCAAGAGTGGTCGTTTGGTTCTGACACAAAGAGGATTAGCGCCGCAGTGGAAAGAGTTTGAAAGACTGGCCAAAATGCCACGGCACAAAATGGAGGCCATGGAAGAGAAGGGACGTCTCCTGGTGTGGTCAGGTAGAGGACAGGACTGCCGTCAGATGGAAGAGAAGGGACGTCTCCTGGTGTGGTCAGGTAGAGGACAGGACTGTCGTCAGATGGAAGAGAAGGGACGTCTCCTGGTGTGATCAGGTAGAGGACAGGACTGTCGTCAGGTCAGTGGCTGTGGCGGAGGGTCTGCTGCCTGGCAGAGTGCAGAGCTGGATGATGGTGGTGGTGATGACCTACACCAATTCATATTCCATTTTAGTGAGCTACCGTCCCTACCATCACAGGTCTGTTGAACCAGCAGTGAAGAGTGACCCATCCCAAAGGATAAGCAGCTGGTCAGGTAACAAGGTATCAGGGTTTGATGCAGGTGGCAGCTGCGCTTCACGTGACCTTCTGAAACAGGAGGCAAAGGTCAGATGGTCTGGTAACAAAGGCATCATGGCTTGATACAGGGGACAGGTACGGGTCAGAGGACCTTTTGCAACAGGAGACAATGCGAGTCAGATGGTCTTGCAACAAAGGAATCACGCCAAAAGAGCAACAACCTGGGAGTGGGAGACAGGTGTGGTGGCTATAACCTGGGAGTGGGAGACAGGTGTGGTGGCTATAACCTGGGAGTGGGAGACAGGTGTGGTGGGTATAACCTGGGAGTGGGAGACAGGTGTGGTGGCTATAACCTGGGAGTGGGAGACAGGTGTGGTGGCTATAACCTGGGAGTGGGAGACAGGTGTGGTGGGTATAACCTGGGAGTGGGAGACAGGTGTGGTGGCTATAACCTGGGAGTGGGAGACAGGTGTGGTGGCTATAACCTGGGAGTGGGAGACAGGTGTAGTGGCTATAACCTGGGAGTGGGAGACAGGTGTGGTGGGTTGTAGCGTGGGCAGAGGTCATGGATATCGAGCACCTGGTGCAGGGGGAAACTCACGAAGACCCAGGAGTCCTGACTCAGCCAGGTGGCACGGGGCAGGCAGTCCTGGCGTCATGACTCAGCCAGGTGGCACGGGGCAGGCAGTCCTGACGTCATGACTCAACCAGGGAGGTGACACGGGGCAGACAGTCCTGGAGTCATGACTCAACCAGGGGAGGTGACACGGGGCAGACAGTCCTGACGTCATGACTCAACCAGGGGAGGTGACACGGGCAGACAGTCCTGACGTCATGACTCAACCAGGGGAGGTGACACGGGGCAGACAGTCCTGGAGTCATGACTCAACCAGGGGAGGTGACACGGGGCAGACAGTCCTGGCGCCAGCAACAAAGTTGTTTCACATTTTAAACGGGGCTAGCGTTTGTTTTTCACTAGTGGATTTTGAAATCAGGGGCCTTTCGTGAGATCCTTCACAATGAACGAGCCATGAAGGAAATGTAGGGAGGAGTCGTAGCATCAGCTCGTACACTGTCGGTTTGTTCACATCTTGAACAGCGCCGGCTGCCTTCACCACGTTGTCACGACGACCAGTGACAACCGTGACAGTGTCAGAGACAATGGAAACAGTTAACCAGTGCACGGCTTCCTATTGCGTCTGTCCTGAGCATTCCAGTCTTTACCATCAGGACCAGCCGCAACCTCCACCTCTGGGGTCACCACGTTCAACTGATCAAGCAGGTGTGCCCCGTTCATGTTAAAAGACAATTGTAGTAAACATCATACACAAAATGGTGATAAACTAACACAACCAGGGACATCAGAAGCAAGATCTTCAGCTCCGAAAAGAAAATGAACGAAGCGCAACAGAGACAGTGAGCCAATATTTTTTTCCCAGTCTATAGTTTCTCACCCCTCAAAAAAAAATATAAAAAAACAAACCACCATACAAAAAAAAAACAGTTTAAACATTCATCTCCAGACATGAAGGATATCTGTGACACGAACTATTGAAACGTCATCACAGCTCACAAGCGTCCTGGTAAAGTTTAGTCTATAAATATTTTGTTTTGTGACCTGCCTTTTTATTCTCCTAACTGGAACGATCAATTCTGGGATCTTTTCCACAAACAAAACAATCATTTTTATCCTCACTCGCTTCTTCTCCGACACAAAGAGCAGGAGAGATCGTTCCTTCACGCCTGTCAAAACAACCACAACGCTCTGGACACATCTCAGTGCATCAATTCAAAACGAGATTTTTTCCCCTCTTTCTTTCTGAGTTTGGATGAACATGACACACCGGAGCACGTTACAAACGGACGACCAAATTCTATCAAGTCCACGTCGCTCTGTGTGTGTCCTCTGACAGATTTCCGATTGCGGGTGAGAAGATCAGGAGGGTTTCGTTGCATACAACCATTTTCCTGAACGCGCTCCACAGAGAGGAAAACAACCGGTTTACTTTGACAAGATGGGCTTTGTTTCCGTCATCGCGCTTCACCAAGGTGCTTCTTTACGCTCTCTATGAAAACCTAACCACAGGTTCCTTTCAGCAATGGTCTGGGTGTTGGCTTCAACCCTGACCGCTTTCAAGACATCCGTCTGTCAGAACTACATTCAGCTGAAAACATCGTTCAGATCCACGCAGACGCATCAACATTTGATGAAAGGTGAACACCTCCCTGTCTTGTATCTGTGCGCCCCGTTGACTACAAGCATACACTGTGAGTTTTAATATGCGAACAACATCGTATTTGGTGTTGCCGACATTGACAGGCTAAGGCATGCATTGACTTGCAACACATGTGCAAAACTGCAGCGTATGCGCAGAACAGTCACACGAGCATGAAAACGAGCGTCATGGTGGCCAACCACAGCACACACACACACACACAAAGGAGGGGTGTGCACCTCACCGGAATCTGTGCTACAGGGACTCTCTCATCACACTGTTTCTGTTGACCCTGGTCCTGTGTTTCCCTACAGAACAACATTCGACCTGGATATTTTTTTTTAGATGGATGACTCACCACAGATCAAGGAACCCCACTCCCAGCACACCGTGCACGGCCAGACATGTCCCTTTCTCTGTGTCTGCTGCTTCCAACGTGCCGGGGTCTGAAGCGGGGTCGAATCCCATCAGAGTCATGTGGGTTTTTCTTCCCCGACCGGCTCTTATCCAGAGTTGAGTTGCTGCGGACTCAGTTGGGAAGACTGGGACCACACAGTCGAGTTCCATCCACTTAATGGATGCGTTTCTGAGAGTGTTGCTCAAATTTCCTGACCAACACTGCAGGTGCCTGTATCTCTCAGGCTTGGTTGACGCCAGGATATATTATGAAAGGAAGCGTAGAGTACAGCCCTGTCATGTAGTCTCAGACCGAAATGGAAATCCGTAGCATCATCTTAATCATCCCCATTCTCATCGATCAGCATAAAAAAATGTCTCAAATTCTGTGGCCCTTCATGCCCTGCTCTCATGGTGACCTCAGTTTCGATGTCCTCTCCACGTCTGTGGTCTTGGTTTGGTTCTGTCGGGGTCACCGGTATCGGTGAGTCCATGGGGGCTGTCGTTGGACGGACGTGGTGGCGCCCTCCGGGGGAGAGCTCACTCACGCCGGCTCCGCGACTAAGCAATTATTGTCGTCAGTAGGGGCTTAGTAGGTGGTGTCCTGCATATGTTAGATCAGAACAGGTGCCACTGAACACCACTGAAGTGACTCGGCAGCGGTGCAGTGTCTCCTCCGGTGGGTTGCCTCTTGACGACATTGACTGCCCCCTGTAGATTGCCGGTGCCGGGGGCTGCGGCGGGGCCGACCGGGCTGTGGCTGTGGACGAGGTGTCGGAATGAGCGGCGTGGTGCAATGCCTCTGAGGTGGCGCAGAAGTTGGGACAGCAAAAAAAAAAAAAAAAAAAAAAAAAAAAAAAACCTCTTCACTAGCTGCATGAGGGAACCATCGTAAGGCCTAGGAGCAAGCAATACAAATAGATCTGCCATCGAAAGGGATTAGGATGGTTCCCTCATGCAGCTAGTGAAGAGTTTTCATATTTATAATATACTTTCTAATATCATGTTCCCATTTTCTTCATCTTCAGCCCCACCGCCCACCCCCCTGTGCCCCCTTAAGTCCAAATCTTTGTCAAGTCATTACTGCGATGACGGAGGGGTTGTTGGCCTGCGCTTGTTTTTCCCCCACTATTAGGTTGTTCGTCTTCGTATCTGTCTGACTTTATTCAAGTTCCAAAGGCTGTGCCAGTCTTGAATAAAAGTTACTCTGTTAGGTTTTCTTATGGGAGCAAGAGTTAGCCTACTTGTTTATTGTTTATGGTAAAACCTGTTCACCGACACCCGGACACGCAAGTCTCTCTCCTGCTCCTCCATCAAACGTACCTCGTCATTTCGGTGTCTTATTCCTTCCTACCCCTGGCAAACAATCCTGTTGTGTTCGCTGAATGAAGTCATGTCTGTTATTGCTTCTTCTTGTGCTGAAGTCATGTCTGTTATTGCTTCTTCTTGTGATGAAGTCATGTCTGTTATTGCTTCTTCTTGTGAGGAAATCATGTCTGTTATTGCTTCTTCTTGTGATGAAGTCATGTCTGTTATTGCTTCTTCTTGTGATGAAATCATGTCTGTTATTGCTTCTTCTTGTGATGAAATATTGTCTGTTATTGCTTCTCTTTGATGAAATCATGTGTTATTGCTTCTTCGTGTGATGAAATCATGTGTTATAGCTTCTTCTTGTGATGAAGTCATGTCTATTATTGCTTATTCTTGTGATGAAACCATGTCTTTTATTGCTTCTTCTTGTGATGAAGTCATGCCTGTTATTGCTTCTTCTTGTGATTAAATCTTGTCTGTTATTGCTTCTTCTTGTGATGAAGTCATGTCTGTTATTGCTTCTTCTTGTGATGAAGTCATGTCTGTTATTGCTTCTTCTTGTGATGAAGTCATGTCTGTTATTGCTTCTTCTTGTGATGAAGTCATGTCTGTTATTGCTTCTTCTTGTGATGAAGTCATGTCTGTTATTGCTTCTTCTTTGATGAAATCATGTGTTATTGCTTCTTCTTGTGATGAAATCATGTTTTTATTGCTTCTTCTTACGATGAAGGCATGTCTATATTGCTTATTCTTGTGATGAATCGTGTCTCCCCTCTCCCCTCCCCCTCCCCGTGCTCAACGATCTACGTGTCTTCAAAGTCTGGCATCAGGCACCAGGCGCGTGCGGCCTTAACATCACAATGTGTTAAAGGAATGGGAGTATTTCGGGCGGTTGACGTGGACAAACAAATCACAAGACAAAACACGATGCGCGTTTTGATCTCTCGGTCTTCTTCGAGCAAGATAAACCACATTCAGGATAATGAAGAACGAGCAATCACTTATCTTTTTCAAATTCGGCACAGATGGGCGATGAGAATGAACACGAGGGTGCTGAGATGGAGATAATGCAAGAGGAAATAGTAATGATGATAATGATTGATGATGATGATGATGATGATGATGATGATGATGGTGATGATATTAATGATAATATTAATAACTCACACTGTCTCCTTCCCAACCGCCTCGTGTTCATTTAACGCCCATCTTGCGCCGAAGTGGACAGGATAAGCGATTGCTCGTACTTCATTTTGGTTGTCCCGACTGTTGTTTATCTTGCCTGGAGAAGACCTAAGGGGTCGAAACGCGTCGTGTTTTGTCTTGCCATTTGTTTGTCCGTGTTAACCAGCGGAGTTGCTTTCAATTCCTTTTAAAATGTCTTTCAGTATCCGCCTGCCGTCACCTCATTCTGAACACAACATAACAGCTACACCCCCACCCAACCCCCGGGATAATCTCCATTGCTGTCCAGTTCAGCCCCCACCCGTGCTCTGTGGTCAGTGGTGAGTGCACTCCTGTTTACCCCAAATTCTGCCATTGCTGTCCAGTTCAGCTCCCCCCCCCCCCCCCCCCCACCCGTGCTCTGTGGTCAGCGGTGAGTGCACTCCCGTTTACCCCAAATTCGTGTACCTGTAATATCTCAGACAAAAACCTGTAATTTGACCAACAACAAAAAACAAAACCGTAATCTTCATAATCGCAATACTTTCGCAACTTTTGAAGATTTGGAAGAGCCGGCCGTTGACGCGTAAGACCGCTTAGTCGCCATCTTTGACAAGGTATAAGTCTCACGGCACGATGGGAAATGTCTTCTCACTGCTTTTGACCGAAACGGTAGCAGACGAAACTTCGCGTTTAACAATTTTCTTTCTTTGACTTTTTACCCGTAATTTTGTTTTTCTTTTTTTTCCCTTAGGGGGGGGGGAGGGGGGGGGGGGGACATAATTCCCGTAACTTCGATTTTTTCTTTCCGGAAAAATGACGGCAAAATCGTAAGGGTAAACAGGTGTGCGAGTGAGACACAGCCCATGTCCATGGTCGGGTCACTGACTCAGCAGGAATAGCGAAGACCCCAACAGAAGGTGACGCAATGTCATATCAGACTCACACTGGCCTGAACACCGACAAGGTCAAGGTCAGGGGGCGAAGGCGGGGTCAGAAGGCACAGATGAGAGGGGAGATGGGATGGGGGGGGGGGGGGTGTTAAGATGGGAAAGCACGCATGAATGGAGTGGGCGGGGGGGGGGGGGGGGGGGGGAGAAAGAAAAAGGAGGAGAGGCGGGGAAGGTGGAGATTGGAAAGGGGTGGGGGGAGCGGGCGGAAAAGGAGGGAGATGACGACTCGGTGAAAGGAAAACAAAGCCAGCACGACTACAAAACGGTTAACTATGCTGTGTACGTTTCTCTTTCATTTCAAAACGAAACGGTATTAGCTCCACCAGACGATATAGACAAACGGATAACAGGACAAAACACAATGCATTTCGACCTCTTGGGTCTTCTTCAGGCAAAAAGAGACAACATTTAGTACAATGACAACGAAGAACGAGCAACCACTGTTCTTCCCAAGAGGTCGAAACGCATTGTGTTTGGTCCTGTAATCCGTTTCTCTGCATTGTCTGGTGGAACTAAAACCGTTTCTTTCTTCTTTTTTGTTTTGTTTTTAATTGCTTCATTTTCCACCCTCAGTCACCTCGTTTTGAAACTAACGTTTCTCTTTTCGTCCATGTTGAGCATGAGCACTCATACCACGTCGCTGGTACTCTTTTTTTTTTAAACTTGACCTGCCTCCTCTTCCTTGCTCCGAGATCTCGGCGGCTGTCCCAAAAGGGGACCTCAAGAACAGAATGTGGAGCTGGATGAGTTGGAAATGGGAGAGATAGGGAGGGGAGTGGACAACATGCGCAGTCACGCCCTAACATGTTGTGTGTGTGTGGAGGGGGGGGGGGAGACAGAGAGAGACAGAAAGAGGAGAGAGACCGAGAGGAGAGAGAGAGAGAGAGAGAGAGAGAGAGAGAGAGAGAGAAGAGAGAGAGAGAGACAGACAGACAGACAGACAGACAGACAGACAGAATGACAGAGGAGAGAGGGAGATGAGGGGAGAGAGAGAGAAGGACAGAGAGACAGGATAAAGAGAGGTGAGAGAGACAGGAGAGAGGAGAGAGAGAGAGAGAGAGAGAGAGAGAGAGAGAGAGAGAGAGGACAGAGAGAGACATGTGACAGAGACAGAGAGAGACAGAAAAAGAGAAAGACAGAGACAGACAGACAGAGAGACAGACAGATAACTGAACTCTGAACTCTGAAAAAAGTTTACTGCAAGGCCACCGGCCTGTATGCAAAGGAGGTACATGTATCATATAAAGACACAAAATGAGAAAAGAACTCACACAGACCAAACTATAAAGAATCTACAAAACAAAAATATATCATTTCCTAACTGCACAGGATAAACCAGCTGGGAAATTGCTTTCAGGTATTCTCTATGCAGTTTCCCCATTTTACCCTTTTAATACAAAAACAACAAAAATATTACACAGCTGAAACAGATTACGCAGTTTCTTCTTCTCTCTTTTTTTTAAGCATAATAAATAGACATTGCTACAGAACGTGTAATAAACTTGCTTTCGCTCTGCAGATATAGTGTCAAATGTGTATTTTTGTCTAAATTTCTAAAACCTTTCGTCAAATACTTTTCTCTAATTTCCTGATATACTGGACATACAAACAAAAAGTGGTGTTCGTCTTCTGTAACCTTACAAAGAGGACAAGAGTTTGATTTCTCCATATACCTTTTATGAGTGCTAATATCGCATATACCCAATCTGAATTTGACAAAGACTGTATATTTCTGATTGCAGCAAAGATTTAAAGGAACAATAAGTAGAGTATCTTTCACTCTCGTACAGTTTACTTGACCACTCTTGCTTGCAACAGTCAATTGCACGTTGTTTAAAAATTTGTACAAAAACCTTTTCGTTTCCAACTCCGCCATTCACCAAAACTTCGGAAAATCCGTAAGTGTCTAAACAAACTTTGACTTTGCTGGCCCAATTTTGTTAATTGATCTGGTTTTGTCCACTCCGCATACATCTATTTTTATACATTTCATACGCTTGTTTTGGCAGTCTTGCAAGATCTAGCTTTTGTAACTTAAACCAGTACCTGATCACCTTTATTATACAATCAACAAATAGAGGGTACCCGCCAGTTTCACCATAGACCATCAAATTCGGCGTTTTAATCTTATTCTAAGAAAGCGCTTACAGGCAAATAAATGGGGGGCTTCCACAATTTAAAACCGTGTTAAACTCCAAATTTCATCTGCATACAACATCACAGGTTTAACCTGGACGTCAAATAATTTTAAAGAAAACTGACTGTTCCATATTTCCAAGACTCCACATTGTCTTCATGATCTCTACCACCCTGCCTTAGCTCTACCCGCAAACTCCTCTAATGCAATGTCAAATGACAGTTTTGTAGTTATCGTAAAACCCAAATATTTGTAACGATTTACAACTTCTATCTCTTTTCCTTCATAAAAACCACTTTTCTACTTCTGACAAATGCCCATCTTTTCTGAAAACCGTAATTTTTGTTCTAGTCAATTTAACGGTCAAACCAAGAGATTTTGATGCCTCGGCGAGGTTGTCTATCTGGTTTTGTAATCCAACAGGTGTGGAAGAGATTAAACAAATATCGTCTGCAAACAAAAGCAGAAAGATCTCTTGCAAGCCAGGCAACAACTGGAAACCATGCCTTCCCGTTTCAGTTACATTGTCAGCTACCTCTGTGATTAATAGACAAAAAGTGAGGGGTGACAACAAGCAACCTTGTTTCACCCCGGCCGACACTCAAAAAAGTCCGATATCCCAGTTCCCCACCATACACAACATTGAACTGAATCATATATACCCTGAAGCATTCGAAACATTTTCATCGATGTTTTAACATTCTGTAAGACTAGCCAAAGGCAGCCTCTATCTACTGAGTCAAATGCTTTCGTATAGTCTATGAACGCGACGTAAAAATTTACTTTTCTTTTCCCTGTATAAAGATCTTCTAATCATAGACACAAGCGTAAAAATATGATCTATTGTGGAGTACTGTTTACGAAAGCCTGCTTGTTCCTCACATATTTTGTGCTCACTTTCTGCCCATTTATATAGACGAGTATTTATTATTGATGTACATACTTTACTTACAGTGCTTAAAAGAGAAACACCACGGTAGTTTGGTAGTTTTCTGGGTTGTTTATATCGCCTTTTTTAAACAAAGGAATGATAACTGAGGCGGCTCCATTCATCTGGGAAGATACCTGAATCCAACAAATTATTAAATGTTCTGGTCAAAATGGGAGCAACTATGTCTTCGGTTGATTTCAAAAATTCGCTCGAAATTTCATCTAGTCCTGCAGCCCTACCTGGTGTAAGTTTCCTTATGGCCTGTTTGACTTCGTGCATTCTTATTTTTTCATCCAACTCGGGACATGAACATCATCATCATCGTGCAATAACTGGGTCACTTCTGATGCTGTCGCACTGTGTTCTGCCCCAGTATTCTAGCAAAATGATGTTTCCAAGTTTCAATATCAATGGAGGCTTCATTCCCTAGTCTAGGTCGAGCTCGCCTGATTACTGACCAAAACGTATCACTGTCATTTCTGTTTTGTTGCAAAGATTCACGCATCTTTAACTGACTGGATTTTTTCTTATCATTCAGTACAGACTGATACTGTGCTCTTTTTTCGTTTACCGTGCTTTGTCATCATCATCAAGTGTACGTCTGGAACCATTCAGAAAATTACTGAGCTGGCACCCTAAGCACCCTATATTCGTCGTCGAACCATTTATTTGTGCGGCACGCGCCGTGAAACACTGTGCACTGGCCAGCTTTGAGCAGTACGGCGACGAATCTCCGCAGCGCGTCGTCAACAACTCGTTTTCTGCACAGTCCGCCACCTCTGCCATTGCTATGGCGCCCTTCGTCTGATCAGAGAGAGAGAGAGAGAGAGAGAGAGAGAGAGAGAGAGAAGAGAGAGAGAGAGAGAGAGACAGACAGACAGACAGACAGACAGAGACAGAGAGACTGTAGGAAAACCTCCTTCAATCATGCGGGCGACACAGGAAAGGGGTGAAGTGGGTTAAGAGCCAAAAGGGATGTCCCGAGTGGGTGTGATTCGGAGGGGGAGGGGTAGGGGGGGCGGGGTGTGTGTGTGTGTGTTGGGGGGGGGGGGGGGGGGGGGGGGGGTCCCTTCCTTTTCGTTCTCGCCTCTTCCTCCCTCACCCCATCCCTTACATCTTACCATCTTTTCCAGTTGACAATCGCATTCGTCCTTTTTTTTTTTTTTTTCTTTTTTTTTTTTAAAATAGATTTCTCCCTTTTTCCCTCTCGCTCCCAGTGACGTTTTCACCACACCACAGTTAACCCGCGTTTTTAGTTTAGTTTTGTTTTGTTTGTTTTGTTTTGTTTTGTTTTTAATGGCCACGTCCCGGCACTGAATCGCCGTTAAAAATCCACGCAACATTCGTTTCCCGTCCTGTGACGGACATTTGTCTTATTGTGTAAGACGCATAAAATGTCTGAACACACACACACACACACACACACACCACACACACACACACACACACACACACACCACACACACACACACACACACACACACACACACACACATTCGCTCGTACACACACATATGCACACATGCGCAGTCACATTCGTGTGTGCATGCAGGCACGCAAACACACACACCACACACACACACACACACACACACACACACACACACACACACACACACACACACACACACACACTTGCTCGTACACACACACATATGCACACATGCGCAGTCACATTCGTGTGTGCATGCAGGCACGCAAACACACACACACACACACACACAACACACACACACACACACACACACACACACACACACACACACACACACACACGCACGCACGCACGCACGCACGCACGCGCGCATGCACGCACTCACGCACGCACGCGCACATACACATACACACACTCCTGTTTATTTATCCCTTTCTCTGCTTCCATCCCTTTTGTCTCATCCACCCTTCCGTCCTTCTGGGCCCCCCCCCCCCATCCCCCCCCCCCGACCCCCCCCCCCCCCCCATCTAACATTCCAACGGCCCCTTCTTTGCCTGCTTGGTTTCTACCCTTCCGTCCTCATCCCCGCACGTTAACCTTTCTAGTCTTCCTCTCTGCTCATATTTTTCAATGCACGCACTCCTCCCCCCCCCCCCTCCCCCCGAACCCTAACTGATCCACCATTCACACACACACACACACACACACACACACACACACACACACCACACACACACACACACACACACACACACACACACACACACACAGAGTCAGACAGACAGACAGACTGAGAGAAACGTAAACGGAAAGTTTAAATTTATTTGGATCTGCATAAAATGTACTAGGTATATACTGTGTTCTTAAGTCACTCAAAACAGGACAACATAAGACAAAATGAACATCATCTTCTTTTTCATTTTTGCAAACCGGACATTTTAAGTCAGTATTAATATGTGTTTTTGTAACGTAAACGATGTTGCGCTATTTGGAAATGCCAAATCGAAACCTCGTCAATACATACTTTAAATGCCTATCTAAATTCATCAGTAAATAAATTTTTACCTCAGGCACCTTGCAAAACGTTCTGTAAACATAAAACCTTTCACTGTCACAAATATGAGAGTCCCACTCTTGCCATCTACATAAAATTAACCGTTCTCTGAAAACTTGCAGGAAACTGTCTATCCCCTCAACACCTTGGTTAAGCCATACATATCCAAAACCAAACAAATATAGTTTACAACGAACATTTGTAACCCAATTTTTCTTTCCACGTATATCTAAATCATACAACATTTTGCAAGCTTTTGGGGTAGCCTAGATTTCTCCATTCTTGTCAATTTTAACCAAAACTTCACAAGAGAGAGAGAGAGAGAGAGAGAGAGAGAGAGAGAGAGAGAGAGAGAGAGAGAGAGAGAGAGAGAGAGAGAGAGAGAGAGAGCGAATTCAAATTCAAATTCAAATTCAAATAATTCAGAATTGAAATAATGACATATTTCTGATGACTGAAAAACAACAATAGCAAAAACAAAATCGGAAGCAAGCCTCGTATTGACTCACGTGTGAACCCCCCCCCCCCCCCCCCCCCCCCCCCGGAATTATGGAAATTGTAATGCTTGTCATATCTGGGAGAGAGAGAGAGAGAGAGAGAGAGAGAGAGAGAGAGAGAGAGAGAGAAGAGAGAGAGAGAGATCGCGCAATACGTCTTTTTTCAACGTTTATAAAGTACTAAGTCTTAGTGATCGCCACAGGTTTGAAGAACGTGTCAACGTTGTAAGATTGAAAATGCTGCTGATTTTAAAATGTTTTTCTTTTTTCTTTTTCTTTTTTTTGGGGGAGGGGGTGCGGAGGGAGGGGTATTGTTACAATTTGGTAATGTCTTCATGTGAGAGTTAGCTGTGAAGGGTCTCATCAATATTTATGGTTCTGCCAAGATTATTTTGCTAGCGCTCGTAATTGACACTAAAATGCCGACGCTAACGTTCAACTCTCTCTCTCTCTCTCTCTCTCTCTCTCTCTCTCTCTCTCTCTCTCTCTCTCTCTCCTCTCTCACTCTCTCTCTCTCTCATGCATACACTCACGCGTGCGTGCACATGCACGCACAACACGATCACTAGTAACACACTTCCTTATCTGCTACACAGAAGAGACCTTTTGAGAATTCTCAGTGTGTCCAAGTCAGTGAAAATTCCGTTTTAAGTTGGTACATTCAATAAGCAAAGTTTTTTGTTTTTTTTTTGTTGTTCTTTGTTTTGTTTTGTTTAATTTAAAAAGGAAAGAATTATAAAGTGAATCCGCCAAACAACAGAGACAAGCAAACTACAAACAAAACATGACGCGTTTCGACCTCTTAGGCCTTCTTCGGGCAAAATAAACAACATTCAGGAGAACGAAAAGAAAGAGCGAACAATCGCTTATTTTCTCATTTTCGGCGCATGATGGCCGTTTAATGACAACGAGCAAACACTAAACAATAAAGAAAATGAATCATTCAATATGAAAAGGAATATTGTTTTTCATTTCACATTCTATACATTGAAAGAAGGAATTATGATATGCATGTACCACTTCCATCTCATTACATAGTAACAAACTTGAGTTTGTGCCTCCACGCATGATCGTATGTATGAACACATTTAAGCATATAGACGCGCGTGCACCACACCACACACACACACACACACACACACACCACACACACACACACCACACATACACACACACACACACACACACACACACACACACGTTATTCTTAACACAACTGGAAACCGATGTAAAAAGATATGCAGCTTTTTGTGTGTGTGTGTAGGAAATGATAAGAAATGAATCAGATGATGTCTATGGGAGTTGTTGTCAAATGCTTTTTTCTATTTTTTTTAAAGGAACATTTCTATATGCGTACTTACAGCCCTGCTGAATAAACGTTCTGCTTTGGAAAGTTAAGGTAAGAAAATGCTTGTAATCTTCAGCTATTGGGAAGCTTGATTTCAACAGCGCCAGTTTCCTTGCTCTTTTACATAATCGCTGAGAGACCTTTCTTTATTTAAAGTCCAGCTGCCCTCAAAGTTAACGCACAATCAGTCGTTGGGAGAACATGAGCACGAAAGACAAGCTGAAGGGAACGGACGTTGAGGAAAGTGTCGATCTTGGCAAGCTGAATTTGGGGTCTGAGATTAGGTTTCCCTAGTCTTGTGGTCGGTCTCTGATAAATTTTATGACACACAACATGTTATTATCTTTTCATCAATTCTTCAATTTATTTTGATACATGTAAATTGAAGCTGAAACGGTGACTTCATTCTTTGCCTTCTTTGCACCGTGTGGACACATACACGCACCTAGTTTATTGCAATGCAGAGATCTGATTTAACTGGCTTAGTTTATTGCAATGCAGAGATCTGATTTAACTGGTTTAGTTTATTGCAATGCAGAGATCTGATTTAACTGGCTTAGTTTATTGCAATGAGAGATCTGATTTAACTGGCTTAGTTTATTGCAATGCAGAGATCTGATTTAACTGGCTTAGTTTATTGCAATGTAGAGATCTGATTTAACTGGCTTAGTTTATTGCAATGTAGAGATCTGATTTAACTGGTTTAGTTTATTGCAATGTAGAGATCTGATTTAACTGGCTTATTTTATTGCAATGTAGAGATCTGACTTAACTGGCTTAGTTTATTGCAATGCAGAGATCTGACTTAAATGGCTTAGTTTATTGCAATGCAGAGATCTGATTTAACTGGCTTAGTTTATTGCAATGCAGAGATCTGATTGAACTGGCTTAGTTTATTGCAATGTAGAGATCTGATTTAACTGGCTTAGTTTATTGCAATGCAGAGATCTGATTTAACTGGCTTAGTTCATTGCAATGCAGAGATCTGATTTAACTGGCTTAGTTTATTGCAATGTAGAGATCTGATTTAACTGGCTTAGTTTATTGCAATGCAGAGATCTGATTTAACTGGCTTAGTTATTGCAATGTAGAGATCTGATATAACTGGCTTAGTTTATTGCAATGCAGAGATCTGATTTAACTGGCTTAGCCGATGAAAGGGAAATAGTCCATAGTTTGATAGTTGTGAAGAATCACAAAATTTGCAAAGACAGGTGACTTTACCTTCCCTAAATGTTTACAGGTGGTCCATAGTTTGATAGATGCGAAGAATCACAAAGTTTGCAAAGACAGGTAACTTTACGTTCCCTAAATGTTGACAGGAAAAATATTACTTACCTATACCAACAAAATAATTTAGATTCTTACACGTAACCCTTCGAAATCAGAGTGCCCGACTAGAATGGTTTTGCTAAGACAGAAACGGTCACTGGTTGTAGACTTAATGGGAAAATGAGAAACCTTTGAATAACGGCACTGTTTTAAGAGGCAAAGATCGTTTTCCTTCCATCTGCCACGTGATGCAAGACTGCGGCTTGAATTCAGAACATGCTGGTCTCGTGATCCGCGAATACGTCTGTGATGACTTGCTGACTTGTTGAGGGCTGTTTATTACTCCATATGTAAATGGTTTTCTAGTTCCGTTTGTAGAAATTTACATCTTTTCGACGTAATTACGGTTATATTTGTTTTACTGATTTATGCGTCAGCTTTTTTTTTTTTTTTTTTTTTTTTTTTGCGTTATCCGTTGCGCAGTGGTCTCGTTTCTTGTCTTAAACTTTGCTTTATGAATGGAGATTGTTTGCTGCGCTCGAAAGCAAATCAATTAATCCAAACTTCAGCTGCTTCGTTAGAATTTCTTATCCGACATGTATGAAATAATTAAGCCTCGGCGCGATTTGAAATAATGTCTTCTCCAAAGTTGTCCAACCGTCTTGATATGAATTTCATGTCTACCTTTGAAGTGTGCACGCGGTTTTGTTCCAAGCGAGGCAGGGCTGTGACCTCTGTATCTACACAGGTTGAGCGCTTACTTTAACAATGGGCTGCTCTGCGTCTGTGTAAATGTGGTGCGTTTTAATTGTTGGAATGCCTGGCTATGTGTGCTGATCTGTTAGTTTATTGTTCTAAGCTGAGTGATGAGTTGTTTGGATATCTCTTTGGTTAT
>CM031614.1:4555092-4565092 GCA_018398815.1 Conus ventricosus
GAAATCAGTTGAAACTAGCATGCGGGGTGCGCCCTTTCTACCAAAATAATACATTAAATGACCGATGGTTCTTTTTCTGCCTCCTATATATTCCCGGGAAATAATCATGTTTGAATTTCATTGATTAATCTATGTAAAACAAGTCTTGAATCGGATTATTACGCATACTGATACTCTTTCACATACCGCAGTTAAAACGAGTATTGGCCTCGCGTCTTAGACCAGTTCCTTTGGGTTTTTTTGTTTGTTTGGTGTGTGTGTGTGTGTGTGTGTGTGTGTGTGTGTGTGTGTGTGTGTGTGTGTGTGTGTGTGTGTGTGTGTGTGTGTGTGTGTGTTTTCCAAAGAAGTGTATGCCATTCCTTTTGTGTAACTATCGTCCCACTAGTCGTGAAATCATAGTAAAGCAATGCAGTACAAAGCCACGCAACTGCTTCCGGATTAAAAAAAAAATTGACTGTAACTTCAACAGTTCTCGGACTTCCGGGTGTTTTGTTTTGTTTTGGTTTGGTTGGGGTTGGGGTTTGTTGGGGTTGTTAGTTTTGGTGTTTGGTTTGGTTTGGTTTGGGTTGGTTGGGGTTGGTTAGTTTTGGTGTTTGGTTTGGTTTGGTTGGGGCTGGTTGGGTTTGGTTAGTTTTGGTGTTTGGTTTGGTTTGGTTGGGGCTGGTTGGGTTTGGTTAGTTTTGGTGCTTTCCAGTTCTTCGGATGGTTCATCACGCGTAATTAATACACTTGCCCCCCCCCCCCCCCCCCCTCCCCCCTTCCCCGCCACCCCAGTTCAACTTTGTCTTAACCTAAACAGAATCTGACCTAATGTGCAAAGTCTAGTTCCTGAGTCTTTCTTCACGCATATAGTTATTATGATTTTTTTTCCATTTCATTTGATATGTCATCAGTTTATGACAACAGAAATGCATGGTCTGAAATCGGTAACAGATTGCAACGTCTTCTTTTTCCTGAAGGATGTCTTTTCGGTTCCTAAACCTCATTTACCCATGGTCTGAGTGGTACTCCATCGATGGCTTTTTTCTTGTTTTATTCAACTAAGCTGTTTTGCCATTCAACATATTCATGGGTTCTATGACGCATTATTTTGCAAACGTGTGTTTTCTCTAAATGTTGTCGCTTCCTCAGAGGTTTTTTTTTAAATTTTTTGGTATGCTACTACAGTATCGTTCGTATTCCTACTTCCATAAACACCATCTAAAAGACAACTGTTCTGAAACTGTGAAATGAATGTAATTACATTGTTAGGAATGGGTTCATTATTCTTTCTTTCATACACTATTGCTGAACGCAGTTATCTGGTTTTTCTGTCGTCATTATTCTTTCTTTCATACACTATTGCTGAACGCAGTTATCTGTTTTTTCTGTCGTCTTTTTACTATTTCAATGTGCGTGCGGTCTTTCGAAAGAGAAGAGTCATTTTCTAAACCTTCTTGAACTTTCGGCTCAACGCTGAACCGACATGCGCCACAAGGGATCAGTCGCTTCTGTCTCTATACAGTAGATCAGAATTTCAAAATACGTAACTTCTGCATCTGATATGGGTAAATATTTTTTAAGCTATTTTGTTTAAAAGGAACTGGTCTCCTACAGCTGTTTAAGTAATTCAGGATTGGTTGTACTGAACATGCACTGATTTCCTTCAGTTGTCCCTCAGTAGTTCAGGATTAGCTTTGCACAAAAGAAGTTGGTTGCCTCCAACTGTACACGAGTTATTTGGAATTGGCTTTGTTTAAACTGGGGTGTTTCCTCCTGCTGTACCAATCCAGTTCTGGGATGGCTTTGTTCAAAAGAAGTTGGTTGCCTTGGCAATTGGGGATTGGTCGATCACCAGAAATCTTCGTGTTCAAGTTCCAATATCGTGCATATCACTGCCTTTTGTGCTTTAGAATGGATGATTATTCAATGAAGTTGATGTAATAATTGCGTTAATCAACGTTTGCAGCTACTACAACGTTTTTTGCAGGCCCTGGCTGTTTTACAAGGGGATCCTGTGTTCTCTTATGCATGTCTATAACAAACAAACATCAACAACAAAACATGGATCATCTCTGTTCGTTCCACACTATCATCATAGGTACAATTCATATAATTACCATTACTATCATGTGTGACGTTTTTATTTTGAATTTCAAATTGTGGTTCAATAGGATGGCTACTCCGAACGATCTGGGGATATTTAAAATAAATGATACATATCTATAGCCCCAGTGAGCCTTACTCTGATATAAAAAACCCTATGTGTGTGTGTGTGTGTGTGTGTGTGTGTGTGTGTGTGTGTGTGTGTGTGTGTGTGTGTGTCTGTGTGTGTCTGTGTGTGTGTCTGTGTGTGTGTCTGTGTGTCTGTGTGTCTGTGTGTCTGTCTGTCTGTCTGTCTGTCTGTCTGCGTGCGTGCGTGCGTGCGTGCGTGCGTGCGTGCGTGAGTGCGTCTGTCTGTCTGTCTGTCTGTGTGCGTGCATGCGTGCGTGCGTGCGTGCGTGCGTGCGTGCGTGCGTGCGTGCGTGCGTGCGTGCGTGCGTGCGTGCGTGCGTCTGTCTGTCTGTCTGTGAGCGCGCGCGTGCGTGCGTGCGTGCGTGCGTGCGTGCGTGCGTGCGTGCGTGCGTGCGTGCGTGCGTGCGTGCGTGCGTGTGTGTGTGTGTATGTGTGCACGCGCGCGCGTGTGTGTGTGAGTGTGTGCGGCCGCGCGCGCGCTTTAAATAATAATTCTGGAGTAAACAGAGCACTCTTTTTAATAATGTTATCCAAAACCAATATTTTCTTTCCTGGGAGTTTCCAAGATCCTGGCAAATAAGTGAAAGTAACTTCTTTCATGTAACGTTCGTCTTTTGTTGCCACAGTGTGCAAGTTTCGGCGTATTCTTCCTAATACCTCTTTCTCTCAATGTCAAAGGACTAAATGAGCTTGAATAAAGTGTACAGTTACATTCAGGTCAAAAGAACCATGCGTACATTTATCAAACTTATAAACTTGAAAAAAAAGCACACGTGAAGTTACCACAAAGACTAAATGAATGAAAAAAAGAGTTTCCTGTGTTTTTCGTCTATCACTGAAGAGTAACATTGCCATAACTAAACTTTAAAGAAAAAGGCATAAAATTTCCACAAGGAGTAAATGAATAATAATAATAATAATAATAATAATAATAATAATAATAATAATAATAAATAATAATAATAATTTTAAAAAAATAGTAAAAGGTTCTTTGTGTTTTACGTCTGGCTGTCACTAAAGAACAACAGTGCCATAACTAAACTTAGAAAAAAAAATAGACAAATAAAATAACCACAAAGAGTAAACGGATAATTAAAAGAAAAGGTTCTACGTGTCTTTCGTCTGGCGCTCACTGAAGAACAGCAGCGCCATATGTCTGCGAGGAGCAAATAGGATTCCAACCAAACAGGCTCTCACTAAAGAACAACAGCGCCATATGTCTGCGAGGAGCAAATAGGATTCCAACCAAACAGGCTCTCACTGAAGAACAACAGCGCCATATGTCTGCGAGGAGCAAATAGGATTCCAACCAAACAGGCTCTCACTGAAGAACAACAGCGCCATATGTCTGCGGGGAGCAAATAGGATTCCAACCAAACAGGCTCTCACTGAAGAACAACAGCGCCATATGTCTGCGAGGAGCAAATAGGATTCCAACCAAACAGGCTCTCACTGAAGAACAACAGCGCCATATGTCTGCGAGGAGCAAATAGGATTCCAACCAAACAGGCTCTCACTGAAGAACAACAGCGCCATATGTCTGCGAGGAGCATGTCTGCGAGGAGCAAATAGGATTCCAACCAAACAGACTCTCACTAAAGAACAGCAGCGCCATATGTCTGCGAGGAGCAAATAGGATTCCAACCAAACAGGCGTATGAGTTGTCTCCTCATTACGGCGATTGCTTCAATCCACGCTGCAAGGCTGCCAGTCGTCATTTCGTTCCAGATACACAACACAACATGAGTTATTGCCCTGCATTAAAAGAATGTGAACGCAGCTTACACTCACGGCATGTGAACAAACAGTCCTGCAGATTGAATCACTGAAAAAATAAAAGAAAGAAAAAAAAAAACCAAGATGCAAAGCATATAAACGTACGCCCAGTTTATCCTGAATGTGCGTGAGATATTCCATAAAGAGGAAAAACCGTCTTGGACTGGTGTAACCGTTAGTAATGGCTATTCTGGTAAACATCGGCCATCGTCTGTGACCTATAATGAACATACTTACAAATTTTCAGAAAGATCGGCCAAGAATTTTCTGAGATTTTCCATAAAGAAGAAAACCATTATGGGCCGTTAGTAACGGCTATAACGGTAAATTTAAACATCGGGCATCATCCGTGACCCATAATGAACATACCTACAAATTTTCAGAAATATCGGCCAAGTACTTTCTGAGATATTCTATAAGGAAGAAAACCGTTACGGGCCGTTGCAGCCATTAGTAACGGCTATATCGGTAAACTAAAACATCGGGCATCATCCGTGACCCATAATGAACATACCTGCTAATTTTCACAAAGATCGGCCCAGTACTTTCTGAGATATTCCATAAAGAAAAACAAACGTTACAGGCCGTTACAGCCGTTAGAAACGGCTATAACGGTAAACTAAAACCTCGGGCATTATTCGTGACCCATAATGAACATACCTGCTAATGTTAACAAAGATCAGCCAAGTACTTTCTGAGATATTCAGTGAAGAAGAAAAAGCGTTACAGGCCGTTACAGCCGTTAGTAACGGATGTAATGGTATTCTAAAACTTCGGGCATTATTTGTGACCCATAATGAACATATCCACAAATTTTCAGAAATGCAGAGTTTTGAGATATTCCATAAAGAAGAAAAACCGTTACATGATGTTACAGCCGTTACTAACGGCTATAACGGGGTAAACTAAAACATCGGGCATCATCCGAGATCCATAATGAACATACCTGCTACTTTTCAGAAAGATCGGCCAAATACTTTCTGAGATATTCCATGGAGAAGAAAATGCGTTACAGGCCGTTACAGCCGTTAGTAATGGCTATAACGGTAAACTAAAACATCGAGCATCATCCGTGACCCATAATCAACATACCTACAAATTTTCAGAAAGATCGGCCAAGTACTTTTTGAGATATTCTATAAGGAAGAAAAACCGTTACAGGCTGTTACAGCCGTTACTAACGGCTATAACGGGGTAAACTAAAACATCAGGCATCATCCGTGACCCATAATGAACATACCTGCTAATTTTCACAAAGATCGGCCCAGTAGTTTTGTCTGGAGCGAGTGGAACACATTTTGACCACGGACACGCAGACACACAGACAGACACACAGACAGCATTTTTAGTTCCCATTCTAAAGTACTCCCTGTTCTTTAAGAACTTGGAGTGCAAAAAAGAAGAAGAAAAAGACCGTAAAGCAGTTGGTTCTGTTACGATAATGACAGATGAAGAAGGGAATCCAACACTCTGAAAATATGATTGGGTGGACGGTAAGGGTTTTCTCTGATTACGTTTCTTCTCTCTCTCTCTCTCTCTCTCTCTCTCTCTCTCTCTCTCCTCTCCTCTCTCTCTCTCTCTCTCTCTCTCTCTCTCTCTCTCTCTCTCTCTTTGGGGTGTGTAGTAGTGGTAGTACTTTAATTTTACGTCTTTTCACAAACTATGTGATATTAGACAAGAAAGGAGAGATAGACAGGCAAATAGAGGGAGATAGATAGAGTTTGTTCATGTTGCATACAAGTGTGTGTGTGTGTGTGTGTGTGTGTGTGTGTGTGTGTGTGTGTGTGTGTGTGTGTGTGTGTGTGTGTGTGTGTGTGTGTGTGTGTGTGTGTGTGTGTGTTTTAGGGAGATGGGAGTGAGCGGAGGGTGGTGTACATAAAATCAGAAAACAATCAGACACACAAACGAATAAACAAACAAACCTACACACGCTAACAATATCAGATTAAAGCAAATACCTGACTGGACTACAAATCAAGCAGAAAGTAACTTTCAAAGCAAAATCAATATCAGAAAAAATATGTCACAGACATGCCTGATAAATATGGCAGAAATGCCTTGAGAGGCACACATTCGAACAAAACATGATCTCTTGTCAATTTTGTTTCCCCGCATATGCATTTTGTTGCAGAGCTATATTTAGTTCTAAAAGCATCGAGTTTCAATTGATGGAATATTGAAACGAAGTTTCTGTATTGATGCATATCATAAATGTGCAGATTTTGGATGCTTTTGAAATGATCAATACTAAAAAGAGGATTATTTTGTGTCTGAACATGAATAACAGCGTTGTTCTGCCCATTTCTGAAATATTCCCAAGCTGTATGTTTTAAAATTTGTTGACTCTCTTTCAAAGTGAACGGTATGGAAATAGTTTGTACCCTCGTTCCATTTTCAGCGCCTTTTTTCGCACATCTGTCAGCAAGTTCATTGCCCGAAATTCCACAGTGTGTGTGTGTGTGTGTGTGTGGTGTGTGTGTGTGTGGTGTGTGTGTGTGTGTGTGTGTGTGTGTGTGTGTGTGTGTGTGTGTGTGTTGTCTTCAAGTTAATGTCTATACACATTAGTGATTTTAGACAACCAATATAAATGAATAAACAAGGTAGAAAAGGAGGAAGGAGGGGGGGGGGGGGTGGATAGACAGGCAACTGAAGGAGATAAAGAGATAGAGAAACAGGAGATAGAAAAAGATGAATTATAAATGGGAAAGGAAAAAGAGAAAAATGAGGATCAGAATGGGAATCGGAAGAAAAAATGTTAACATGAATAAAAATTGCAACCTATAACATAACTAGAATAACATTTTTTTAATCAGATGAACCCTTAAGGTAACAGGATAATAACATTTAAATGTGAAAATAGAATTATTAAAGGAATCTAAAAATGGTACTCTGAACAAGACCTAAAACAATGTCACAAATCAAAAGGGGTTGTACTAAAACCTCCTTCAGGGACGTTTCCGAAAAAGCAGGCAGATATGGTTTCATTTTTCTACAGTTGAAAAGTATATGTTCATTAGAAATTTTCCCACCACAAACGCATGTGATGTTGGAAGTGAATTTGGTCTTAAAAGCATTAAGTTTAAATCTATAGGCAAGGGAAGTTAAAAGCCTTAAGTTAGACAGTTGACCATACTTAGATATAAACACATCTTCAAAACTCGTTTGGTAGTCAGCAGGTGATGAGTGGCCAACATCTTCTTGTTTCTTTCTAAAATGCTTCCAGCAAGCATTCTGCAGTAGGCTATACCCTTTTTTCAGTGATAATGGGATTTTCAAATCATATGTTTCGTTTGTATAATCTGCGGAGGTTTTAGCTAGTTTATCTGCGGATTCATTGAAATGTATTCCACTGTGTGAAGGCACCCAAAGAAATGTAAGATTACTACCTCGTAGGATAAAGAAATGCACCAAATGATTAATCTCAAAAATCAAATCTTGTCTCACACTAGAATTTGAATTGCTTAAGGCATACAACACTGATTTTGAATCTACACAAAAAAGAATCTGAGTCACAGTTTTCAGAAAATCAAGCAAATAATGCAAAGCCATGAGAATGGCAGTAAATTCAGCTGTAAATATAGATCTGTGCTTTCCAATATAAAAACCTCTTTTGACCTTTAAGTAGGGGATAGTGAAAGCAGCACCAGCTTCGTGATTTTCTAGAACTGAACCATAGGTATAAACTTTGAGATGATTTGGATAATTGAGAAGTAAATGCTCATTCGCAACTGTGCCAATGCGATTTATATTCTCACTTTTCTTTGCATCAGTATAATTAATGTCAAAATGTCCTTTTTGTAATTCCCATGGAGGGATAGCACTACATGGATTACTACATTTTACCACATCTTCCTCTGATTGTTGAAAAGTATCTAGAGTTTCAGTTCTTATTGTTTTAAAACATGATATGTTTTTTGGCTCGTTTTGGGAAATCAACATCTGATCTTAAGCCAATTTCCTTTTCAACATTGTTTTCACTTAAAGAGCCTTTTAACAAATATTTAGCGATGGCAAGCTGACGACATTCATTTAAAGGAAGTACTCCTACCTCTCTATATGTTGCTATTATTGATGTATGGAAAGGAACCCCCAAGGCCAATCGAAAAGCTTTACAGTCCACGCTTTGTAATTTGTTTAATAAATGTTTTGGAGCAGTGAAAAAACCTTCTTGACCATACGTAAGCCTAGAGCGAACAAGACTTATCGCTAGATGTTTTAGTACTCTGACATCTTGGCTCCAGTATTGCTTACTAATAACTTTTTAAAAATTTAAAGTTTTTCTTGCTTTAGTTAATAAGTATTCAATGTGATAATTCCAATTTAATTTAGAGGTAATATAAACCCCCAAAAACTTTACCCTTTGTTTATATTCCAAAATATCAGACCCAATATGGAGGGATGGTAAGTTGGGTGGATCAGCACCATTGTTAAATAACACCAGATGAGTTTTCTCAGTTGATAGAGTTAGTCCATTTTCAAGCATGTAGTCATTTAATTTGTCTAATTCCATTTGATAAGCTTTTCTATAGTAATTTATATCTCTTTTTGGTGACTTCTTTTTCATGGATGCATTCATCCACATGCAAATATCATCTGCATATTGTACTAAGTTGACATTTTTGACAAACATTGAGGTAGGTCATGAAGTAATATATTAAAAAGATTGGGCGCTATTACTGAGCCTTGTGGAATACCCATTGTAGGCATGCGTGTAGTCGAATAGGAATTTCCCACCTTTGTTTGCATGCTTCTTTTCATCAATAAGTCTTTTATGTAAAAGTAGATGTTCCCAGACAACCCAATTTGTTTCAATTTATACAGTAATTTATGATGCCAAACACAATCATATGCCTTTTTATATCAAAAAAGGTTGCTAGAATGTTCTTTCTGAGAGCAAATTGATGCTTTACCTGTGTAGTCAATTTGACAAGATGGTCAATGGTTGACCTACCCTTTCGGAAACCGGCTTGGTTTTTTGGGATCACTTTATTTTTATTACAATAGAATATTAGTCTGTTTAAAACTATCTTTTCCATGAGTTTGCCTACATGCGAAGTTAATGATATAGGTCTGTAATCATTCTTATTACTTTTCGTTTTTCCTTCTTTAGGAATCGGTATTATGATAGAATGTTTCCATATTTTAGGGTTTTGTCCCTGTTCCCAACACTTTTGAAATATGTCGTGGAGCAACAGTACCCAACTGTCTGGCAAATGTTTAAGTAAGATATTAGAAATTGCGTCCACGCCTACTGATGACTTTTTATTAGTCACGGAAAGTATAGCTTCTCTCAACTCACGTATAGTAATTGGAGCATTGACATAAAGATCATCTTTACGCTGTGGATCTTGATAGTCATCATTTCTTTCTTCATTTTCCCTGAAAATTTTGTGTGTGTGTGTGTGTGTGTGTGTGTGTGTGTGTGTGTGTGTGTGTGTGTGTGTGTGTGTGTGTGTGTGTGCGTGCGTGTGCGCGCGCGCGCGCGTGCGTGCGTGCGTACGTGCGTGTGTGCGTGCGGCTGCGTGCGTCCGTGCTGTGTGTGTATGTGTGTTCGCGTGTGCTTGTGCGAATGCATATGCGTGCATGCGTGCTTCTGTGTATGCGTGGTTGTGTGTACACGCGCACGAGCACGCACGAGCACGCGCGCCTTCATGCTCTGGCGGCTATTGCGCATGCTCTGGTTGCTGTGGACTACCTGCCTGTGCAAGTGCGGCGGTAGAAGCAAAGAAAAAGAGGGTAGGGAGGGCAGGGTGGGGTGGAGCGGGAGCGGAAGGGGGAGTGTGGGGGTAGGCGGGTCAGAGGGTGTGAAAAGTAAGGAAGGTGGGGAAGCAGAGAGAGGGACAGGGGAGATACATGCAGGGTAAGCGCGCGTGCGCGTGTGAATACTGGTACGACCGTTTAAAGCGGACACTGTCACCCTCCTGTCCTGAGCTCCGCCATGGAAGGTCTATTCTGACGCTTATCCGCTGTCTGCTTGCTTGTCTGTCTGTCAGACCGATCACGCCAAATC
>CM031614.1:4572592-4580092 GCA_018398815.1 Conus ventricosus
GTAAGTTGCTGGAACGGTGCTCGGTACTTATCCTTGGAATTTATTAGTGCGTTGTATATATATATATACACGTGGAATTAACAATTCCAGGCCTAGCGTTTCTTCCGAGACCTATATATTGATATACAAACGGAGGAGACATGGGGCATCGACTTTTCAATTCCAAGTTTCATTTGTTTCACGGTGTGTGTGTGTGCGTGTGCGTGCGTGTGCGTGCGTGCGTGCGCACAATGGACCTGAGAGTCATTGTGCGGTGAAAGAAAGCGTGGGATCCGTTCACGGTGCCTGGCATACACACACACACACACAGAGGAGAGAGAGAGAGAGAGAGAGAGACAACAGACAGACAGACAGACAGACAGACAGCAGACAGAGACAGAGAGAAGAGACAGACAGACAGAGAGAGAGAGAGAGAGAGAGAGAGAGAGAGAGAGAGAGAGAGAGATGCCATCTACAGTTGTGCGGTACCTTCAGCGCCTGTTGAAGTGGAATCCGGTCTGACAGAGTCCACCCGGACGGGCAGTGAAAGATGGTACAGCCAACATGGGAAGGAAGGAGTTCTGTGAAGATACTGGTGGAAAGGGAAAGAAAGAAGGAAGAAAGACGGACAGAAAGAAAGACAGACAGAGCGAAAGAGAGAGACAGAAAGAAAAACGAAAACGAAAGAAAGAAGCCAAGAAAGACAGAAAGAAGGACAGAATGAACGAAAGACAGAAAGAAGGACAGAAAGAATAAAAGGCAGAAAGAAAGAAAGACAGAGAGAAGAAAAAAAAAGAAATGAAGGGAAAAAAGAAACAAAGAAAGACCGAAAGAAAGACAAGAAGAAAGAAAGAAAGAATGGATGAATGAAAGAAAGGAAGGGAAAAAAGAAAGAAAGAAAGAAAGATTGGAAGAAAGAAAGGAAGAAAGAAAGAAAAGAAAGAAAGTAAGAAAGAAAGGAAAAAAGAAAGAAAGAAAGATTGAAATAAAGAAAGGAAGAAAGAAAGAAAGTTAGAAAGAAAGAAAGATTGAAAGAAAGAAAGAAAGGAAGAAAGAAAGCAAGATTGAAAGAAAAAGATTGAATGAAAGAAAGGAAGAAAGAATAAAAGAAAGAAAGAAAAGAAAAGAAAGAGAAAAGAAAGAATGAAAGAAAGGAAGACAGAACAGAAAGGAAAAGAAAAGAAAGGAAAGAAAGGTGCACACAGTTACCACAGTCAACAGCAAATCTTACACCCTAGCTGGTCAGCGGGAAAGCATGAAAGGGGAGATAAACACGTACCCAATGTCTCAGTGGTCAACTTGGCTGTTAAATGACCTAAAGCTTTGTCCGTAGCACCCAATGCTGACATTAATTTTTGTGAACTCTCCCCTCTCTCTCTCTCCTCTCTCTCACTTTTCTCTCTCTCTCTCTCTCTCTCTGCCCGCAAATATGTAGAGAGTGATATATATCTCTACGTGTGCGCGCGTGTGTGTATATATGTGTGTGTGTGTGTGTGTGTGTGTGTGTGTGTGTGTGTGTGTGTGTGTGTGGTGTGTTGTCTGTCTGTCTGTCTGTCTGTCTGTCTGTCTGTCTGTGTCTGTGTCTCTGGTGTCTGTGTCTCAAGTCGAGTGTGTGTGTGTGTGTGTGTGTGTGTGTGTGTGTGTGTGTGGTGTGTGGTGTGTGTGTGTGTGTGTGTGTGTTGTGTGTTGTGTGTGTGGTGTGGTGTGTGTGTGGTGTGGGGTGTGTGTGGGGTGAGTGAGTAAGTGAGTGAGTTGTGTGTGTGTTCGAACTTTGAACACACACACACACACACACACACACACACACACCACACACACACACACACACACACACACATGCGCGCGCGCGCGCGCGCGAAACGCCGGCACGCGCTCTTCTGTGTTTTTGTGCGCGAGATGGAGAGAAGAAAGAAAGAGATGGGGAGAGAAAACTGAACTCAAGCGGCAACGACTCTAATTGCTCAGCCAGTCGCGAGACCAGTTAACTCCCCTCCGGGGTTCATAATTCCCTCCTTGTGAGCGGCTCGTGAGAAGTAAAGTAGTTTGGAAAATATCAACAGTTCAAACACGCTCCCACTTGCAGCTCCAATGCGGGGGCGGGAAGGGGGGCGAAGACGAAGGAGGAAGAAGAAGAAGGAAGAAGAAGGTGGAGGAGGAAGAAGAAGGAAGAAGAAAAAGGACGAAGAAGAAGGAGGGGGAGGAAGAACGAGAAGAAAGAAGGAGGAGGAGGAGGAAGAAGAAGAGGAGAAGAAGAAAGGGGGAGGGGGAAGAAGAAGAAGAAGGAAGAAGAAGAAGAAAAAAATGAAAAAGAAGAAGGACTGACGAGTGGCAAATTTGGAGAAATGGTAAACAAACGGGGAGAGAAACAGAAGGGAAAAAGAAGAAGAAGAAGAAGAAGAAAAGTAGAAGAAGGAGAAGAAGAAAGAAGAAAAGGAACAACAACAACAACAACAACAACAACAACAAGGAGAAGAAGAAGCAGGAAGAAGAAGAGGAAAAGAAGAAAAGAAGGAGGAGGAGCAGGGAAGGGGAAAAAAAGAAAGGAGAAGGAAAAGAAGAGGAAAAAAGAAGGAGGGGGAGGAGGAGAAGGAGGGGGAGGAGGGGAGGGGAGGGAGAGGGGGGCAGAGAAAAAGGGGAAGAAAGGAGAAGAAAAGGGGAAAAAGAATAAGGAGAGCATAAGAAGAAGAAGAAGAAGAAGAAGAAGAAAGGGGGGAGGAGGAAGGGGGGGAGGAGGGAGGAGGAGGAGGAGGAGGAGAAGAAAAACAACAGCAACAACAACAGCATCATCAACAACAGAACAACAAGACCCAGAGGAGCCAGAAGTAAAAGAACAAGCACCAACAAGAAAGGGCGAGAACAAAAAAAGAAGAGATGAGTAAAGAAGAAAGAGAAGAGAAGGGGACAAAAGTAATCGAAAGGGCACAGAACAACAGTAATCAGAAAGGGCACCCGAACAACAGTAATCAGAAAGGGCACAGGAACAACAGTAAATCAGAAAGGGCACAGAACAACAGTAATCAGAAAGGGCACAGAACAACAGAATCAGAAAGGGCACAGACAACAGTAATCAGAAAGGGCACGAACAACAGAATCAAAAGGCACAGAAAAACAGTAATCAGAAAAGGGGACAGAACAACAGAAATCCCGAAAGGCAACAGAAACAACAGTAATCAAAAGGCACAGAACAACAGTAATCAAAAGGGCAAAAGAAAAACAGTAATCAAAAGGGCAAAAGCAACAACAGAACAGAAAAGGCACAGGAACAACAGTAATCAGAAAGGGCACAGAACAACAGTTCAGAAAGGGCACGAAAAACAGTAATCAGAAAGGGCACAGAAACAACAGTAAACAGAAAGGGCACAGAACAACAGTAATCAGAAAGGGCACAGAACAACAAGTAATCAGAAAGGGCACAGAACAACAGTAATCAAAGGGCACAGAAAAACAGTAATCAAAAGGGCACAGAACAACGAAAAGTCCCAGGAAGAAAGAAAAAAAAAAAGACGAAGTCTGGCCGTAAAGAGCAAATAGGGAAAACAGCCGGAGGCGATGATGATGATGATGATGATGATGATGATGATGATGATGATGATGATGATGATGATGATGATGATGATGATGATGAAGACACCAGGAGAATTTAAAGGAGAAAATCACAAACGGACAACGACGTCGAACAAAATGAAAACAAAAAGTGAGAGCGGGAGAACGACTAGAAGGAGAGAAAAAGGAGGAGAAGGTGGGGGGGGGGGGGGGGGGGGGTGTAATGATGCGCAACAGAAGACGAAGGGAGAACAGGAAAAAAATGAAAAGGAAGAAAAAAAAACAGGAGAGATGAAGAACTGGAGAAGGAAGGAAGAAAAAAAAAGAGGAGAATTCGACAGAGAAGAAAAGTAAGCGAGCAAGAGTAGAAAAATGACAACAACAGAAAAGGGAGCAAGAAGAGAGGAAAAAAGAAAGACAATGAGAGAAAGAAGAATATAACAAAAGACGAAGAGGAGCAGAACAAGGAAGTGAAGAAGGGACAGGTAGAGAAGAAGAAGAAAGACGAAGAGTGAGAAGAATAGAACGAAGACGACCGAGGCAACGACGAAAACAGAAGAAGAAGAAGAAGAAGAAGAAGAAGAAGAAGAAGAAGAAGAAGAAGAAGAAGAAGAAGAAGAAGAAGAAGACGAAGAAGAAGAAAAGGAAGACGAAGAAGAAAAGATCAAGTCAGAACCAAGGAGGAGCAGATCAAGGAGAAAAAGAAGAATAAAAATAAAACGATATACCCCCTCACTCCCCCCCCCCCCCCTTATCTTCCCCCCCCCCCCCCTCCCCAGCGCCCCTTTACTTCCGCCGTGACACGTCGCCTGGAATGTCCTTGACAACCCGCTAATAGACCACGGCAGTCGGCTAACGAGGCAAACAAACCCATCTGATTGGTCGCCATCGGTGATTGCTGGAAAAAACCTGATCGTCCCTGCGCGCGTGGGGCGACGGAACTGGATCGGGAGCCGCTCAGCTGGAACTTGGAGCCATTATTGAGATCAGGTGCCAGGGCGGAGGGGTTAAAAAGGCAGGGCCAAGGAAAGCCAGGATGTTGCTCAAACTTTGAAATCACCGAGCTGTTCCCCACGTCAGGGCTGAAGTTGCTGGGGTTAATGTAATGGGGGAATGGATTAGTGGTTTCTCTCGCCGATCCTGATGACGTCTGCAGAATCTGGGGGAAAGGCTCGTGAACAATGAAGATGTACGTAAAAAAAACACACACACAAAAAACTAGCCGTCGCCCCTCCCTCCCCCACCCCATCATCTCCAGTCCCATCCTCCCCCAACTGCCCCTCCCTCTCCCCCCCACCCATCATCCCCAGTCCCATCCTCCCCCAACTGGCCCCTCCCTTCCCCCCCATCATCCCCAATCCCATCCTCCCCCAACTGGCCCCTCCCTCCCCCCCCCCATCATCCCCAGTCCCATCCGCCCCCAACTGGCCCCTCCCTCCCCCCCCCCCATCATCCCCAGTCCCATCCTCCCCCAAATGGCCCCCTCCCTCCCCCCATCATCCCCAGTCCCATCCTCCCCCAACTGGCCCCTCCCTCCCCCCCCATCATCCCCAGTCCCATCCTCCCCCAACTGGCCCCTCCCTCCCCCCCCCCATCATCCCCAGTCCCATCCTCCCCCAACTGGCCCCTCCCCCCCCCCATCATCCCCAGTCCCATCCTCCCCCAACTGGCCCCTCCCTCTCCCCCCTATCATCTACAGTCCCATCCTCCCCCCAACTGGCCCCTCCCCCCCCCCCCCCATCATCCCCAGTCCCATCCTCCCCCAACTGGCCCCTCCCTCCCCCCCCCATCATCCCCAGTCCAATCCTCCCCCAACTGCCCCCCCCCCCCCCCCCCATCATCCCCAGTCCCATCCTCCCCCAACTGGCCCCTCCCCCCCCCCCCCCCCATCATCTCCAGTCCCATCCTCCCCCAACTGGCTCCTCCCCCCCCCCATCATCTCCAGTCCCATCCTCCCCCAACTGGAACCTCCCTCCCCCCCCCCCCCCATCATCCCCAGTCCCATCCTCCCCCAACTGGCCCCTCCCTCCCCCCCCCCATCATCCCCAGTCCCATCCTCCCCCAACTGGCCCCTCCCCCCCCCCCCCCCCCATCATCTCCAGTCAAATCCTCCCCCAACTGGCCCCCTCCCCCCCCCCCATCATCCCCAGTCCCATCCTCCCCCAACTGGCCCCTCCACCCCCCCATCATCCCCAGTCCCATCCTGCACCAACTGGCCCCTCCCTCCCCCCCCCCCATCATCTCCAGTCCCATCCTCCCCCAACTGGCCCCTCCCTCCCCCCCCCCCCCATCATCCCCAGTCCCGTCCTCCCCCAACTGCCCCTCCCCCCCCCCCCCCATCATCTCCAGTCCCATCCTCCCCCAACTGGCCCCTCCCCCCCCCCCCCCCCCCATCATCCCCAGTCCCATCCTCCCCAAACTGGCCCCTCCCTCCCCCCCCCCATCATCCCCAGTCCAATCCTCCCCCAACTGGCCCCTCCCTCCCCCCCCCCATCATCCCCAGTCCCATCCTCCCCCAACTGGCCCCTCCCTCCCCCCCATCATCTCCAGTCTTATCCTCCCCCCAACTGGCCCTTCCCTCCCCCTCCCATCATCTCCAGTCCCATCCTCCCCCAACTGGCCCCTCCCTCCCCCTCCCCATCATCTCCAGTCCCATCCTCCCCCAACTGGCCCTCCCTCCCCCTCCCCATCATCTCCAGTCCCATCCTCCCCCAACTGGCCCCTCCCTCCCCCTCCCCATCATCTCCATCCCATCCTCCCCCAACTGGCCCCTCCCTCCCCCCTCCCCATCATCTCCAGTCCCATCCTCCCCCAACTGGCCCCTCCCCTCCCCCTCCCCATCATCTCCAGTCCCATCCTCCCCCAACTGGCCCCTCCCTCCCCCTCCCCATCATCTCCAGTCCCTCCCTCCCCCAACTGGCCCCTCCCTCCCCCCCCCATCATCTCCAGTCCCATCCTCCCCCAACTGGCCCCTCCCTCCCCCTCCCCATCATCTCCAGTCCCATCCTCCCCCAACTGGCCCCTCCCTCCCCCTCCCCATCATCTTCAGTCCCATCCTCCCCCAACTGGCCCCTCCCTCCTCCCACTCATCATCTCCAGTCCCTCCCTCCCCCAACTGGCCCCTCCCTCCTCCTCCCCTCACCCCCTTCCCTCCCTCCATTTTCACTGCGCCAATTGAAGGCACTCATCACTTCCTGTTGGTCTGACTGGCTGTGTGCGTTCCCCCCCCCCCCCCCCCCCCCCCACTCTGTTCAGGTTTTTTTTTCCCCGACTGTTCACCGCACTTCGTCACCCATATTGCACTATCAAATCATTAAGTTTGAAGCTCACATCAAAGAAGGCAAGGGGACACTATCTTCGTCTTTTATTGATCTTTGTTCTATTATGTTATAAAGAATACTTACAAGTATAGCGCCCGTCCTCGGTTAAGACCACGCTCTCAGCGCTTAACAACCCACATTCCGTTTCACACGACGGGCTGCCTACCAGGGTAGAGCCGACTGACGAGCTGTCTGCTGGAGCTACATTCAATCGTTTCCCCCGTGTCATTCGTTCCGTCAATATCACTCGGTCGGTTCCCCCCCTCCCCCCCCCCCCCCCCCCCCCCCCCCATTTCATTCTTTCGATTTTTCATGCAGGGTGCGGTATGTGTAAGGTGGCATCAATGGTGACGGCCAACTTGTCCTTTTCCTCTGAAAGCTGGCGATGGGATTTCACGTGTGTGTGTGTGTGTGTGTGTGTGTGTGTGTGTGTGTGTGTGTGTGTGTGTGTGGTGTGTGTGTGTGTGTGTGGTGTGTGTGTGTGTGTGTGTGTGTTTGCTTGTGTGTGTGTGTGTGTGTGTGTGTGTGTGTGTGTGTGTGTGTGTGTGTGTGTGTGTGTGTGTGTGTGTGTGTGTGTGTGTGTGTGTGTGTGTGTGTCTGTTTGTGTCTGTGTGTCTGTGTGTGTATGTGTGTGTGTGTGTGTTGTGTTGTGTGTGTG
>CM031614.1:4592592-4612592 GCA_018398815.1 Conus ventricosus
TATTTTCCAAAAAAAAGGGTTTTAGGTTTAAATTCTTTTTCACAATTTTCCCCCCTCTTTTATGAAAATTTTAAAAAAAATGCCCCAAACCCCTCCCCCCCCAAACTAATTTTTTAAAACCGAAAAATTAGGGAATTGAAAAATTTTCATAATCGCAAAAATTCAGTTTTCCCCCCCCCCCCCCCCCCCCGGGTAAAGCTCAAAAAAAACATTGGGGAGGGCCTTCCCCCATCATATAATTTTTTAAAATCAGTGCTCAGTTTCATCCAAATAACAAAAAGGGTAAAAAAAGTAATGCAAAAATCGAGCGGATTTTTCCCCCCTTTAAAAGTAGTTTTTTTTTGGCCCCAAAAAACAAATCTTTTGTGACCTGATTTGTAAAACTTTAAAAGCCAAAACTTTTTTGGGCTAGCTCTTTTCAAAAAAAATTAAAATTTTCATTTTTCGGGTTCGAATGTTAAAAAATTTTTTTTTAATTTTTTGAAATTTTTAAAAGTTTGAGAGAAATGCCAAATTTTTTACCTTGCTTTTTTTAGTGGGGCAAAAAAAACCCCGTAAAAAAACCCTCAGGTTTTTGTTAACGGTTAGCTTTTGACCCACAATTTTTTGTAATCTTATTTTTCCTTTTTGGGGTTTTCGCTTTTAAAAAAAACCCTTCGACTTTGAAGAAAAATTTCTTTGGAGCCGCAAACCTTTTTTGGGCCCCGCAATTGTTATTAATGGGCATTTTTTCAAAAAACGAAGGAGGGTTCTTTTTTGGTTTATTTTTAAAAACCCTTTTTTTTAAAAACGAAAAAAAAAAGGAAGCTTTCCCAAAAAAACGGCGAAAAATTTTCGGGGGGGGCCGAAACTAAAAAATCATAAAAAAATAGAAACCCAAACCCAACCCCAAACATTTTGGACCCGACTCCCTTTTTTTCTTTTTTAAAAAGGTGATTTTATTTTCCATTTAAAACTAAAGGATAAAACCCCCCCCTATTAAAAAAAACGAGCCAATCCAAAAAGCGTGGTTTATTCATCCGATTGCATTTTTAATAAACCAGAAAAAAATTTTGGGCTTTTTCTTGTGCATCAACGGGTTTTGGATTTGGCGTAAATGCGTTTTTTAAAAAAATCACCAAAAATCCTTTGGTGAGGTAAATTGTACAGATTTCATTTTTTTTTAAAAACCCTTCAACGTTTTTTTGTCTGAAAAACTGCAAGCGCCATTACCAAATGACAAAAAAATTTAAAATTTTCCCACTCAGCAACAGAATGGGACAAAAAAACCCTTTTAAAAGGGATCGAAACGAATTCAAAAATTAAAAACAAAAAAGACTTGAGAAAAAAGTTGGATTTTTAATCTTTGGCCTGGGCCCGTCATTTTTTTCCCAGGGCCCCCGCAAAAGAAAGTAAAAACTAGAGCCCGGGGGTTTCTCCTTTTCAAAAATTGGGAAACGGGGCCCTGGCCCATAAAAGAAAAAGGCCAAAAAACGCAAGGGAGGGGCAATTTTATCTTGCCCTTCAAAGGCCTAACTAGAGGGGGAATGGAACGAAAAAAACGCCCTCAAATTCGTAAATACTTTTGGTGTTTTGCTGGGTTTTCGAAAGCACAGGCAAGATCGGGGCAAAACCTGATTCTTTTTTTTACTGGTTTTGGGTTCACAAAAACAAAACTTGGGGAAAATTTAAGGACCCTTTAAATTCCCAACCTGTTTTTTTGGGCCTTCAAGTTTTAAAAAGGAAACCCCAAAATTTTTAAAATTTACCAAAAACGAAAGTAATTTTGCTGTTGGCCCCCTGGTTTAAAAAACTGGGGGCTTTTTCTGACCTCGACTCCAGGGTAGGAATAATAATAAACAAACAAAAAATAAATTCTTATAGCGGGAAATTTGAACAAAGGGTTTTGGGAAAAACGAAAAAAAATTCTGGGGCCATAATTTTAACAAACAAAAAAAGAAAAAAAACCCCCAAAAGATTAAGTCACTAATCCCCGAATTTCCAAACCCCCCCCCAAAGTCATTGAAGACTCACCCAAAGCTCGCGGACCTGTTCGCGATGAAAAAGAATATAAAAAGGAACAGCGTTTTGTTTTTTTTGGTTTAAAACTGGCATGGGAATTAAACTTGGTTTTTAAACCTTACTAAATAGAAACCCCAAAACTTTTTTCAAAAAAAAAATTTGCCCCATAAGGCTGGGGCCCATAAACCCAACTATTTTGCTTGCAGAAAGACAAAAGCCAGCTGAAAATACTCCCCAAAAATTTTCCCTGGTAAAGCGCCCCCGGGTTTTTAAACTACTAATTTTTTTAATAAATTTTGCAAGATTTTTTAAACTTTTTTTTTACCCATAAATTTACCCGGGGCGTTTGGCGGCGGGGGCACTGAATTTTGCCCCCAAAACCCCCTGCCTGAAAAATACCCCATCCCCAGTTTACTTTTTGCAAATAAAAAGGGCCCAGTTTTTTAAAAGCTTGCAAAAGTACTCCCTGCTCTCTAAACAATGTTCTTTTCTTTTTTCTACTTTTTGCGTCTTCAAATAAAATTTTTTCGAAATTTTTCCCCTTTTCTTTAAACAACATTTATTTTCGAAAAAGGGGCCCGGGTTTAAAAGCTTTCACTTCTAGCCCTTTTTGCTCCCTTGTTAAAAGATTTTTTAGTCTTTGGGGGTTTTTTTTTTTTTTAAATTTATCAGGCCCAAAATTGGCGCCCATCAGCCCAAGGGTTTTTCTTTTTTCTTTTTTTAAATATGCCCCCTAGTTCACCTAGTTTTTGCTAAATTTTTTGGGTTAAATTTCGCCTCTAAATGGTTCTTAAAGTACGACCCAAGGGCTAAAAATTTTTCTCGCATAGGCAAGGGGAATCTTTAAATTTGGGTTTTTTAAAAAACGCTTTTTTCTTCTGAAAAACTGGTTTTTTGCTTCAAATTGTTTTTAAAAAAATTCCCTCCCTGTTTGATTTAATTTTTTAAAATTCCAAGTTTTGGGGCTTTTGGTTATCTGCGGGAGTTCTTGTATTGTTTTTTTTAAAGTTTGGGGAAAATGCCTCCGCCCTTAATTTCGGTCTAGCAAGCCAAGGCTTTTGATCTTTCCACTGAGTCTTTTTTCTAATTGAACCCCAAGCTAAAAACTTTAAATGGGTGGGGTTTGGGTTTAAGCCGAAAAAAGTCCCCTTTTGATCGTTTTTTACAGACAAATGCCCAAACCCCTTCTAATTCAAACTTTTGGGGGGTCTAAAAATTTCGGGAGGTTTTTTGGGGCCAAAAAACTTTGAAAAATTTCTTCGAAAACCTATTCGGGTTAATTCACGCTGCAATGAGAGCTTTGAGCGTTTCCGGGTGTAAAAGGGGATCTTTTCCACTCTTTTTTTTTCTCCACATCAAAAAAAACAAAAACTTCTTCCCCTTTAAATTCCGCCATTTTTTTAAAAAAATTTAAACTTTTTATTTTGCTTCATAAAAAGGGCCACAAAAAAAAACCCAAAAGGCTCGTTTCTTGACCCGCATAAAAACTGAAAGAGCCCCATGGCGTGAAGGGAAAAAAACCCCGGAAAAATTATTTTTTCCAAATAATCCATCTACTATTGAGGGCAGATAAAATTTTTTTACTGTAAAATTTCCAAAAAATTTTAAAGGACTGAATTGATTGTGCCATTCAGCGCGTCTTATTTTCCCAAAAATAAGGCCCGATTCAACAAAAAGACCCAAACGGGAAAAGGAACAAAAATTTTGGGCCCGGGCAATCTTTAAAAAATTTCTAAAAAAATTGGGGGGGCAAAAAAATTTTTTCTTTACACAATGCAGACATATTTTTAACCTTTTCCCCTGATCTATGGCTAACGGGAATAAAAAGGGATATCTTGCTTTTTAAAGGGAATCAAAAATGAAGGGGAAGCACAAAAAAAACATAGAAAGGCGCGGAAAATACAAAGACGTCAAAAAAAAAATTAAGCCAAATTTTTGCGTAGGGAAATCGCTTTTTCCATTCCCAAAAGAAATTTTGATTTTTTAAAAAGCGAAAGCACCATACTTTCAAAGGAAAGCATTAAAAAACAGTTTGTCAAATGAACAAACTTTTAATTTTTAAAAAACGGGTTTTTAAAAATCCAACACCGAAGAAAAAGTAAAAGAAATTTCTGAATCTCGTTAGAGTTTGACGTTTTTTTAGCAACCCTTTTTTAGCAACAAAGGGCGCCCCAAAAAGAACCTTTTCCCCAATATATTACGAAAGAGTAAATTAAAATCAAACCCAAAAAAATTCCCAGAAGCAGGGCAGACACTAAGGGAAATTTTAAATTTTTTTAAAAAGGTTGCAGCAAAAAAATCGTTTTTAAAAGGAATTTTTTTGGGCTGTGCGAAATGAAAAACCTTTTTCAAAAGAGGAAGGAAAATTTTTTTAACCCCAAAAAAACAAAAGGGTACAAGGGTTCGTTTGAGGGAATTCCAACCCCAAATTCCCCTAGGGGCCCAAAAACCCCTTTTATCACATTTTGTTTAAAATAAGAAAATTTTTTTGGGAGGGGGGGAGGTGTGGGAAACCCAAACCAGGGCCCTTTGCGTCAAAAGGGTTTTTAACAACCTTCAAAAAGAAAGGCTTGATGAAAAAAATTTAACAACGAAATAGGGTTTATGGATTGCCTAAGGCAACAGAGGATAACATTTTCCCAAGGGAAGGGGGAAACGTGAGAGACGTAATAAAAAAACCAAATTGATAAAAAAGGGAAGAAGCCGATAAACCGCTTAAATTCCCTTTGTTTTTAATTTAATATACGCAGCTAAATTTTGGGGTAAATAACAGATTAAAGATGATTATACAAAATTTTTTTTAAATTTAAAAAAGCTTTTCTTTTTTCAGGTTTACCCCAAATTTGGCCCCCAGCGCCGCAAAAAAGAAGAGAAGAAAAAACCCCAAAACAAAAAAAAACCTTTTAGTTTAAACAAAAAATTACGAAAAGGGCAGCAAGTTTTAGAGCAAGAACCTTTCAAAATACAGCAAAACCAAAGAAGGTTTTTCTGCGGCCTTTAATGCTGTTACATATTTTTAATACTGGAGCAACCGACTAAAAGGGTGCCCCTATCACAAAAACGAGTGTTGGTCTCTTTAGCAACAGGCAAAAGGGGAAACCCGCAGCTTTACCTCAAGGGGGTTTTGGGTCTTTAGCTCTGGGCCTGTGTTCATTAGCCGTAGTGCTGTTTAGAAAAAAATTAAAAACTAAACCCCAAAAAGCACACAAGCTAGGGTTTCAACTAAAAACACTAAACTAGCTTTTTTAAAAAACTGACAAAAATAAAGCGCTTGTTGACCCCAAAACATCAGGGATAAAGAATTTAATCTTTTTACCCCCCGATTTTAAATGACTACAAAAGAAAAAAGTTTAAATCTTAAAAGGGAAGGCAGGACTTTTTTTTCCCCTAAAAAAGCCGACCCCGAGCAGATAAAAAAAGGAATCCCTTTTAAAAAAAAGGGAAAACGAGACATAAAACTCGTTCAAAACAGCTAAAATTAACAACACCGAAGGGTGTTTAAACTTTATTTTTTATGAGCCCAAAAGCGCAAAAAGACCGTTGATTTGGTTCTAAATTAAAGTTTTTTTTTTAAAAATTTTTAAATAAATTTTTTTGGGCTTAAAAAAAGAAGGCCAGAAAGGCTAAGAAAAAATAAGGACAAACAAAATTTTTTTAAAAGGAAACACGAGAGAGAGCTTTTTTATCAAAGAGCACTGAATGATATGATTTAGAAGTCATTGCCCCCAAAAAAAGAACAGGAAAGGGTGTTGTACATGCTATTTCTAAATTTCCCAAATTAAACTAACAAAGACCCCCAGTTAAAGTAAAGTTAGTTTTTTTTAAATCGACTATAAAAAACAATAAATGAAGAAAATCTAAATTTGGGGTCTAAACTAAACAACAGAAAAATTCTTTCCTCTAATGACTTAACACCCGGTTGGGGCAGGGCGAGCTGCTTACAACCCCAATTCAAAAAGCTGGCCCCTGAAGAAGCTAAAATTAGAAGGGGTCGGGGTTTGGGCAGAGGGGGAAGGGCTAAGAGTTAGAAAAAAACCGGGTAAGAAAGGCCCCCGATTGTAGGGAAGGGCTTAAAATTCCCCTACCTCGGGAGTTTGGGTTTTAAAAAAGAGCAGTTTTTAAAACCCAAAAAAAATTTTTTAAAAACAAATGTTTTTATGTGGTGCCCTTCTTGCAAAAAGGCTTTCACAAAGTTCCCGAACACGCAAAGAGGACAAAATATCGGCAAAACGCCCAAAGATCAAATTTTAATGGAAATATTTCCCTTTTCCCGTTAGTGAAAACCAAAAAATTTAACATTTTGGAAGAAAAAACAACCCAAAACTTGGGTTTAAAGTATACACATGGGATGAGGAAAAAAATTTTGGTTTCCAAATTTAAAATTTCCAAAACAGACCAACAAAAGGGGAACCATCCAAAAGCATTGGACTTTCTCCTAATGTTTTCGCCCCCAGGGCGGCCCCCTTTACAAAATTGATACCACAATGAGCAATTAATTTGGCATACTCCCAAAAAACCCAAAAAATAAAAATACAAAAATTCCAGAAAATGTTTTAAAAAGAAATTCCCCTCTGGCAAGCCGCAATGAACATATAAAACATTTTTAAAAAGTTTTGTTAAAAGTAAACAAACCAAAAAACGGCCCCCCCGGATCTAAAATTAGTTTTAAAAAACTTTTTAAAAGGCTGCAAACAATCCATTCGTAGTTTACGCCGACTTTGGGGGGTCGGGTTATTGGGTTTCCCAAAGAAAAGGGGAAACCCCCACAAAAACTTTGAAAAACAGTCTTTAAAGATTAAAACATCAGATTTTTCAATTTTCCTTTATTAATTTTTAGGTCGGATGGCGGTTTTATTTTAGAGGGGAGAATTATATAGGGGCCAATGGCCTTTCAGAAAACTTTTTAAACGCTTTCAAAAGTGCGTAATGACTGTTCAATTTAAACAAAAATTAAACTGAAAACATAATGAAAGCCGAAGGGCCCAAAAAACATAAGACCAGCCAAAGCAATTTTTGGATTTTCGGTTTTAAAACTAACGCCCCCAAAAGGTAAACCCCACAGTAAGAGACCATGATCACATTTTGTGGGAAAATTTAAGGGGGGAGCGCACAGTAAATGCAATCTTTAACTAAAGTTTGATCCCAAAGACATTGGGAAACTGCCTGTAATTTTTTCACAACTTGGGAGGTTTTTGACCCCCCAACCCTTTAAAAAGGGAAACAGTTTAAAGAAGGGCCCTCAGGGAACATCATTGCAAAAGTCATCAGAAAAAAACATGGTTTTTCCCCCTTTAAAAAAACATGTCTTTTTTTTGACTCTAAGAACACAAATGGGTTTTAATTTTTGTCCCCTGGCCCCTGCCTAAAAATCCTGCCAAAAACGGAAGAAAAAATTTTTACCCAAAAGCTTTAAAAAAGGGCTTTAAAACCCTTTTGAGTACATGAACCCTTGGGAAAGGTTTTTACGAAGATACACTTTCCCCCTAAAGGCGGGTTTTTTTTTCTAGTCTTAAGGAAAAAGGGCATTTGCGACTCTGATTACCAACAAACCAAAGTGCGGGCCGAAGTTAGATTTTAAAACGAAAAGGGGAGACCATCAGCCCCCCTACTTGATGGCCAAAGAAAGTTGTTGGGGGAAATTTTTTGAAAAATTAAATGGAAAAACCTGCATGAAAAATTAAAAGTTTTTATCCTGCGCAATTTCATTTCGCCCCGGGGGTGAGTTGGGGGCTTTCTTAAATTTTACTGGGGTACAAATTTTATTTATTGTCCCAAATTTAAAACCCCCGATTCCGATGATTGAAAACGGGTTTGGGGTTTAAGGGAATTTGTATGGGGTCCGGGATCATTACTGGGAAAACAAAAAAAACAAAAACTTGGACGATTATGATCCCAGGGAAAAGGTCTAAATATCTTTTGAAAAGATGCAAACAAACTGTAAGGGTTTGGGGGAAAAGGGGCAATCGTTCCAAAAAAGCAAATTTAAAATGTACAAGTTACGGGAAAAAAATTCAAAAAAACATTAAAGTGGTTTGGGCATTTTAAACCCCCTGAACAACCCGCGTGGGTTTTAATTTTTAGAAGTTTACATTTGAAAATCCTCATGAACTCCATGACCGCCCTAATGACTTCCATTACAGCAGAAAGTCCAAAAAATGGGTCCAAAGGGAACCCCCCTAAACTTTTGCCTTAAACTTCGAGGCCCCCAAAAAAAAAAATGTCCCGCCCTTTAAAAACAAACTAAAAATTTTATTTAAGACATGGTTAAGTTTTACAGCAGTTTATCGCCCTAATTTCTTTTGGGTCAAGAACAGTTTTTGAAACCATACCTCATGAAAAAAACACTGATCTTTTAAAATAAAACCCAATGCCTCAGAAAAAGACTTTTTTTAAACGATGAACAACAGCGTTTTTGGGGGAAAAACTATGGAAACCGCACAAGCCAAAAGACTTTAGATTAGTCACCAAAGGGGAACGAAGGGAAAATTTTTCGACTTTAAAACCTAATTATTTAGGACTTTAGAAAATATTCATGATCACCTTTTGGCATAATGATTGAAAAAAAAAGAAAGTCAAATTTTGAAAAAACCTGTATTTAATTTGGGGTTTTCTGTTTTTGAATTACAAATTTTGATGTTAGAGTTTCTTTAAAGACTACTTTTTAAACCCCTTTTAATCCTAGTCCCGAGTACTTTAAAACAGATAAAAGATAGTTTTGTTAAAGATATTTCCCACTGAAATAAAAAAACTAAAAGGGCATGGAAAATTTGGGGAAAAAAGCTAAAAAACATTCGGGGGGAAAAAAAACGGGCCCCAAATTTTCCTAAAGACTCGCCTTTTCATTCAATTACTAACCAAAAAAGGTTTTTTGGAAAAATGAAGGAAAGAATTTCAGGAAAGGGGGATCAAGGGGGTTTGTTTTGGTTTTTGGTCAAAAATGTACATTTTCGAGCCCCGGGGAAAAAACCTTTGAAAGCAAAGGGGAAAATCCGCACGTTGTGCAGCAACATACACATTTTACAACCTTTAAAAAAAAAAGAAAACAAATTTTTTGGGGAAAAAACTTTTTTTAATCATGAAAACGTAAAAACCCGCGATCTAATCTACATGAATCAACACAAACTGTTTTTTAACAAAGAATCGAAAAGAAACAAACACAAAACGGTGTTTGTTAATCCCCGAGTTTTCCCTAATTTTCCCTTTGGGGACTGGAGAAAAACCCTTTAAATTAAAAATTTAAACGGAAAATGAGCCCGGCGGATTATTGCAGTTCTTCCCTTTCCCAAAAATCTTTGAGGAGCTGGTTGGGTTTTTTTTTGGGCAGTTTCTCGTAAAAAAACACGGGGGGATTCATTTTTACAATTTTTTTTTTCGTACGGGTCCAAAACTCCCCAAAAAGGATCAGTTTTCCCTGATGCGAGTTTCCCCTTCTGCTTCCCCCGGTAAATAAAGGTACCTTTCTTCAATCCAAATGGTAAAAAATTTTTTCGGAATTTAAGACTCTCCTTCACAACATTTATTTTTTTTTCTTTGATTGCTTTTTACTGGGTTTAGCCCTTTAAATTTTTTCATTATTTTTTTTGCGCGGGAAAAATGAGGGCCAAAAATTTTAAACCCCCTTCTGTGTTGCGAGAATTGTCAAAACCCTCTCTGGAAACTGGTAGGAAAAATGTTTTTTTTGGGTAACTGTTGTTAAAAATTTTCCCCACTAAAGCCCGTGATCGTTAACTCCCCCCCCAAAGCCCCCTTTTTAATAGTAACTCTGTGTTTTAAAAAAAAAATTGATTCACTTGGCCCTTTTAAAATTCTTTTTTCCAAACATCGACTTTAATCATGCGAGGATAAGTTAAAGGGCCCCCGTTTATAAATCAGTTTTTTATGGAAAAAACAACAGCAGAAACACTCTTTTTGTTTTTGGCTCCGCATCTTTTTATCTGAAGCCATGCAATGACTGTGAGTGGGGTACTTAAAAAACATTTCGCAATCCTATCCGAGGGTAAATATAGAAGACCATTTGATGGGTTTTGGGGGTAATTTTGTTTACAAAGTGCGGTCTCCCGTATTCGTTCCTAGGCCCGGTAAATAAATTTGCCAAAAAACGCTTTTTTAGGGTAACCATTCCTTTTCCTGTTTTGTTCAAATGACCAAACCCGCCCCCTTGGCTTTTTTATTTTTATTGGGTGGATGCCCTTCCAATATCCTTTGGGGGGGAAAAATAGATTTTGTTTATTTTTTTTTCAGCCAATATTAAATTTTCAACAAAATACACGACGGCTACCAACGACAATAAACCCGATTTTTGCATCTTTTGTTTTTCTGATGGGTTTATAAAAGGCCCCTGGGGGGGGGGAATTTTTTGGGGGGGGCAAAGCTCGATTGGTTTTGGGCCGTTACTAGATAAAAATTGTTTTAAAAGCTTTTATCCCCAAAATTTTTAAATTGTAACCCGCATGCCCCTGTCTTTTCAGTGTGTCCCTTAATAAAATCTAACTCTCAAGTCCCCTGCCTTTCAAAGGCCCTCCTTTGGGGCATTTCTAGTTGCCCAAGCTTTTTTTATGTCTTTTTCTCTCGCCGTCATTCCCCGTTTACTAAATGGAAAAACTTTTCTTCCGCTAAAAGCAAGGCATTCACCACAGCGCGCCCTATCATTAAATTTCGAGGAACCATTTTTTATAAATGGGATTTTTTTTTTTTACATATTTTATTGTCGGAATTTTTCCTTGCTTAACTAGAAAATCCCTTTTTTTAACAACCGAACTGCCCAAAGAAAGCAAACACTTTTGGGTAATCCTCAAAATCTATTTGCCAAGATCTGGGTGGTTTTAAATTTTTAACAGGCTTTTTACCAAGGGAAAGAATCCAAAACTTTTTCCTCCAAAAAACAGCAAAAGGTATACAAGGTTAAACAAAAAGTTTTTTTTTTTTGGTGCCCATTTTTATAAAATAAAAAAAATTATAAAAAATTAAAAAACATGAACAGGGGAAGAACTCTACGCTACAAGGCGGCCTAAACCCCCCTGAACTTATTAATGACCAAGTTTTATGATTTAAGCTATTAAAGGGCCCAAAAAAGGGGGAGCTGGGAAATTTTTTAAGGGAGCAAGGGAAAAAAAAAACATTTTCCCCGGAACTGAATTCAGCATTGAAAAAAATTCAAAAAGATGTCGCCACAAGCATTATAAAGTAAACAAACCCTTATGAACGCAGCGGGGGCTAGAATGGTAAAAGGTGTGGGGCAAACGGTTCCCTTTGTTTTTTACACTAAACTGCAGTAATTTGCTCCCATTGATTCGAACAAGATCTTTCGTAAGATTTAACGCAAGAAACCAGTTTTAAAATAAAACATTTGAGCCCCTAGGGTGTATTCAAACTAAGTTTTGGGAAAATTGTTTAACGCCTTAATTTAGGGGTTTTAAAAACTTTTAAAACATTAATTTTATTTTCCCCCAAAAAAGAACGATTGGAAAATCACAAACCCAAAAAAACTGAAAACCCGGTGGAGAAAAAAAACCAAGTCCAAAAATCAGCAGAAAACGCTGAAAACAGGTGAAGGCCATTAAAAAAACCTGGGGGTGTTTTTAACAGGAAAAAAAAAAACAGAGTGGAACAGACAAAAAAAATTTAAAGTTACAAATATGACCATCATGAAAACATAAAAAACCCCCAACGCCAGAACAAGTTGATTCAATGCCCGCTATAAAAAAACCCCTGTGATTCAAGGGCCCCAAAGTCTTCATTTAATATTGAACTTAAAAATGTTGCCATTTTTTAGCGCCCTTGCTGCTGTTGGGGCATTTTTTTATGGCTAAAAAAAATATATACAAAAGGCAACAGAAACGAAAGAAGTTAAAACAACCTTTAACCCTTAAAAAAAAGAAAAAGACAACGCAAAAAGCCAAAACCGCCAATAAAAAAGGGATCATTTTGAAACCTTTTATAATGGGAAAAAAATTTTAAGAACTTAATTTTAAAAATTTTTTTTTAAAAAAAGGAAACAGGCTATTATAAAATGATGAAGTCAATAAAAAAAGACATGGGGTCCAAAAAAAGACTTTCCCTAGACCGGAAAATTTTAAAAAAATGCGGTTTCTTTTGGATGTAAAACCTTTCCCTTTAAGGAAACTATGGGAAGAAAGCTGAGCAAGACACCTCAAAGATGACGCGTTTTTTTAGGCGTGTGGTACAAACTTTTTAAATTTACTATTTAAGATAAAAACATAGCCTTTTTATTTTTTTGATAAATTAAAAAGATACTTTAAAAAAAGAAAATTGGTTGTACTTTGAGGATGCTTAGTTTAAAGATTTAGGGGTTTAAATTGGGGAAGAAATTGAGGGGTGACTTTTGGGGGGAAATTTTAAAAAGACTTAATTTAAAAACTTGAAAGGGGAAATTAGGAAAGACTTTGAATAACTTGAGAAAACTTTTTGAATACTGAGGGTGACTTAAGTTAAAACTTGTGAATAACCCTTTAAAGGGTATTTTAATGACTTGAGGATAACTTGTAAAAGACTTTTAGGATGACTTGTGAAAGACTTAGGATGACTTGTGGGGACTTGAGGAGGGCAAAAATGTGCGGCGGGGGTGGGGGTGGGGGGGACGTTCGTGCGTTGGGTGGGGGGGGGGAGACACGGCGTGGGGGGGGGTTTTGGGGGGGGCGGCGGCGGGGGTGGGGGCTCAGGGGTTACCCCCCTTTTGTGCCGCACCAAAACCCGTAAAGGCAAAAACCCAGCCCCCTTTCTAAAATAAATAGCGTTCACCGCTTTAACGGTTTTTTATAAACAAGGCGGGAAAAACCCCCCCCCCCCTTGCCGCTAAAATAAGGCGTTCACAAACATGAACGGGTTTTTTATTTTCAAGGGGGGGGATTTTAAAAAACCCTAGCCCTCTGCAAATTTTAAAAAAAGGGCCCTTCACCCTTGAACGGTTATTTTTTAGCAAGGCGGATTTTTTTTCCCCAGCCCTCTTGCCGCTAAAAAAAGGGGGTTTACAGCATGAACGGGTTTTATAGCAAGGGGATTTTAAACCCTAGCCCTCTGCTACTAAAATTTGGCTTCAAAACCGGGAAGAAAAGGTTATTTTTTAGCAAAACGGGTTTTTTCCGCAGCCCCTTTCAAAAATAAAAAAAGGGGTGTCACCGCATGAACGGTTTTTTTAAAAACAAAAAAAGGTTTTTAAAACCGGGGCCCCCTTGCTAAATATAAAAAGGCTTTTCCCCCCCGCAAGAACGGTTTTTTTTATAGTAGCTTTACAAGGCTAATTTTTTAAAGGGAAATCCTCTTGCCCCCGAAAAAAAAGGCCCTTCACAGCATGAACGGGTATTTAAAAGTAGCAAATCACAAGGCTAACTTTACCGCAGATTTGCCCTCCACAACAAAGAAATTTAATTTTACCTTTTCCCTTTTTGGGACCAAAAAAAATTTTTAACCCTTTTTCCCCCATCCAGGCTTTGGGGTTTGCCAAGTAGTTAAAACACCCCCATTGTATTTTTTTAAGCATTTTATAAAAGAAAAATAAATGCGGGTACGCACTACTCCTCCCATACTAGTGATGTACAAAGGGCTGGGCCACCCAAAAAAATTTTTTTCCAGGAAAAATTTTTAAAACGCCATTTAGTTGCATAAGGGGACACTTAAAGCAGATAAAATGGTTTTGAAAAGAAAAAAATAGAAAAGTTATACACAAACTTAAAAACACAGAAACAGCTTCCCCCTAAAAAACTGAATTTTTAAATTAACAAACAACAAGTCTAATCAAACTGAGAACCCAAAACAACCCGGGCTTGCCGCCGGGAGCGGTCCAAAGTGGGAGTGCCCCCGTTTAAAAGTCTAGAACAAACCTGAAAAAGACACCCCTTTCGCGCTGTCAACCCCCAAAAAGAATACGCCCCCCTCCCCCCCACCCCCACCTGGGAAACCCCCGTCTCCCGCTTTATTTTATTTTTTTGGGCCTTTCCGTGCGCTTTTGAACGAAAGGGACGCGTTCGCTACCGGGAAATTTTAAACGGGGGTTTTCGGGGCCCGTGTCCCGCCAAACTGTTACACTTTTTTTGTGGTTTTAAAAAAAGTCAAAAAAAAGGCGGGTTTTATGTTAAAAAAAATAAAAATTATCACCAAACATTTGGGCCCAAACACCCAATTAAAAATAGCTACATCTTTTTTCATTTCCTTTAAACCCCAAAAAACCCCTTTTAAAATACCGGGTTCCCTTTCAAAGCCTTTTTTTCACTTTTTTTCGTTTTCTAAAAAACAAACTCTCCCGGGTTTTTACAACAAGCAGTTTAAAATAAAACTTTTGGGCCCCGAATAACCCAAAAACCTGTTCTTCCCGTAACCCTTTTAGGGCCCTTTTAAAATAAAAACCCAAAAAAAACACAGTGGGCCAACAAGCGCAAATCCAAAACAACAATGGCGACCCAACGTGTCAAAGCGACAGCCTCGATTTGGTGGGTCCCACGGGGCAAACAATTTTTTGATGCCAAAGGGGTTTCAAAACCCGGGCCCAGGGCGCTTTTGTTTAAAACCCGATCAGGGTAGGCTCTGGTTTAAAATGCCGCGAGCCGTAAATTTTAATTTTCAGATTTTAGCCCCGGGGACAAAGTTTTTTAGGTGGGAAATTTTGTCGGGGGAAAAAAATGGTCAGATTTTATGCATTTAAAAAGAGAAAGAAAGAGTGTGTTTTGTGTGGTTTTTGTGTCGTCTGTCTGCCCGCCCCCCTCTGTCTTCGTCTGTCTCTCCCCCTCGTCTCTCCTTCTCCCGTCTGTCTGTCTGGGCCCGCCGGTAATTCTCTCTCTCCTCTTTCCGGGCCCCAAAGGAAAAAGGGGGCTTTTTTGGCCCCTTTTGCCCCCAAAAAAACGGGGGTGAAAACAAGTTGGGGGTTTTTAAAAAAACATTTCCCGTTCTCTGAGGGTCCAAAAAAAATGGGGAACTGGGTTTCTGCCAAGGGGAAAAGGGACGTGCACCCCCTGCAGAGCAAAGGGTTTTTTAAACCCCGACAAGTACCAGGGATCAGCCTTTTTAAAGCCGCGGAAACAAGTTTTAGGAAAGAAATTGCCGTCAAACGCTACAAGGGTTCCAAGAAAAGAGCAGAGGAACGGGAAAACGTGCCCTATGCCAAACTGGGGGCGGGGTTTGGGTCCAGGGAGGTCCCCCAACATCTTTAACGCCCACCAAACCCTCTATCGCTTTAGCACCGCATCGAGTCACCCGGGTTACCACTGATGATCGTTTCCCCGGGCCCGGCCGTTCTCGGGTCACCACACCAAGAAGGACGCCATTTTTTCGAAAACCCCTCTGCGGACAGGGGGCAAACAGCCGGGAAAACACTGCCGAAAAGGTGCCTGGGAAAAACTAAAAGCAACGAATCAGCCCAACACTGTCGGCAGCGTTCCTTTAGGGGAACGGGCTGGCATGTAGGCTCCCCCACAAAGGTCCGGTACTGACCCCCAAAACACCGGGAAAGGGCCCGGCTGCAGGGGGGCACAAGCCGAATCCCAAAATGGCGCAGGGGCAGTGGGGGTGCAACGTTCTCCAAAAAAGCCTTTTTTTTATTTAAAATGGCCCCCCGGTCCGGGCAAATTGGCGTCGCCCTGGTGAACGCCCATGCTGACTCCCTTTTTATGTTAAGCGGGAACCCCTGGGGAGGCCCAAACGTTATGATATGGGGTGCAATTGGCATTAACCACGCCATAGGACCAGTCATCTTTCAGAACATTGGTCCTGGTCGCGGACAGGGTGTCAATGCACAGCGCTACATCCACCAGGTGCTCAGACCCCATGTCGTTCCTTTTTTTGCGCAACACCCAAACTGGACATTCCAACAGGACAATGCAAGACCACACACAGCCAGGGCCACCCAGCAATTTCTTCAGCATAACAACGTCAATGTGCTGCCCTGGCCAGCCCTCAGTCCCGATTTAAACCCAATAGAACATTTTTGGGATGAACTTGGCAGACGGTTGGACCTCCTGCGTCTACGACCAGCAACAGCGGCTCAACTTCACCAGGCCATCGTCCATGTGTGGGCTGGTGTGCCAAGGGGACGCATCAACCACCTGGTCCACTCAATGAGCCGCAGGTGTCAAGCAGTTGTCCATGCAAATGGTGGCCACACACGGTATTAGGACTTCAAGCTGGTTTGTCACGTGACCTTGGATTTTCCACACAAAGACATATTGCTGATGACATTTTCACACATTACCGGTGTAATGAATCAAATCACGTTGAATTCTCGCTTCCACTCTGTACAATTGTGACCAATAAAATTCGCCCTAACCTTCAGCTTGTTTTGCTTTCGCGTTTTTTTATGGAAGTCAGTATATATATATATATAATATATATATATATTATATATATATATATATATATATATATATATATATATATATAACAAACTAATAAATTCCAAGGATAAGCACCGAGCACCATTCCAGCAACTTACAGAGCAGCTTGGTGTTGCAATGACTGCACGAAATATTCAATTATAAACAAAGCTTGCTCTTATGTCTTAGATTGAAAAAATAGGGGGAGATAAGCATTCATATCTGCAGTGGTAGATAATTCTTCCTAACTAACAGTGAGTGAATGGGGAAAAATAAAATAAATGCTTATATATATATATTGATGTCATCGCTGCTAAGGAGATGTACTTGCATCGGTTCCTGAAGAAGCCTTTTGGCGAAAGCTTGAAAATGAACTCCGTGGGCGGTGCTGACTACTTATTTTTCATCACTATATATATATATATATGTGTGTGTGTGGCAGCCACTGTTTATTGTTACATATAATATATATATATATATTATAAATATATATATATATAATATAATATATATATATATAGTATGAAAAATAAGTAGTCAGCACCGCCCCTTACCTCCTCCCCCCCCCCCCCCCCCCCCCCCCCCCCCTGCGTCCCCCCTGCCATTCCATCGCCCCGGCCCGCCTCACAGAGCGAATGTCACTACAAATAGCCCGCGCGCTCACAGAGAGAGAGACAGAGACAGACAGAGAAAGAGAGGGACAGAAAGAGAGACAGAGGGACAGACAGACAGACAGACAGGCGCGGGCGCACACACATGCGCAGAGACAGAAGACTTAGAGAGAAAGAGGGCGGGCGGGAGAGAGGGGGGAGACAGACGGACAAACAGACGGACGGACAGACAAAGAGAGAGACAGACAGACTTAGAGAGAGAGGGGGAGGAGAGAGAGGGGAGACTGACGGACAAACAAACGGACGGACAGAGAGAGAGAGAGAGAGAGAGAGAGAGAGAGAGAGAGAGAGAGAGAGAGAGAGAGAGAGAGAGAGAACTGGACTCACAGTTGACATCATCTGAATCATGCCGCTTTCTTTTCCCCTTCTTCTTCGTGTTCGCCATCTTCACAGGTGTTTGAAGAGCGAAGCATCCCTTTGTGCCCACGTCTCTTTGTGCCCACGTCTCTATAAAGTGGTTAGGGTTAGGGTTAGGGTTTTAGGGTTAGGGTTAGGGATAGGGTTAGGGATAGGGTTAGGGATAGGGTTAGGGTTAGGGTTAGGGTTAGGGTTAGGGATAGGGTTAGGGATAGGGTTAGGGATAGGGTTAGGGTTAGGGTTAGGGATAGGGTTAGGGTTAGGGATAGGGTTAGGGATAGGGTTAGGGTTAGGGTTAGGGTTAGACGTGGGCACAAACAGACGTGGGCACAAAGAGACGTGGGCACAAAGATACGTCTGTGGGCACAAAGAGACGTGGGCACAAAGATACGTTCCCTTGAAGAGTCCTTCGGTACTGGGGATCAGCCATAAGTCGGCCTGGTGGTACACACTAATTCATCTTTCGTGAGGAGCGACGCTTTTACTCTCGGTCTAACAGTTCTCCAACAGACACTTACACAACAGTAAGGGACAAACGCTTGCAAGCATTTCTTTTTTTTAAAAACCAGATTCATTAGAATTGTATATTCAAATTCATCATTAGCACCGAATCACCGTCATCAACACACTTCCTTACAAAATCTGTCTTACAAAAACTACTCGAAATAAAGTTATCAGCTGTGCTTAGAGAAATAAGGTTATCAGCTGTGTTTAGAGAAATAAGGTTATCAGAAATAAGGTTATCAGCTGTGCTTAGAGAAATAAGGTTATCAGCTGTGCTTAGAGAAATAAGGTTATCAGCTGTGCTTAGAGAAACTCAGTTGACCTCTCGATCGGCAGACAGGCGATGTTCGGAATACGTGTTGTACGTGCACAAACAAAACGCAATGCCCGAAATGCACGTGCAAACCAAGTGAACACACTCACGTGTTCCATGGGACATCTGTCCTACAGACGCAGTCTCGTTGCGGTTGCCAATCTTAACAGGAGTTGACAAGCCCAGTGTATATGTGTATAGACCGCTGCGCGCAATCTTTGGTTCAATGACGTCATCTCATGCTGTCTATTCAGGCAGTACTGTAGGCCTGATATGGCCGTACAGATCCAACCTGCTCCACTTCAAGAAACAGGCACTGTGAACGACTTTAGAGAAGTTCTTTTACATTACATGTCACAAAACAGCAGTTTGTCACCCCCCCCCCCCCCACCTCCACCCCCCCCCCCCCCCACCCCCGACCGCCCTCCGTCATCATTTGTTTTCAGAACAGGTCTATCAGACAAATGACACAAGGCCTGATTGTTCAAATACCCAAATCTTTCGAATTTCTTGTGGACTTCGTGTATACACTTAGTTGTCAAAATGCCTACCAGTCAGATGACAATACCTTTTTTGCGCTCACGTGAACTTTTAGCTGAACTAGATGATAAAAGATTTTTGACTCCTAGCAAGTGAATGGCGACGGGTGTTTCTACTTATCACAAGGAAGGTTACATAAATCGTCGGATTACGTGGTTCGGCGCATTGAAGTGTGTAAGTACAACGACGAAGTGTAAGCAGTTGGTTTTTTTATATTGTTTAATTCACCTTCTCTACGCTTCAAAACCATTAAATTTTGTACAGAAAAAGATGAATTCTGTTATTAACAAATACATTGAAAAATAACCATACCAACAGCAATAATAGTAATGATAACAAGAGCGCTACAACAAGGATAATAATAAAGAATGATAACAACAACAACAATAGTAATAATAATAATATAGCACCTTATGTGCAAAAGAAAAATTTAAGGCGCCTTCACGGGTCATTTGCGCACAAGCAGACCATTCCTGAATACAAAACCCTGAGTAAATGAATAAACAAGTGAATGAATTAACAAAGAGGCAAACAGACAAACAAATAAATGAACAGCCAGGTAAATGAGCAAATTGATTTTAAAAAAATGATTACTTGAACATGTAGAGGGGCAATCAGGGGGAAACCAAATAGGATTTGAAGGCTGACTTGAAAGGTGTCCGCTGTAATAGGATTTGAAGGCTGACTTGAAAGGTGTCCGCTGTAATAGGATTTGAAGGCTGACTTGAAAGGTGTCCGCTGTAATAGGATTTGAAGGCTGACTTTAAAGGTGTCCGCTATAATAGGATTTGAAGGCTGACTTGAAAGGTGTCCGCTGTAATAGGATTTGAAGGCTGACTTTAAAGGTGTCCGCTGTCGTTTTCTGACGACGAAGACGGGAAAGTTCTTCCATTTTTGCGGGCCGAACAAAGAGAGACAAAACAGCGCCTGACTGTTTATTGTTTCAATCTGGGCATATTTACACCTAGCCTGGCAATGGATTACTAAACCTGTTCCGGCAACAACAACAACAACAACAAAAAATCAAGGGAAGATATTAATGCCCGTCTACCCGTTGCAAAGAAAGTCACCTTTTATCAGCTCATTGGTCAAACAAATAGCTCTCGAAAGTCCAATATTTGATTTAAAGCGCGCGCTACAATACCTATCGGGATATCCACTTTCCGCATTCCACGAGCACAGTTTCAAAGTCATGTTTTGACATTTTCTATTTTCTGATTTGACTGTGTAAATGATTGCTGGGTTAACATTGCTTTACATGTGCCTACAATGCAGCATCTGTCCCAAGAACACGGC
>CM031614.1:4618835-4626335 GCA_018398815.1 Conus ventricosus
AAAGAAAAAAACAGTGATTTACAAAGCAAAAAGAAATAAGAAAGAAAGTAGCAAATGTCCCACTTGGACGTTCGTAAATTCACTTAGACCAATCTATTTCGATGTTCCAGATGACAAGACAGAGCGTGTCCGCGATGGCGGAAGAGCCGCAATTAAATCACTTTTTAGAATAAGTTTGATGATCATTGGGGTCTTCAGTCCTTTTTAACCATCGACAAAACCCTCACCCCACCTTCTTCTTCCCTTCCTATCCTCCATTTTATCGCCTCCAAACCCATCCATATTCACACTCGCCTCCCTTTGCCCCTCCCCCTCTCCTCTCTCTCTCTCTCTCCCCTTCTCTCTCACATCTCTCTCTCTCTCTCCTCTCTCTCCTCTCCACTCCCCCACTGCTATTGGCAGCAGCATCTGAGTGTCCTAGCCTTGACTAGCTCTGCTCTGTGTTGTTGCTTTTACTATGCAACGGGGACCTGCACGCTCCTCACATTGGGGAAAAAATTCACCCCGAGATCTATTTCAATCACATCTTGTTTTTTTTTTTCTCTCCTTTTTTTCTTGACAGAATCTCTGTAATGCATCATGAACGACCCACTTAATGTATGACACAAATGGTGCTATACTTTGGCATAAATACATGAAGGTTTACTGTGTTTGATACACCAGTTTGGGAGTCCCAGGGGAAACGGTACTTTTTCATAATTTTAACACATTGTAAAGTTTGGAATTCACTCCCCACAAATTTAAAAGGGCTGTTGCACAAAAAAAGATCATTTTTATCTATGCTTAATATTGCTTCTCTGTTTGATTCACCGTAAAAAAAACCTCATTCAGTTTTTTCCTTCGCTACATTTGACACGACTAACGTTGCAGTCTCCTATCTCTATTTTAATATGCAGCTATTACAGCTGCTCCTATGGTAGTAAACAATTACTTTAAATGGTAATAACTTTCATAGCATGTGACTTTAAAAATTTTAACAGTATTAGCTTATAATTTTATTATTTGTTTGTTTTTAATGATACGTATCTGAAGCATTAATTGTAAGTAATCAAAATTTTTTTGCGAGAAAATGAAAGCAATGATGAAAAATGGGATTGCAGATTTAAAGTCGTTTCCATTTTGATAATATTTTCGTGCAAAGGATGGGGGTAAAACACACAACAATAGCTACGTTAAGGTAATGCTAGACTTGCAGCTGCTGACAAAACTGTAATGTTAACGAAGGTTTACCACAGACAGACAGACGGACAAAAGAAACACCCCACATGGACAACGGGAAAACCCTGTGACTATGTCCGTACACACTTGTTTCAGGTGCCAGTCCCCCAAAAAAAACAACACACACACACACACATACACACACGCACCACACCACACACACACACACACACACACACACACACACACACACCACACCACACACACAAAAACCAACAACAACAACAACAAACAACAAACAAAAAGACAAGTTTTTCCCCCCGCTTGTAAAAAAAGCGGGCAAATTGACCGCCGACCAGAGTCTCGCGAGGGTTGTGGGTGGCATGCGGGGGTTTTTGGGGGGAGAGAGAAAAAGGAGCAGGGGGTAGTGGGGAAAGGACAGAGAGGCGATCAGAAGATAAAGAAATTTTTTTAAAACCCCCTTTTTGTACCTAAATTGTTTGCTCGTTTCCTTTTAAAAGGCTTTTTTGAATTCATTCGGGAACAGGGCCAGGATAGAGGGGGTGGAGGGATGGGGGGGAAATGAATGCAATTAAACATTGAATCACCCCCACCCTCCCGCCCGTCAGTTGAGGCCCCAACAGGACACAGAAAAAAAACAACAGAACAGACAGAACCAGCGAGGCAAAGCGAAAACCCAAAAAAAATTTTTCCCCCCAAAACACACACAAAACAAAACAGCCGGGGCGGCGAAAGGACCGCCCCCCCCCTCTTTAAAAACCAACAATACAACACAACACAAACGGCCCAAGCACAGTAGAATACCTCGAACAACAACCATTTTTAAAAAAAACAAAGCTGGGGGAAAAACAGGCAAAAGGGCGAAAAAAACCAGAACAGAAAATCCCCTTTCCAAAAATAACCCTTAGAAAATATTTTTAACCGAATTTTAAAAGGGATTTATTTTTGGGTTTTGGGGAAAAAAGGTGTTCCAAAATTGTTAGTTTTTTTTGTTTTATTTTTAATTTTAATTTTGTTTCTGTGTGAGGAAAAAGGGGAATGAAATATAAAGAGAGATGAAAAAAAGAGAGATAAGAAATGGGGTATGAAAAAGTTTTTTTTAAAAATTTAAAGGGGATAGTTTGTTAATTAGATATTTTTTTAATTTTTTTGGATGATTTTTTATTTAAAAATATGGGGGAGAGTTAGTGATAAAACAGACAATTAATTTGTGAATCCCCCAAAAAATTTTTGAAAATGGGTTTTTTTGAAAAAATTTTTAGTTTTTGGTTTTAAAAATTTTTTTGACCTCTTTTTTTTTTCACCAAAAACTTTCGATTTTCGTTTCCTGCTTTTCTTTTTCTTTCTTTTTTTTTTAAATTCTAATTGCCAAAAAACCATTACCATGAAATAAGGGTATAGAATTGGGGGAATCGAGAAAATCACCGTCGGGCCCTTTTGCTCCATTTCGTACGAAGAACATGTTTGAGTCAAGTTGGTTGCTTTTTTGTGTTGTGTGCGGCGGGGTGCGGCTGGGCGGGGGCGGCGAGCGTGCTGCTTGCGTGCTCGTGCGTGCGTGAGCGTGTGCGGCTTGCGGCGTGCGGCGTGCGTGGGGGTTTTGTGTGTGTGTGTGTTGTTGTGTGTTGTGTTGTGTGTGTGTGTGTGTGTGTATGTATTAATAAAACGATGACAATAAAACAATAGGGAAATACCCCACTTTTTTACGTTAATAAACATTCCAATGCAAAACCCCCAAAGGGGAATAAGGGGGGGTGTTAAATTTGGATGCTTAGGGTTTTTTGCTTGCTTTCGCGCGCGCCTCCGTGAACAGTGCGGGTGGTTGGGGTTGGGGGTGTGTGGGGTTTGTGTGTTGGGTGTGTGGTTTGGTGTGTGGTTTTTTACGGCGGCGTCCCCTAGCCGCGTGTGTGTGTGTGTAATAAACGATGACAAAAAAAACAATATCCGATGTCAAAACCCCATAAAATAATATCCATGCCCAAACCCCAAAAACAATATCCGATCCCAAAAACCCCATAAAACAATGTCCGATGTAAAAACCCCCATAAAACAATTCCGATGTCAAAACCCCAAAAAAACAATATCCAATGCCAAAACCGCATAAAACAAATCCGGCCCCAAAACCCCAAAGGCCTACAAACACCCGATTTTGGGACCTGACATTTTTGGCACACAAAAAAAAAATCCTAAAAAAAAAACAAACAGCAACAAGAAACAACAAAACAACCAACCAATCATTAAAAGAAAAGGGTAAAACTAACCTTAAGCTACGATGGCCCTTACGAGAACATTAAACAAAGAAGGGCATCGGGAACACACAAGGACCGACGACGATGAACCGTATTTCATAAATGATAACCACATAGGCAAACCCCCCCCCCCCCCCCCCCCCCCCCCCCCCCCCCTCATTGCCTTTTCGTTTCACCTACTATTCAAGGGGACAAAGCCTAAAAGGATTCAAATCCGGAACATTATTTTTTTTTATTATGGGCTTGAAAGTATTTCACAAGCCAAGGCTAAAAACACAGAAAAGAAGGGATTTAATATTAAAGGAAAAGTGAATCTATGTAAAGAGTCAAATTAAAAAAAAAGACATTAAATTTTGGGGAAAAGCAGGGGGGGGGAAAAAATCTACAAAAAAGGGAAAAAGCACAGAAAGGGGGGAAGTCATTTTAGCTCCACATTTTTCCGGCGAAGTACAATAGAAAAAAAATACGAAAAATCGAAAAGTTTTCAAAAAAACCCCAAGAACTAAACCAAAACATAAATATTTACCACCGAACATAATGCAAAATTCTTTCTTCACAAAACAACGAAATCATACGTCAGTACTCGGAACAAACTTGGAACTGGTGACTTCAACTGCACAGTAGACAGCGACTCGATGTCATATCAGTCACCCACTTTCAAAAAATGAGTAGACTCTTAACAAACGATAAATTCCAACCTAACTGATTTTTTGGGGAGGACCCTTCACGGTACGGAAAAAAATAACATGGGCAAAAGCCCTTCTTTCGCCGTAGTGTTTACTGCTTCGCAACCAAAAACATTTTTTGCCCGCGTGGATGTAACCTGGTTCCAAACACGAAATAAAGGTTTTGATGAATAAATAATAACCATTATAAGGGGTAAAGTTTGGGGCAAAAAATTTTCCCTTTTTACAAGAAGGGTTTTTCCAACACGTAGAACGAAATACTAGATGAATCTTTTGTAAAAATTTAACCAGAAACAAAGAGAAAAACCCCACAGAAATATGGGAATTTTGCAAAAAAAAATAAGAGAGTTTTGTACAGAAAATGGTAATATAAACTACGTAAAAAAAAATAAACACGAACTACATGTCGCTTTAAAAAACGGGAAGAACAAAATATTGCGATCCAACTAATCTTCAAACGCAAGGGGGGAAATGTTTGGACTGAAGAGCATTTAAAATATTGCTCTTGAAAAGTGGGTACACGGGGTTTAAAAACCGGTAAAAGGGAAGAGGAAGGGAAAAAAAACAAAAATTTGTAAATAAAAAAAAGGGGGGTTAAAAAAAAGGTAATTTAATTTAAAAAGGGGAAAGGGGGGTTTTAAGAAAAAAAAAATTTTGGGTTTTTTTTAAATTTTTAAAAAAGGAGTTTAAAAAAATAAAAATGTTTTTGGGTGAAAATTGTAGAGATGGGGGTTTTAGAAATTAAAAAAAATTTTTTTAAAAGGGGTTTGTTGAAAATGGAAGGGTTTTATTGTTTTGAGGTTAAGAAGAAACATAAATTTTCTGGGCAAAAAAAATTTAACCCCCTGTTTAAGGGTTCTTTAAAAAAAAGGGAGAATTGTACACACAAAAGAAAAAAGGTATAAAAATTCTGTTACTAAAGGGAAAGAGCTAGCGCGGAACATTAGTAACGGAGACCAATTACACTCACGAAAAGATTATAAGATACTAGCAAAATCTTGGGAGGGAAAATTAAACAAATAATACAAAAATTTAAATTTAAGAAGACCAATTTGGGTATCTTAAAAGGGGAGTAATCAAAAGTTATTAGAACAATCGACGATGCATTGATACTTAAACAACACAAACAAACTGTTTTCTTTTAGCCTAGACACTCAAAAAACCTTTATTCAATACAGTATTTTTTGTTTAAAAGCTTTTTATATCTTTGGGTTTCGGCGAACATTTTAAATGGATAGCAAAATTTTTACTAGCAAAAACTTTTTTGTAGTGTTAATCATGGGCTGGATTTCCCAAACCTTTCCCCTAACATCGGGAATTAGGGAAGGGGTGTCCTTTTTTTGCCCCCCCCCTCCTTTTATACTGTCGTTGAATTGTTAGCGGGTTAAAATAGAACTAGCAAAACGGAAAAAGTTTCCTAAGTGTAACAGATGGACAACAAACTGAACAACTGAAAAAAAAAAGGCTCCATTTTTAAAAAAAGGTAAATTTGAGTCCCGTTTCCTTTGGGTTTTTGGGGTTGGGGGGGGCGGGGGGGGGGAAAAAAAAAAAAAAAAAAAAAAAAAATTAAAAAAAAAAAAAAAAAAAGGGAAATTAAAAAAAAAAAAAAAAAAAGGGGGTAACCCCAGTTTAACTTAACAACAAAACAAAAATTTTTTTGGGCCAATTTTTTAAAAAACAATCACAGTAAAATATATAAGAAAACGGAAATAAAAAATTTATAAAAACAGCTTAAAAAAATTTTGGGGAGGTTTAAGGAAACTATAACAAAAATTTTTTTATAAAAAATTTTTGAAAACCAGTTTTTAAAGGGAAAAAAATCAAGGTTCCCAAAAAAAAATAACCGTTTAAAGGAAACATTTTACAAAAGGGAAAATTTAAAAAAACGGCATTCGGGAAAAAATAAAAAAAAGGGGAAAAAATTTTAAAAATTTTTAAAAAAAATATTCTCAAAAGGTTTTTTGTTTTTTATGGTGGAAAAAATGTATGGGGAGAAAAAAGGTTTAAAAGGGGGATTAAAAAGGGGAAAAAAAAAGAAAAAGTTTGCCCATAATTTTTTAAAAAATCGGTAAAATTTAAAAGCAATGGGAAAAAAAAGGGGACTTTTTGGAAACAAAAGAAAAAAATGAAAAATAAAAAAAACCAAAACTCCTAAATTAAAAGTAATAAATTAAAAAATCAATCCCTTTTTTTCTTTTGGGAAAAAAATTGGAAATTAAAGAAAAAAAAATTTGAACCTACGTTTGCCAAAAAAGAAGAATTAAAAAAAAAAAATAGACAAATCTCCCCCAAAAATTTTCAACAAAAGGTAATTTTAACGCTCCCCGAAGGGAAAAAGGATTATAACGAAAACCCAAAAAAATTTTTAACAGACCGGTTTAATTTTTTTTAAAAACCCCCAAAACACTCAATTTTTGAATAAAATAAAAGGGGGTATGCCCTGTGAGGTTTTTCGCAAAGAAAAACGAAATTGAAAAATTTACAAAATTTAATCCCCCCACGGAAAAGGAAATTCATTTAAGCAAAGGGGAAAACAAATCTTCCCCCCCAAAAAACTAAAAAAAGAAACCAAAAGAAAACGTCCCCCTTGGGGTAAATTGAAATACAACATTTCTTTTCGGGCCCGCCCCCTTTTCTATTTTTTTGGGGGTTTCCCCTCTTTTCGTCTTCATTCTCTCCGCTTTTCTCCTCCCCTTTTCCTAAACTTATCGAAAAAGTGCCATAAGCGTTTTTTTTTTTTGGCCGAAAACCCCACCAAAACCCCAAAAAACCCCCCCCCCCCCCCCCCCCCCCCCCCCCCCCCCCCAACCAAAAAAACAAATTTAAAAAACCAAAAAAATTTTTTCCTTTTTATTTTTTTTTATGATACCACTTATTTTTGTTTAAAGAATTTAATTTTAACAAAGCGACCATAAAACACAAGTCCCTGTATAACCAAAGTTTTTATCCAAAAATAAAACCTCACAGAAGGAGGGGGGGGGTGGGGGGGGGTGGAATGTGGCTTGGAGAGGGGGAAAAACGGAGATTTGGGGAGGGGGGGGGAGGTGGGGTCGACGGGGGGGAGGGGGGAACGAGAAAGAAAAAAAAAAAAAAAAGGGGGGGGGGGGGGGGGGGGGGGGGGGAATTGTCACGCTTTTTTGGGTTTCCCCATGCCTTCCTTTGGGCCCTTTTCGTTTCGCTACAAGCTGGGCCCTTTTTGGGACAGCCAACCCGGGGGACATTTTTTAAAAAAAACTACGAAAAACTCTAGGGTCCGCCTCTGTCTGTCTGTCGTCTGTCTGTCCCTCCTCTCTCTCCCTCTCTCTCTCTTCTTTCTCTCTCTCTCTCTCCTCTCAATTTTTTTTTCTTTGGGGGGGGGGGGGGGGGGGGGGGGGGGGGGGGGGTCGAAA
>CM031614.1:4628835-4631559 GCA_018398815.1 Conus ventricosus
GGTTATAAAACAGAACAAATCAACACACACACACACACACACACACACACATACACGAACCAGCCGTTTCGAGCGCTTATGATTTCAAAACATTCGTCACTTGGTAGAGAAGACATAATCTTCATAGTGAAATATTCGTCTCAAACTACGGAGTGTGTTCGCTCTGTCGACTGCAACACTTATGTGCGTAGGTGCCCTTGATTGCAAGTGGGGACCATTAAAGACCGCTTTAGAAGCCATTAGAGGGACTGGAGGAAGAGGGGTGGGTGGTGGAGGTGAGGGAGTTTTAAAAAAAAGTGTGGATATTTATGACAGCATTCTAGCTTGAAAAGGGTATGATTCCACGAGAGAGAAAAAAGTCCGGAAAAAGTTATTTCCTTATTCTCGGCGAACAGCTATTTCATCCTGGTCGGATAATCAACTATTTTCTCAGGATAACTAGTGGCAAAAAGCAGTCATTTTCACGAGTTAATTTTTTTTCCACGTGATAATCAATAACAAACAACAGGTTTTTTTCTTTTCTTTTTTTTTTTTGTTTGTTTAAAGATAATTAGCTTTATTCTGGGGAAATAAATTGCTTTCATCATCCTCATTCCCATTCATGATTTTTGAAACTGCTTTTGATTGTATATTGGCAGTTGCTTCCGGAAAGGTTTTCGTAATAATCAGCTCTTTTAACGGAAATTAGCTGTCCAAGAGATGACATCTTCAAAGCTGACGAAAATACCAAAATTCCTACGAACACGCAGTTTTTCCAAGGGGGCATTAGTCGCTTTCATGAGATTATAACTTTTTAAAACATAATACGTTTGTAACCTACACAAATCTAGTACATATTCATCACAATATCATCACTTACATTACCCCTGAAAACACCTGTCTAACCCGTGGAAACACAACCTCAATATCCTGCAATTGGTTTTAAAGATTTGCTGTGTTTACGTATAAAAACTTTTTTTTTTTTTTACAGCGACATTGATCTATGAATACGAGGAGGAACTGTTTTGTCGGATTAATACTGCTGGAAGCTAGCGCGTTTCCATAAATTTTGCCGTGCTAGTGCTAGTGCACGTGCGGTCGTCACTTAACAGCGGTCATAGAGGCTGTCAGCGGCGTCAGGGCGAAGGCGTGATCTGGACGTGACCTCGGGCCCGGGAGCAGTCGTTTACTCATGTCGTCATCGTACTTGTCATCATCCGCCCCTCGATCGTTGCACCGGCTGTGCACATGTCGTGACTTGACGTGTACTTTGCGTCCCCTTAACCTCGAAGGGTGATGTGTGTGTGTGTGGTTTGTGTTTGTGTGTGTGTGTGTGATGTTTGCATGTATGTATGTGTGGTTTGTGTATGTGTGTGTTGTGAATTTGTGTGAATGTCTGGTTGCTGCTTGTGTACATACATATGTGTGTGTGTGTGTGTGTGTGTGTGTGTGTGTGTGTGTGTGTGTGTGTGTGTGTGTGTGTGTGTGTGTCCGCGCGTGCGCGCATTTACGTCTGAGGTTGTGTACATGATGTGCGCGCGGTACCTATACTGTGACTGAATACAAATGCGCACTTGTCCCCATACTTATGTGCTTACAAAGCTGACGTTGATTAATGCGGTCAACAGACAACAAACACAGTTTCTTCTTCATCTGACGTTGATTAATGCGGTCAACAGACAACAAACACAGTTTCTTCTTCGTCTTGCGATTGCTCGTCTAATACATCTAGGGCTCTTTGTGCATTCCCACATATGTTGCCAAAACGTTTTGTGACCTTTTTTTTTTTTTCTAAAATGAATTTGAATCATGTCGGCAGGTCAAAATCAGTACACGGATATCATTTATGCATTTATGTGTTGTATTTATTTATTTATTTATTGACTTATGTTGCATTTATTTAGCTATTTATTCATTCATCAGCTTTTGATTAAGGTTACTTTCACGTAGCAGGTAATGTTTCACCGGGATGATTTTGTTCACGTCGTTAATCTTACTGTCTCATCCTCCGTGACATCTTAGCGCATACTCCATGCCGCTCATTCCGACCACCCCCCCCCCCCCCCTCCGACAGTTTGTTTGTTTGTGTGTCTGTTTGATTGATTCTGCTGTCTCCGCCGCCGTGCCGGCAATCTATAAGGAGCAGTCGTCACAAGGAAACCCACCAGAGGAGGCACTGCACTGCCGCCGAATGACGTCGGTGGTGTTCAGTGGCAGCAGGTTGAGGGAGCACACGCCAGACACACATGCTTAGTCCCCTACTGAGGACACAACTGCGTAGTCTTGAAGCCAGCGTGGGTGAGCATCTCCCTCTGTAGGGCTCCACCGCGTCCTCATCAAATCGCCAATAACGGCGACCTCGACACGAATTTCCCGAAGGGAAGGAAATCGAACCTAAGGTCACCCCAAGAACAGAATACGAAGGGCACAGACCTTGAAACTTTCTAAGTACTGATTGTAAGGATTAGGATAATGAAGGCAGAGAACTGTAATATGCCGCTTTTGGCTCACCCGCTCTCCCCCGGCCTTGGCCGGTCTCGGGCGGCCGACTCAAAAGCGGCATATTACAGTTCTTACTAAGCATGACTTCAATAACCAAAAAAATAACGACCTACAAACATACATACTGTATTTAAAGTCTTTTAAAACGAGTTATATTTCTGACATAAATCCACACACACACACTGCAGGTGAGAGAGAGTGGCTTATGCAGGTTGTTTTTTAAAGGCATGCAGTGAAGCGGGG
>CM031614.1:4631659-4639159 GCA_018398815.1 Conus ventricosus
CCCCCCCCCCCCCCCCCCATCATCATCTGTTTCTTCTCTTTGTTTCTCCTCTGTCTCTCCAATTTCACTCCCTAAACATCTCTATGCGCTCCATCTCTCTCTGTCTGTCTTGGCAGGCGGCTTGTTGACGTTGTCTGTCTGTCTGTCTGTCTGTCTGTCTGTCTGTCTTGTCTGTCTGTCCCTCTCTGTCTCTCTCTCATCTCTCCTCTCTCTCTCCTGTCTGTCTGTCTTCTGTCTGTCTCTCTTCTCTTCTTCTTCGTCTGCCCTGTCTGTCTGTCCTGTCCTGTCGGGTCTGTCTGTCTGTCTTTTCTGTCTCTCTCTCTCTCTCTCTCGTCTCTCTCTCTCTCTTCTCACTCCCCAACTATTTCTCTCCCATTTTTGTTCATGTTTGCTTCTGTCTTTATGAAGAACTCAACTACACAGAACATAAAAGGTGAAATTTATTGTAACCGTTTTCTATGTTTGTAAGCAGCTCGATTTATATATGCATATACACATATATCCAAAAATGATAAAATTGTTGTTTTCCAATTACCGAAAACAGTGAGTTCTGAAAAACTACCTCTCTCTCTCTCTCTCTCTCTCCTCTCTCTCTCTCACTCCTCTTCCCCTCTTCTCTCTCATCTCCATTCTCCCTCCCACACTCTCTCCTTCCTATGCCCCACCTCTTCCTCTCTCTCTCTCTTTCTTCAAACACAAAACCGAACACTTTCTGCTTCTCTTCTCATCCCCCTGCCGCCACCCCCTACCCCACCCTGCCCTTTCTCAGGACCACCCATGCCCCCAATCCAAGGTGCGCCTGCCCCAATAAAGCCAGATCAGGATGTGCGCGTCCATTTCCCACAATGCCAATGGCCCCCGTCAACATGGCCGACCGACCCAGGGCCAATAACTGGGCCATACTGTCAAAGGATTACCGGTCTTGGCAGGCGGCTTGTTGACGGCTGTAGGCCTGACAATGACGGCAGCCCCGTCACCGCGACAGGTGTGCTCTGAACAATGCCAGCAAATTGGTCGTGGGAACCAGGGCTCTGCTTCTGCGGTGTATAGGGATGCTGGTGGGGCAGGTGCGTGTGTGGGAGAGGGGAGTGAGGGGGGAATGGGGGAATCACAACACACACACACACACACACCCACACACCACACCCAAACACACACACACACACACACACACACACACACACACACACACACCCAAACACACACACACACACACACACACACACACACACACACACACACACCACACACACATTATGCTTGCGCGCGCGTACACGTACACGTGTACACACATACACACACACACACACACACACACACACAACACACACACACACACACACACACCACACACACCTACATAGCCATGTGCACGTACACATAAACAGAGAGAGAGACAGAGTTAGAGAGAGAGGGGGAGAAGGGAGAGAGGGGGGAGAGAGGAGAAGAGAGGGGGAGGGAGGAAGAGAAGAGAGGAGGAGGGAGGGAGGGAGGGAGGGAGGGAAAAAGAGCGACACTTCACATCAACAAAATCCCCTTCCGTCACGCACCTGTCTTAACCGTGCCACCTGTCCCATGCCTATTGGCGTCCGTCATTCACCTGTCCCATGTCTTCTGACGTCGTCATTCAGCCTGTCCCATGCCTTTTGACGTCTGTCATTCACAGCCCTGTCCCATGTCTTCTGAGGGTCTGTCATTCAGCCTGTCCCATGTCTTCTGACGTCGTGTCATTCGCCGGGTCCCATGTCTTCTGACGTCTGTCATTCAGCCTTGTCCCATCCCTATGATGTCTGTCATTCAGCCTGTCCCATGTCTTCTGACGTCTGTCATTCACCTGTCCCATGTCTTCTGACGTCTGTCATTCAGCCTGTCCCATGCCTATTGACGTCTGTCATTCACCTGTCCCATCCCTATTGACGCCTGTCATTCAGCCTGTCCCATCCCTTTCTATTTTTTTGACGTCTGTCATTCAGCCGTCCCATGTCTTCTACGTCTGTCATTCAGCCTGTCCATGCCTATTGACGTCCGTCATTCAGCCTGTCCCATGTCTTCTGACGTCTGTCATTCAGCCTGTCCCATGCCTATTGACGTCTGTCATTCAGCCTGTCCCATGCCTATTGACGTCGTCATTCAGCCTGCCCCAATGTCTATTGACGTCTGTCATCAGCCTGTCCCCATGCCTATTGACGTCTGTCATTCAGCCCCTGCCCCATGTCTTCTGACGTCTGTCATTCAAGGCCTGTCCATGCCTATTGGTCCGTCGTTGACGCTTTAAACACCGCCCTTTCCTCCTTTTATTGCTGTTTTCTCCTTACGTTTCTATGTTTTCCCTGTCCCTACGATGTTGAACAACAACAACAACAACAACAAAAAACAACGACGACGACGCCCCAACAAAATTTTTACTGCCTAAAATCAACGCGTAAAATGAAAAAAAAAAAGGTTTCATTCCCCCGAAAAGAAACCACATTTCACAGTGGCATCGTGTTCGTTACGTCTGTTCTTCTCGTGTTACCACCCACTTTGTTTTCTCCTCATGTTTCCCCCAACCCCCCACCCCCTCTTCGCACCACACCCTCCCCATCCCATTCACTCTCCTCCTTCACCCACATCCCTATCCCCCCCACATCACTGTCATGTTCTATTTCCCCCACGACCCACATCACTTGTCATGTTCTATCCCCCCCCCCACATCACTTGTCATGTTCTAATTCCCCCCCCCCCACATCACTTGTCATGTTCTATCCCCCCCCCCCAATCACTTGTCAGTTCTATCCCCCCCCCCCCACATCACTTGTCATGTTTTTCCCCCCACATCACTTGTCATGTTCTATCCCCCCCCACATCACTTGTCCATGTTCTATCCCCCCCCCACATCACTTGTCATGTTCTAAATTCCCCCCCCCACATCACTTGTCATGTTCTATTCCCCCCCCACATCACTTGTCATTTCTATTTCCCCCCCCCCCCCATCACTTGCATGTTCATCCCCCCCCACATCTTTTTGCATTCTTCCCCCCCACACTTGTCAGTTCTTTTCCCCCCCCCCACCCCTTTCTTTCTTTCCCCCCCCCCCCCCACATCATTTGCCCAAGTTCTACCCCCCCCCCACATCACTTGCCCATGTTCTTTTCCCCCACATCACTTGCATGTTCTTTCCCCCCCCCACATCACTTGTCTTTCATTCCCCCCCCCACATCACTTTCATTTCTATCCCCCCCCACACTGTCATTTTTCTTTTCCCCCACATCACTTTCATGTTTCTTCCCCCCCCCCCCAAAATCACTTGTCATGTCTTCCCCCCCACATCACTTGTCATTTCTTTCCCCCCCCCCACACATTTTGTCAGTTCTACCCCCCCCCCACATCATTTCCCCCATGTTCTTTTCCCCCCCCAAAACACTTAGTTCATTCCCCCCCCCCCCCACATCATTTGTTTTGTTCTATCCCCCCACATCCTTGTCATGTTCAAAACCCCCCAAAAACCAACTTTCATTTTCTTCCCCCCCCACACACTTGCATTTCACCCCCCCCCCACATCACTTGTCATTTTCTATTCCCCCCCCACTTGTCATGTCTATCCCCCCCCCAACATTTTTCATGTTCTATTCCCCCCCACATCACTTGCATGTTCTATCCCCCCCCCACCACTTGTATTTTTCCCCCCCCCCCCATCACTGAAATTTTACCCCCACACATCCCTTGTCATTTCTTTTCCCCCACACACATTTTTCATGTCTACCCCCCCCCCATCACTTGTCATGTTCATTCCCCCCCCCCCACATCATTTGTCATTTTCTTTTCCCCCCCACATCCCCTGTCATTTCATCCCCCCCACATCACTTGCATTTCTATCCCCCCCCCCCCCCCACACCACTTGCCCTGTTCTCCCCCACCCCCAATCATTTTCAGTTCTACCCCCCCCCCACATCACTTGTCTGTTCTTTTCCCCCCCCCCCAAATCACTTGCATTTTAAAATCCCCCCCCATCACTTGCATGTTTTATTCCCCCCACACACTGCATTTTTCACCCCCCCCCCCCCCACTCCTTGTCATTTTCCCCCACACATCCTTGCTTTCCCCCCCCCCACACCCTTTGTCATTTTCTTTTTCCCCCCCCCCCACATCATTGTCATGTTCTATTCCCCCCCCCCCCCCATCATTTGCATGTTCATTCCCCCACACATACTTGTCATTTTTTACCCCCCCCAACATCACTTGCTGTTCAATCCCCCCCCCCCCACATCACTTGTCATGTTCATCCCCCCCCCATCATTTTTCATGTTCTCCCCCCCCCCCACATCATTTGTCAGTTCTTTTTCCCCCCCCACACACTTGTCATGTTTTTTTCCCCCCCCCCACATCACTTGTCATTTCATCCCCCCCCATCACTTTCATGTTCATTCCCCCACACACACTTCATTTTCTATCCCCCCCACACCCTTGTCATGTCACCCCCCCCCCCCCCACATCATTTGTCAGTTCTATTCCCCCCCCCCCACATCCCCCTTTCATGTTTTCTATCCCCCCCACACTTTTTCATTTCTACCCCCCCACATCACTTGTCATTTCAAACCCCCCCCCCCCCCCACATCACTTGTCAGTTCTACCCCCCCCCCACATCACCCATGCTTTTCCCCCCCCCAAAATCACTTGCAGTTCACCCCCCCCCAACCTTTCATTTCATTCCCCCCCCCCCCCCATCATTTGTTTTTCTTTTTCCCCCCCCCCAATCACTTGTCATTTCTATCCCCCCCCACATCACTTGTCATTTCTTTTTCCCCCCCCCACTTTTTCTTTTCTACCCCCCCCCACATTTTCATTTCTACCCCCCCCCCCCCCACACACTTGTCATTTTCTATCCCCCCAATCACTTGCATGTTCTTTTTCCCCCCACACACTTCATTTCTTTTCCCCCCACATCCTTGTCATTTATTCCCCCCCCCACATCACTTGTTTGTTCAAAAACCCCCACACATCATTTGTCATGTTCTACCCCCCCCATCACTTGTCATTTTTCTCCCCCCACATCACTTGCCATGCCCCCCCCCCCACATCACTTGCATGTTCTATTCCCCCCCCACATCATTGCATGTTTTTCCCCCCACATCACTTGTCATGTTCTTCCCCCCCCCCCCCAATACTTGTCATGTTCTATCCCCCCCCCCACACATTTGTCATGTTTTTCCCCCCCCCCCCAAACATTTGCTTTTCTATCCCCCCCACACACTTGTCATGTCTATCCCCCCCCCCCCCCCCCACACACTTGTATTTCAAATCCCCCCACATCATTGCATTTTTTTATCCCCCCCCCCCCACATCATTGTCTTTTTCTATCCCCCCCCACATCCTTGGGCATGTTCTTTTCCCCCCCCCCCCCCCCCCCACTCACTGTTGTTCTATCCCCCACACATCACTTGCATTTTAATCCCCCCACACAACTTGTCATTTTTTTATCCCCCACACATCCTTGCAGTTCTATCCCCCCCCCACACCCTTTGTCATGTTCTTTTCCCCCACACATCACTTTCATTTTTCTATCCCCCCCACATCACTTGTCATTCTATTCCCCCACACATCACTTGCATTTCTATCCCCCCCCCCCCATTGGTTTTTTTTCCCCCCCCAAATCACTTGTCTTTTCTTCCCCCCCCCACACTTTCAGTTCTATTCCCCCCCCATCACTTGTCATGTTCATTCCCCCCCCCCCCATCACTTGTCATTTTTTCTTTTCCCCCCCCCCCCCACTCACTTGTCATGTTCAAATCCCCCCCCCACATCCCCGTCATGTTCTACCCCCCCCCAACACTTTCATGTTCATCCCCCCCCCCCATCACTTGTCATGTTCTACCCCCCCCCACACATTGTCATGTTCACCCCCCCCCCCCCACACATTTGTCATTTTTTCCCTTTCCCCCCCCCCCACACCCTTTGTCATGCCTTTTCCCCCCACACATCACTGTCATGTTCTATTCCCCCCCCCCCCCCCCCCAAAATCACTTGTCAGTTCTTTTCCCCACACATCACTTGTCATTTTTACCCCCCCCCCCCCCCCCAAACACTTGCATTTTCTTTCCCCCCCCCCTTTTCCCCCCCCACATCACTTGTCATGTCTTTTCCCCCCCCCCCCCCTCACTTGTCATGTTCTATCCCCCCCCCACTCACTTGTCATGTCTACCCCCCCCCCACACACTTGTCTTTTTTAAAATTCCCCCCCCCCCCCCCCCATCACTTGTCATGTTCTACCCCCCCCACATCATTGTCATTTTCTACCCCCCCACATCATTTCATGTTCTTTTCCCCCCCCCCCCCCCACATCACGCCATGTTCTTCCCCCCCCCACATCACTTGCATTTTTATTCCCCCCCCACATCACTTGTCATTTCTTCCCCCCCACATCATTTGTCAGTTCTATTCCCCCCCCCATCACTGCATGTTCTTTTTCCCCCCCCCCCCCCCCACACACTTGTCTGTTCTTTTCCCCCCCACACATACTTGTCATGTTCAAAACCCCCCCCCCCCACACCTTGCCCATTTTCTTTTCCCCCCCCCCCCCCCCCATCTTTTGTCATGTTCTTTCCCCCCCACACATCCTTGTCATGTTCTTTTCCCCCCCCACACATCACTTCAGTTCTTTTCCCCCACACACACTTCCATTTTCTATTCCCCACACTCACTTGTCATTTTATCCCCCCCCCACATCATTTGTCTTTTTCTATTCCCCCCCCCCCCCCCCCACATCCGGGTCATTTCTTTTCCCCCACACATCCTTGTCTTTTTTCTATCCCCCCCCCCCCACATCACGGGCAGGGTCTATTCCCCCACATCATTGTCATTTTCACCCCCCCCCCCCCCACATCACTTGTCATTTTTCTATTCCCCCCCCCCCCCATCACGGGTCATTTTCTATTTCTCCACACACACGGTCTGTTCTATCCCCCACAATCACAGGCAGTTCTTTTCCCCCCCAAAAAACAGGTCATGTTCCAAGACGCCCCCACCAATACACCTCCCCCCCCCACTTTTTCTTTTAAAAAAAAAAAAAAAAAAAAAACCCACGCACAAAAAGTATAAACACTTCCGGAGCCCCCCGGCCATTGTTCCCCTCACCCCCCACCCCACCCCATCTCCCTCCCGCACCTGCCTTTCCCTACCCCCCTCTATCACTCCCCTCCCCCTCCCCCCCCCCCCCCCCCCTCCCCCCATCCACCCCGCACTCCCCACCGAACATTCTCAGCGCTAGCGATTCAACGGCACCAGCCACAGGGCACCCCCCATAGAACACAGCACCACAGGGGAAACCCCCAAAGGAGACACAGAGCCCCCAGGGCCCCCCCCCCCCCCCCCCCCTGAGACACAGCACCACAGGGCCCCCCCCCCCCCCCCCCCATAGGAGACACGCACCACGGGACCCCCCATAGGAACCCCAGCACCACAGGCACACCCCCCTCCCCAAGGGGACACAGCAGCCACAGGTACCCCCCATAGGAACCGCAGCCC
>CM031614.1:4643221-4653221 GCA_018398815.1 Conus ventricosus
TTCAGAATTTTTTTTTAATTTTATTTTTTTTTTAATCGAAAGTTATGTTATGACAACGGACCCTCATCGGTATTGCAACGTGTTGTTGTTGTTTTTTTCCTTACCTTCACCTCCTCCCTCCGTTCCCTTCATCTTATACCTTTCTCTCACATCCTCACTCCTTTCTTCACCCTCCTAAGCCAAAACAAGACAATAGAATAAACATTCATGGATTAAGAAAAGCTTTTTTTCCCCTCTGCAGTCTCACAACACTATCGAAAATTAATCCGCAATGTTTAAAACCGAATACATAGAAAGTCGGTCGCAGTACCAATGTGTAAATATTTGATTTTCTCCAAGCCTTAGCTAATCCGCACACATGTTGCCTTTGAAATGTTCAGGATTTTGCTGCTGGGTCTTTTGAGAAATTGCGAGGTGAATTATCAGGTTAGTGAAACTGTTACACTTCTTCTCTTGAACAGTATATATCTAACATACCAGCCAGCAATATTCTCTCTCTCTCTCCCTCTCTCTCTCTCTCTCTCTCTCTCGTGCGCACACACAGACACACATCATATATAGGCCTATATACATATACACAAAATATGCATCCACACACGTGTTATATATATATAATACATATCACAACAATTATATAATATATATGTGTGTGTGTGTGTGTGTGTGTGTGTGCTGGAGATGTGGAGAGAGAGAGAGAGAGAGAGAGAGTGAGAGAGAGAGTGTGTGTGTGTGTGTGTGACTGTGAGTGAGAGAGAGAGAGAGAGAGAGAGAGTGTGAGGAGAGTGTGTGTGTGTGTGTGTGTGTGTGTGTGTGTGTGTGTGTGTGTGTATGTGGTTGTGTGTGCGTGCGCGCGCGCCGCGCGTGCGTGTGTATGTGTATGTGCGTGTGTGTTTGCGTGCGCGCGCGCGTGTGTGTGTGTGTGTGTGTGTGTGTGTGTTGTGTGTGTGTGTTTGATATATATATATATATATATATATATTGTGTGTGTGTGTGTTGTTGTGTGTAATTTCTCATCTTTTGAGATAATAAAGTATTTATATCATATCGTGTGGTGTGTGTGTGTGTGTGTGTGTGGTGTGTGTGTGTGTGTGTGTGTGTGATGTGTGTGTGATGTGTGTGTGTGAGACTGTGTGTGTGACTGGAGTGTGAATGTGTGTGTGTGTGTGTGTGTGTGTGTGTGTGTGTGTGTGTGTGTGTTGTGTGTGTGTGAGTGTGTGGTGTGTGTGTGTTGTGTGTGTGTGTGTGTGTGTGTTGTGTGTGTGTGTGCGTGTGTGTGTGTTATGGACAAGACGAAACACCAGAGAATTTCGAGAGGGATGGGAGAGGGGGGGGGGGGGGAGAGAGAATCCTGCTTGGTTTCACCATGACTTTACAAAACATCAGTGTAAAGCACAGAACCCCTTTAAGACATCGCTCAGTGTAAAGCACAGAACCCCTTTAAGACATCGCTCAGTGTAAAGCACAGAACCTTTTAAGACATCGCTCAGTGTAAAGCACAGAACCCTTTTAAGACATCGCTCAGTGTAAAGCATAGAACCCGTTTAAGACATCGCTCAGTGTAAGAGCCGGAAGAGCTGGGAGCCGGAATAGCTCAGTTGGTAGAGCGCCGGACTCGTAATCTCGGTGATCCTGGGGTTGCGGGTTCGAACCTCCGCCGGGGCGTTTCGGTGCAGGAGGGATTTTTCCCTCGGAGTTAGCATTGGTTCTGACTCCATTTCCCATACAGTCCTTCGAATGAGACTATAAACCGAGGTTCCGTGTGTGAACGCACGCATAACATCTTGCACACACGTAAAATCCCATCACCAACTTTCGGAAGAGTAGGCCAGTTTGGCCGTTGGTATGGATGACACGTTACACATAGCATGCACTCTGCGTGAAAAATGGAAAGAATGAAGGAAGTAAGGAAAATGAGTGATCGCTATTGAACGATACTGACTGGATGACACGGGAAACGACTGAATGAAGCGCCAGCTGGCAGCTCTTCAGTCGGCACTACCCAGATAGGCAGCCCGTTGTGTAAACGAGTGTGGATTGTAAAGCGCTTAGAGCTTGGCCTCTAGCCGAGAATAGGCGCTATATAAGTATTCATTATTATTATTATTATTAAAGCATAGAACCCTTTCAGACATCGCTCAGTGTAAAACATAGAACCCTTTAAGACATCACTCAGCGTAAAGCATAGAACCCCTTTAAGACATCGCTCAGTGTAAAGCACAGAATCCCTTTAAAACATCTCTCAGTATAAAGCACAAATCCTTAAGACATCTCCAGTATAAAGCACGGAACCCTTTAAGACATCTCTCAGTATAAAGCACAGAACCCCTTTAAGACATCGCAAACCGCACTGGCTTAAAACGAACTGTCGCATAGGGGGAAAAATGAGGAAACGACTTGGCACTAACGAGACAAGAACTACGCTGATGCTAAGAATGAATGACTGCCTGCACCATCTGACAGCCCTTCTGGTGAAAAGGACGTAAATAAACACACACACACACACACACACACACACACACACACATACACACAAAAAGACGACCGAACGAACCACAATGTGCCACGCTACTAGCAGGTTTCTTTATCAGGTCAACCCACAAAGAATGCTGCAAGAACTTCAAAAACAAAAACAAAAACTCAAAACTGCGTTAAAATCCAATGAAGGCCTGGTCTGTGGAGACAGAGAAAAAAGAAAAAGAAAAAGAAAAAGAGAAAAGCCCCTGGAGATCCACTGGTAACGGGACGTTAATCTCACCACCCATGCATCTCAATCAAGTCAGCCTGTTAAGAAGATGCTCCAACGAAAGGTGGAACCGAACACCTAACGTCGAAACGGTCACCATGGCATGATGGATTGGGTTTTTTTTTTTTTTTTTTTTTTTTTCACCCACACACAAACCCGCACATGCCCGAACAGTCGGGACACACACACACACAAGGTTGTCCTCCACGTTAACTCTCCAATTTCCCCCCAAAAGTCTCGAAAGTGCTCAAAGTACTCAGCCCCAAAGGAAAAATAAAAGGAATCGGTGAACTGAAAAACAGAAGGTTAAGGTCGAATCCCCTTGACCAAAACGGGAAAAAAAAAAATTACGTTACGAAGTTAACCCATCCTCGTAAACCCACGATTTTTGTTGCTTTTTTCTGGTTCCAGAATTTAAAAACCAAATGGGGGAACAGCTTCCCCCCCAGGGGTGTGTAACCCGCCTGATCCCAGCGCACGGTCCCGACAACAGGGCCGCAGGAGAAAAAGGTTCCCCGAGTGTGTCGATCGCGGGGGTGTTGTGTGTGGGGTGTGTGTGGTGGGTGTGTGTGTGTGTGTGTGTGTGTGTGTGGTGTGTTAGTTAAGTTCGGATTGGATTATTTCCCGTAAAATTAAAATAGGACGCTCGCGCATTCTGCTTTTAATAACATGGAAACCCCAGCACGACGTCGCCCCCGTCGTAATCCGGCCGCTCCCCAAAAAAGGAGGGGTCCCCGTTCAGGTTGGTCAGATCTCGCAGCGTTAGCGGGTTGGGGGGGGGGGGGGGGGGGGGACAGGGGGGGAAAATACCTTTAAGCTCAACTTTGCTCTTCCCCATCACAGGGGCAAACCTGTACCGCTCAAACTTTCTTTTAGGAAGTGTGTCGGGAAAACTGGGCAAAGGGAGATGTTTTAACAGGAAAGCGTTTTGTTACAAAGGGGGAAAATGTGTGTGTGTGTGGGGGTGTGTGTGTGTGTGTGTGTGTGTGTGTGTGTGTGTGTGTTTGTTTTTGGGGGGGGGGGGGAAAGCGGACGGGGGGGGGAAAATCAACCACACAAATTGGCAGCGAGTGTGGTGCTTAAAATGAGTTGTTTAGTGAAAGTGAGGCCAGTGTGGTGTTTTTAAATGAGTTGTTTCTTGGAGAGGGGCCAGTGTGGGTTTTAACGGGTTTGTTTCTGATGTGGTGTTTAACAGACTTGTTTTGTGTGGTGCTTTAACTGATTTGTTTTGAGTGGGGGGGTTTAATGAGTTTTTTCTGTGGAGAGGGGGCCAGATGTAGTGTTTTTACATGAGTTTTTTTGTGTGTGGGCTTTAAATGAGGTGTTGTGTGTGGTGTTTTTAACGGGTTTGTTTGTGTGGGTGCTTTAACTTGTTGTTTGTGATGTGGTGTTTTTAAACATGAGTTGTTTGTGGGGTGGGGGCTTTAAATGGTTGTTTTGTTGTAGTGCTTTAACATGGTTGTTTGTGTTGGGTGCTTTAACATGAGGGGGTTTTGATGTAGTGCTTTAAAGGGTTGTTTTGATTTGTGCTTTTGGTTGTTCCAGATGTAGTGTTTTTTCATGAGTTTTTTTTGATGTAGTGCTTTAACATGAGTTGTTTTGATGTAGGCTTTAAAGGAGTTGTTTTGAGTAGTGTTTTTTCTGGTTGTTTTGATGTAGTGTTTTAAACTGATTGGGTTTGATGTAGTGCTTTAAACATGAGTTGTTCCCAGTGGGAGGGGATGAGGGAGGCTTCTAAAATACATGAAACCCTTTTAAAATCAAAATTCCCCCTTTTTTTTTCCCCCCTTCTCCGACCCCCCCCCCCCCCCCCCCCCCCCCCCCCCCACACCCCAACACAATCTCTCTCTCTCTCTCTCTCTTCTCCTCTCTTCTCTTCTCTTCACACACACCACACACAAAACACACACACACACACACACAAAAAACCACAACCACCCTGTTCCCCTTCCGTCTCCCTGTAGGGGACGCGACTCCCGGGTTCCCCGTTTGGAAACGGCGCGCGAAATTCGGGGTCCCGCCCGGGCCCCCGGGCGTGGGAAACCCGGGAGGGGGGCAACGCTCCTCCGAACCGCTGCCGCCCGCCCTTTTTTTTTCTTTTTTTCCCGGTTCTTTTGGTTTGCGCCCCTCGTTTCCGCACAGCGCGCGGGCGACGTTCTCGCCGACGAGGGCGATGACCCCGAACTAGCCTGGGGAGGGGGGTTAAATTGGAGGGAGTGGGGGGGTTGGAATTAGGGGGAAGAACGCCAAAGACAATGGGAAAAGGGGCAGGACCGGGAGGGGCCCCCCCCCCCCGGGGGGGGGGGGGTTTAAAAGGGGGGGGGCGGGTATTTTTTGGGGGGGGGGGGGGGGGGGGGTTAAGAACCCAACCACCCAACACGTTCAGGGGACGAGGGCGCCCCCCCCCCCCCCCCCCCCCCCCCCCAAACCCCACCACCCCACCCCAAGCGCGCGCGCGCGCGCTAAACCCCCACATCCCACTGTCTCTCTTTAAACACCCCCCACCCCCACGGCGCGCGCCCCACAACCAAACCCCCCCCCCAAAAACACTCCCAACCACCCCACGCCCGGGCCGGCCGGCTTTTAAAAAATTTCAACCCCCGTCTTCGGGAACCCCCAACGAGAAGCGTCACCAAACCTGCCCCCTTCCTGCCCCACTATAGAAACCCCCGTTTGGGGGGGTTTATTTCGGGGTTTGGGGGCCCTTTCTGGAAGGTTAAAAAAAAGAGAAACCAGGGGGCGGGGCCAAATGAGAAGGGGGGGGGGGGGGGGGGGGGGGGGGGGGAGAGGGGAAATTTTACCGAGAGGGAAAAAGGAAAAAAAAAAAAAGGAAAAAAGAACGGGGGACAAAGCGGGGGAAAGAGAGAGGGGGGGGGGGGGGGGGGGGGGGAGAGGGAGAAGACAAAAGGAGAGGACAAAACGGGGCGAAAAAAAAAGAGAGGAGGGAGAAAAGGGGGAGAGATGGAGGGAAGAGATGGGGAGAGAAGGGGGAAAAATGGAAAGGGGGGGGAAATAAGGAAAAAAGAGAGAGGAATGGGAAGACAAAGAGGAGGAGAAAGGAGAGAAGAAAAGAAGAGAGGAGGAGGAAGAAAAGGGGGAGGGGGGGGGGGGGGGGGGGGGGGGAACAATTTAAAAAGGGGGGCCAAAAAAAAGAAGGCAGAAGGAGGGCCAAAAGCGAAGAGGGGAAAAGGAAAGAGAGAAAGAGGAGAGAGGGGAGAGAGAGAGGAGAGGAGAGAGGAGGAGAGAAGACAACAGACGACGGGCAGCGACAGCAGACAGACAGACAGGACAGAGACAGAGGGAGAGACACACAGAGAGGAGAGAGAGAAGAAGAGGAGAGGAGAGAGGAGAGAGGAGGGGGGGGAAGAGGGGAGAGAGAGAGAGACAGGAGAGAAAGAAAGGAAGAGACGGAACGAGAGGAAGCAAAAAAAAGACAGAGGATATAGAGACGAGAAAACGGAAGGAGTGAGAGAGAAACCCCCACCCAAACACACACACACACACACAACACACACCACAAGGGCAGACAAAGACACTAGCGAAAGCGGAGAAGAGCACAGAGAGACAGAGAGGAGCCGAGAGGAAGAGAAGAGAGAGAGAGAGGGGGGAGAGAGGAGAGAGAGAGGAGACTTCAGATTTCAGACTTAGTGGTTTATTGTTCAGCTTTGTGTCCTACAACGGTGAGTTATAAGACTATCATTTTGGGGAGTTTTTCTGTTACGCCGTTCCCCAATAATACTTTGAACTCTCTCTCTTTTTCTTCTTCTTTTCTCCTCCTCTCTTTTCTCTCTTCAAGTAAAAGGGAAGGGAAAGTGAGTGCGCAACGCTCACACAAAAATAAAGCACGCGAGCAAGCACCAGGTAACATAATAAAAAAAAAAAAAAAAAAAAAAAAAAAAATTACGCAAGTGAGGGTTTGTGCATAAAAGATAGTGGGCCCGACCCCATAACAATACGTGAAAAAAATCAAAAAATGAATTTCCCAGTCGACGTGAAAAGAGGTGACCCAAATGTTACGCGGATTTTGAAGGCATAAAAAAAAATTGATTCATTTTGATTTTGGGAAACAGTGGTTGGAATGGAAAATTTCTGTGTTCTGTGTAAAAAATTGAAACTGCAGTTTTATTAGTAGGTCGTATAAATCGGGGTGAACAAAAAATGGGTTTATCTTCGAGAGGCTGGGAAAAAAAGGACATTGAACACGCATTTTGGTTTGTTTCTATTTTTACCTTAGATCCCTTATTCCCGGATTTGGAACAGTTTTTAAATAATGTGAATTTTAACATCGAAATATTTTTCACGCTCCCGTAAGCTTTTAAATCAGTAAAAATTTGTAAGGGTTTCTGTCAGAGGTTTTGGACCAATTTTGTTTAGCAAATCAATCAAACGGTTTTTTTTTAAATTCCTTCAGGAAAAATTTCTCTGTTTTTGCACCCTGTGCCCATACATGTCCAAAACCATTTACACACAACATTCTTCTGATTAGTGGCCCCGTTTCCCTTTCCTTCGCCTTTCTTTAAGATTTGGGTAAGCCCCTGTTTGAAAATCTGTTTTCAGGTAAGCCAAAGTCTAAGCCCATAAAAAATCACCCTACTGAAGCTTTAACAAAGGAGGAAAAAGACAAATTCCCTCCCTTTGTTTGGTTTTACGGAGAGCTCATTTAGCAAAAGTTTCAGCAAAAAGTACTTTTTTTATCTCTTTATTTCTCAGTCCCCAATTTCTGACGGTACAGCAGTATTGGTACAATTGGGGTCAAAAAGCTGAAAAAAAATTTTTTGGGGGTCAGTACACTGATTTTCCCATTGGTTCAAATATCCTTTCAAACTTTCTTTCTTTTGTAATGTGTTTCGACCCGAAATTTTTGGGTAGGGGGTAGTAAAGTTTAGGCGAGGTATTTTTAAACGTTTCTCTTCAGTTTGGGTTCCCTAATTCCTTTTTCTGTTTTGATAAGTGCCCCCTTTTGAAACCTTTTTTTTGTTTTACTGAGGTTTTCCCTTTTAGTCCAAATTCTGCGTATTACAAATAATTGTTTGTGGTTTGAAGACCCACGGGCTGGACGAAAACAAAGCAATTCTCGCAAACATTAGCAAAAATAATCAGTAGTTCAGGTCAAGCTGGAAACCATGTTTACGTTTGTGATTTTAAAGCAGTAAAAACGTTTAAAAATAAAGAAAATAAAATTGGAGAAGCCAAACAGCCTGCTTAAGTCCCTTTAAGGCATTCAAATTTTTCGGTATAAACCAGATCATCTCTTACGCAAAATTTCACAGGCTGAATTGTTGGAGGGGTGAAAACATTTTACCCCGTTTGTCTTTAGTAAAATTTCCAATAATGTTTTTGACCGTGTCGAACGCTTTCTGAAATCGACAAAGGCTACTTAAATCTTTTTCGAGCGGTTTTTTGATAAGGCATTTAAAGTGAAAAAATTGATCGATTGTTGAATTTTTTGCGGAACCCGCCGTGTTTCAGAATTTTTTTGTATGTTTTCGACATTCTGCAACCTCTTATTTAATATTAAGTATACAGTTTGGAGGCAGACAAAAGGCAATACCAGTAGTTATCGGGTTTTTTAATGTTTTTTTTTTGGAGTGGGAAAAAATGTTGCTTTAGACCTTCACGGGGGGATTCCCCTGGAAAACAAGCTTTTTTACTTTGTCAAAAAAGGGGCAATGCATCCTGTGGACTTTTTTAAATTATTTATTTAAACCCCTCGGGCCAGCTGTTTTCCGTTTTGAAGTTTTTTGCTTTTTTAACCCCTTTTCTGTTTTTCAATTTTAGGCAATCAAACAGTTGTCGGTTGTTCCCCTTTGGGTCCCAAAATACCGTGAACGTGTTGTTTTCTTTTCATTTAAGAGTTAGAAAAGTGACGAAAACAGTTTCTTTTGGTTGTTTTTTTTTAGTCGGTTTTCGTTTCCCTTTTTTTTTCTTTCCCGAATGCCCGCGAAATTTTGTCGATTGGTTTCAAGTTATTCGTTTCCTTTTTTAAATTTTTTTTCTTTTTAAGGTAGTTTTTTCTTTTTCCCTTTTGTACGTACGTGATCTGTTTTGTTTCTTGTTTTATAAAGTTTTAACGCTATTCTTGCGTTTTCTTTTTAAAGGGGCCCTTTTGTCGACCAAGGCTTCTTTGTTTAGAAGTGGGGCACCTTTGGGGGGTTTTTGGGCAAAACGCTTGGTCATCACTTGCGCATTTTTTATAGACAGTAAAAAATGTCCAAAGCATCATCATTTTCGTTCGATTTAGCGTGGTTTTGCTTTGGGGCCATGCAGGAGAAAACAGGATTTATTGGTTTGTATTCATCGGGTTCCTTTTTTTTATCAACGACAAGGGGGTGTCATAAATTTTTTGCTCATTTTCTGTAAGCAAAACGATTTACGGGAAGCCAAGGGGCATTGTTCGTTCCACTCTCTCTTCTACAACAAATTTTTTTACTAAAGAAGAATGTCGGAGAAGAATTAAAGTAATCATTTTAAAATTGCGCCATTGGGAAACAAGAAATTGCTTTTTTTGCTCAGGGAAAAAACCGTTTAAAATCAAAAGTTCATAGAGGGAACCCGAAGAAAATGTTCCCAAAAGGGTTAAGAACCAAAATCTTCTGTCTGACGGCATCAACAAAAAATGCACAGTTGTCTTCAACATGTTTTCCGTCAGTTGGAATAATCAGAATTGGGTTTAAGGTTGCTTTTGCTGTTAAAATCCCCACAGTAGAAAAAGGGCATCACCAAAAGTTAAAAATCTGCAAGGCATGTTTTTTCTAACAAGGAAATTTAGTTGCACATAATTATTAAACGGAGATTGTGGGGGGTACGTAGAAAGCCCCAAAAAAAAACGTCACTGAAGTTTCCCAAGGGTGATTTTTCTAAAATTTTAGAAACAAGGACGTGGTGTAAGAAAACCTCAACACGGATAAAATTTTCATATTCTTTGGTATCAAAGTGTAATACCCCCATGCCCTACCCGAGAGAAAGTTAAAGAGGGAGGAAAAACTGAAAAACTGACCAGCAATTGGGGGGGGGGAAAAAACGAACTGTTGGAGAAAAGTTTCAAATAAAAAAAAACAAGTAAAGTTATTTTGTAATTTTAAAAAATCGGGTCGGAAGATTGTTCCAAAAAGCCATCAATATTCCGGACAAAAAAGACAGTGAAGGGCTTACGTCGTTGGACTGTATTAAACTGGGGTTGGCCCAAATCATGCCCCGGGTTGGTTTTGCTGTGCGCATGTTTTGGGGGCTGGGGGGCGCCCCCCGTTTTGGGGGGTC
>CM031614.1:4658221-4660721 GCA_018398815.1 Conus ventricosus
TTTTCCCCCTCCACCTGACCATCGTGTTAGTAGCGTGATGGCAATCACCCGGACACCAAAGACATGTTTTGGGCAGCGGGGCACGACACACGATCAAACACAACCGATCCCTTTGATCCGCTGGCCCTGTGGAGATCTCACCGAAAGGGAGAAACCTGCCATTACTTACAGTAATGGCCGCCGAGGAGTTTTAAACCGGACAAAAAAAAACAAAAAAAAAACTAGGGGTCACCGTCGATGACCCTGTATAGGGCTGTCGTCCATCGATGGTTCGCTGATCTAAACACAGCCACGGTTTGTCTCTGAAGGGGGCGCGGCGTGAGTGGCTGTCGCTGTGGTGTGGTCAGCGTGTTTGCGTCCCTGCGCCAGAAAGGAGTGCGCAGTCCTTATTTTTGAGTTCTGATGTCGCTGGTCCAGTTTCTTTGTACCTCCGCTCTAAACAGGAGCGTGGTGTCACTGTTTGGAGTTCTGATGTCACTGCTCTGTGTTCTGACGCCACCATGTTGTGTTCTGACGTCAGTGTTTTTGTGTTTTGATGTCACTAATATGTGTTATGATGTCACCATTTCGTGCTCTGATTTCTTTTTTTGTGTGTGTATTCTGATGTCACTGCTCTGAGGTCATCATTTTGTGCGACGATGTCAACGTTTTATGCTCTGAAGTCACTGCTCTGATGTCAACCTTCTGTGCTCCGAGGTCACTACCCTGTGTTCTGATGTCACCATTTTCTGTTCTGATGTCACCATTTTCTGCTCTGATGTCATTATGTTACGCTCTGATGTCAGCATTTTGGTTCTGATGTAAATATCTGATGCGTAGTGTCACAACGCTGTGCTCTGATGTTACTATTTGACACTGCTCGTGTTTCCTTCACAGTTGTTTCACATGTTCTCAGCCCCCTTTCATCAACAACCCCGCCATGTGCTTTTAAGTAAGACGAGGTGAACCCGAAGTCTGTTGAAGAAAACGCTTTCTCCAAAATCCACTGGACGTCTAAATGCTCACACACACACACACACACACACACACACACACACACACACACACACACAGAGTCTTTTAGAAGACGACACTGAAATACATTTGAATGTGTTACCAGTCAAATCCCGGACTTTCTGATCTATTTCATCCGACTCCATCTCTGACACGTGGTCATGTTTCGGTCAACTCGCCGTGTGCTGGTACACGAGAGTCCGGTCGTACTATCGTCACCATTGCCCAGTTTTCCACCTAACTCTTCGCTGAGTCACTACACAAACAGGGAACCAGCGCTCGTGCACACACACACACACACACACACACACACACACACACACACACACACACACACCTCTACACACACACACCACACACACACACACACACACACACACACACACACACACACACACACACGAAGACAGAAACGAGCACACAGAGGCAAGACAGAGATACTGCGACAGAGAGAGACAGAGACACAAAAAGACAGAGACGGAGAAAGGCAAGGGAGAAGGGAGAAAGAAAAGAGAGAGAGAGAGAGAGAGAGAGAGAGAGAGAGAGAGAGAGAGAGAGTGGGGGGGGGAGGGAGACAGAGACAGAGACAGAGACAGAGACGGACAGACACAGTTATGCGGACTTGCATGACGATAACACACACACACACACACACACACACACACACACACACACACACCTCATGTCAGTTCAACTGTCCTTCCTTTCCCTCAGCAGACCCGTTTACTACCCCAAATTCGTGTACCTGTAATATCTTAGACAAAAAATCCCTGTCATTTAAAAAAAAAAAAAAAAAAAAAAAAAACACACACACCCATCGTAATCTTCATAATCGCAACACTTTCGCAACTTTTTGAAGATTTGGAAGAGACGGCCGTTGGCGCGTAAAACCGCTTCGTCGCCATCTTCGAGAAGGTAACGGACACAAGGTACGCTGGGAAATGTCTACATACTGCTTTTGACCGAAACGGTAGCAGACAAAACTTCGCGTTTTAACAATTTTTTTTTTTTTTTTTTTTTGATTTTTTACTTTTTCCCCGTAATTTTATTGGGGCCGTAATTCCGGTAATTTTTATCCCCCCCCCCCCCCCCCCACCCCCACCCCTCGTAAAATGACGGCAACATCGTAAGGGTAAACAGGTTTGCCTCCTCCAACCGCCAGCCCACCCCCATTCCCCTCCTGTCCCTCCTCTCCGCCTCTACTCCCCTCACCTCATCTCTCCCCCCTCCCCTCCCTTTAACTCCCCCACCCTTTCGTCCCCGCCACCTTCTCAGACATCCAATTAGAAGCATTCCGGTGCCAAGACTGACAGAAAATATCGAATACCCTCCCCCCCCCCCCCCCCCCCCCCCCCCCCCCCCCCCCCCGCAATAAACACAAGCTGGAGGATTAAAAAAAAACAACAACCTCATGACCTTGGGGAAGGTAGCTGAGAGACAAGGAGTGGGTGGGTGGAGGGTGGAGGAGGAGGGGGTAGAGGAGGAGGAGGCGGAGTGCCCCCCCCCC
>CM031614.1:4663221-4672514 GCA_018398815.1 Conus ventricosus
TGGGAGAGATGGAGAGACAATGACAATGACAGAAATGAAAACAGTAAGTACATTGACTGATGCTAATAAAGACTGGGTCAAGACTTGGCCAAAGCGAACATAAACATCCTTAGGCAGGAATGCACTTCTCCAGTTCCACTGACATTGTATCCATTCCACCTATATTATATTCCGCTTTGGATCTTATCAAAATCTCCCAATCACCAGAATGAACAATTGGAAAAAAAAAGGTGCCGACAAGATCAAAAGTCAGAAGATCAAAGGAAAGATGCAGCGCAGCGTGGGAAAAGGGGGAAACAGGTATCTGACACCCAGAGAAAGGTGACAAGCTGTGAAACCGACCTGACCAAGAAAATGCATACTCATGACAACATCAAAATGGACACAGTGAAGAGCTCTGTGCCTTAAAGACATGCCCACAAAAAAGTTCGCCATGAGCTACATTTGTGTGATTCTGAAACCGTTTCATGTCAGCATGACCTGCAGCAACGCCAGTTTTGAGGGGGGGGGGGGGGGGGGGAGATGTTAGGAAAAACATTTAGACATTGCACAGGATTAAATCAGTATGGGGTTGTTTGATTTGGAAAGAACAGCACGAAGCGAAGAGGGTTTCTGATGTTAGCTTGTATGGTATGCATCATACTTATAAGTCTAGAACAAACAAAACATATTACCAAACCAGGGGACATGATTAATATTAAATAGAAAAACAATGCGTGCGTTTGTACAAATAAAGACAATTGTTGTGAACATATGTCAAACATCTCTCCTATAGTTCTGTACAAATAAAGAACAATTGTAATGAACATATGTCAAACATCTCTCCTGTAGTTCTGTACAAATAAAGAACAATTGTAATGAACAAATGTCAAACATCTCACCTTGTAGCCAACCCGTCCTCAAGCACACCTTTGGCGCTTCTAGATTACACAGTACAAGCACCTGCACTGACTACAATACAAATGGAAATACAATCAAATACAGCACAACCCACACCACACACCACACTGCACACACAGAGAGCACACTACACACACAGCACACTACGCACACACACACACACACACACCACACACACACACACACACCACACACACACACACACCACACTCACACACACCACACTGCACACACAGCACACTACGCACACACACACACACACACACACACACACACACACACCACACACACACACACACGTTTCTGATGACGGAATGCGGCTTTCGCTCCTTCCTGGCCAGTGACGGGACCTCTCTGCTCATGATCTTCATCATCTCCTCCACGGCAGACGTTCGCCTTCAGCTTGTTCAGGGAATACATGCTGCTGAGCCCTGACCGTCGGCTCCCCGGAAAACTTCGCTTACTTTCGCCACTCAAAGATACAAATGAACCTTTGTTTTCTTTAAACACCTTTACACAGTTTCATTATATAGTTCAAACCCGGCCGTTGAGCGCTGAACTCGTCATGATTCGGATTTTTGTGAACGTTTGTCGTTCTGTTTTTGAAAAAAAAAGAAAGAAAATATTTCCAAAATCTTACTTGTATGCAGTTTTAGGGACAACAACAACAACAACGAAACTTATCACGACATTTTAGATGTTGTGGACATGTGACGAAGACCTATCCATTTTCCCTTTGAGAGTAGAACTGGTTGACCTTTTTTGATGATCATTAGTTTTGTTGTACACTCACGACAGTTTCAAAGGATTTGATTGCAGACCCCAATCAGATGGTTTCGCGAAGTACTTTTTTTTCGAGTAACCACTTTACCAGTTATCGACAGGAATGTATCCATGCCTTGTCACAGAAGTAGTGTAAAAAAAGACAATGATCTAAATAAATAAAAACAAACAAAAAAAAAAGCAAAAAGAAAAGGGTAAAACACTTAAGAAAACACACACAATTCACGTATTCATTCAACTTGAACGACAACAAAACAAATTCGACGACCGAAAATGTCCAGAGTTGAATGAAATTGAAGCAATTAGAATTCTACAGATCTATTTTCCCGATGTTCCAGCCACAAGCAAATCAAGAATGGAAATGATTGATTTTGGTTATCATCACCACACGGTGTACAGCCCGAGTTTTTAGACGATATACCCCCCCCCCCCCCCCCCCCCCCCCCCCCCCCCCCCCCCCCCCCCTCCCCATTTTTATTGTTTTGTGAATCAGCTGGGGGGGAAAACCCAATCGATTCACACTTTTCTTTTAGATTCTGTTGTGCACTCTGTAAAAATCACAACGAAATATTAAAACCTAGGTTATAACTGATATTAATATATTCGGAAGCGCAACAAAACCTTTCGACTTGCAGTTCATTTAAACACAAACAAAACAAACATTCTTAAAACGTAAAGAAGGGAAAATATTTGGAACCTAGCATCAAAGTCTAGTCTTTGAAAGAAAAAAAAACCCTGGTTTCATTTCTTTTTCCTTCTGTTTTTTCCCCCACCATTTTATTTCAAACGACCTCAGCTACAGTATAACCGATTACATGAAAAAGAAAGTTCATCACTATATAAACAAGAACAAGACGAACAGGCTCCGTTTGAAAAACACCACCCCACTAATAATAATAATAATAATAAGGAACATTTAGTGCGCTTAATCTTAAACAAAAGCCCTAAGCGCTTACAGCAATAAGCCCTAACACACACACACACACACACACACACACACACACACACACACACCACACACACACACACACACACACAAAACACACACACACACACACACACACACACACACACACACACACAAACACACACACACACGCACACACCCACACACCAGCGAAGGAGCAGAAAAAATTATGTTTTGAAGAGAGTTGTTTTGAGGGAGGACTTGAAAGAAGAAAGACTGTTTGAGTTTCGGAGTGCAGAAGGGAGATTGTTTCCAGCAGGAAGGAGCCTGAAAAGTAAAAGAACGTTCACCAAGTGTTCTGGCCCGAAAACGAGGGATCTGCATAATGCGAGTGTCAGAGGAAGAGCGAAGCTGTCTGGAAGGAGTATAGGTCAACAGAAGTTTAGAGAGGTAAGATGGCGCGAGGCCATCCAATGCCTGTAACAGAGCAAAGAAAGTTTGTACTTGATGCGTTTTTCAACAGGAAGCCAGTGCAAAGATTTAAGCAAGGGAGAAACATGAGAGGTTTTCGGAGATTTCGAGACAAGGCGAGCAGCATTATTTTGGACTTTCTGCAATTTTGCAAGAAGATTCTGTGGACAGCCAGCAGAAGAGATTACAGTAGTCAAGTCTTGAAAGAATGAAAGCAGAAACCAGAGTCTGGTGGCTACTTCAGACAGAAGTGGCGCACAGAACTGATTCGCCGAAGCTCCAAGTAGCAAGCACGGCAGATAGAAGAAATCTGATTTGAAAAGAGAGTGTCTGATCAAGTACAACGCCTAGATTTCGCACAGTGGTAGAGGTCTGAATGAGAGAGGGTACCAAGTTGGACAGAAGAAGGAACAGAGATTGTAGACATGAGCCGTTTTGGGAGAATGAAGATCAGTTCAGTTTTGTCATTGTTTAACTGAAGTTTGTTGCAAGTCATCCATGCCTTTATGTCAGAGATGCAGAGCTGTGAGCGATCAATGATGGAGGAGAGGAGAGAGATGTCACCAGAAATGTAGATTTGATTGTCATCAGAGAAGCAGTGGTGTGAAATGTCATGATGGGCTACAATGTCAGAGATGGGTTGGGTATATAGAACAAACAGAATGGGACCAAGGACAGAGCCTTGGGAGCACCATAATTCAAGTCAGCAGAGCTTGAAGAAAAACCATTGACAGAGACAATTTGGGTTCGACCAGAAAGGTAAGAATAAAACCATGCCAAGCGTGAGAAGAGATGCCAAAAGTATGTTGAAGTCTAGTGGGAGGGTGGAGTGATCAATGGTATCAAGGCAGCGACAGTCAAGAAGAGGAAAGCAGTGAAACCTGACCATTATCCAGAGCAGAGAGAAGATCGTTTATTATTTTCAGCGAGCAGTTTCTGTACTGTGTCCAGTGCGATAGGCGGACTGCAACGAATAGAGCAAGTTGTTTGGTCCAAGTGGTTTGGAGTGGAGAAGTGCTATCTTTCAATTATCTTTGAAAGAAAAGACAAGTTGGAGACAGGTCGATAATTTTTAGGTTTTCAGGTCAGAGAGGTGTTTCTTCAAAAGAGGTCGGACAACAGCAGCTTTCAGTGCAGGTGGGAAACAACAGAAGTGAGAGATTCATTTACCACACTAGTGATATATGGCAACAAAACATCCATGCATGCAGATAATAAAGTAATGGAAGAGATCCAGTACACATGTTTTGATAAGTCTTGTCGATGACTTCTTTGACAACAGCAACTGTCACAGGTTCAAAGTCAGTCATTGAAATGCCGGAAAAAGAGTTGTATGGAATATCAGGTTTCAGATACTGACTGAGCATCCAGACTTTCACGGATAAGTCTAATTTTGCTAGTGAAAAAGTCACAAAATTTCTGTGGAATGTCAGAGGACAGACAGATGAAGGAAGGGGAGAGATTTTGTTTCTCCCATGAGTGTATCAGTGACCTAAAACAATTGCTTGGTTGTATGTGCATGCAATATTTTAGCATTGTAGAAGCCTGATTTTGCTTTTTGAACAATTTCATTCACAGCATTACTAGCAATCGCAAAATTTGTTTGTGAATCTCGAGGTTTGTCTTTAGCCACTGCCTTTCGGCCCTACGTCTAACAGTTAGCATCAAGAACTTCAGGCCAACTGCTGGGAACCAGGGTGAGGTGGACGGCATGGAATTTCCACTACCACTTCATATCGACGCTGGCGGGAAAAAACCAACTTTGTCTTGCAGGACCCGTGGAATAAACAGCAGTGCAGAGGTCAGCTTTGGTGCCAACATCTGCTGCCATTTGACTTGGGAACAACACCCCGGTACCACCACCTCCAGGGGAACGTGAGCCTGCAGCTGGGGATTTGTTCGGCGTAAGGTGGCTTGGCTGATCCGCCGTCAGTGATATAAGCGCATACTTCAGCGATTTTGAGGACACACACACTTCCACTCTCTCTCTCTCTGTGGAGTGTGTGTGTGTGTGTGTGTGTGTGTGTGTGTGTGTGTGTGTGTGTGTGTGTGTGTGTGTTACGTGTGTGTGTGTGTGTGTGTGTGTGTGTGTGTGTGTGTGTGTGTTGTGTGTGCTTGCTTGTGTACGTATGCGCGCGCGCGCTCACATGTGAATGCATACATGACTCTGTTGTTTGTTTTTATTTTATTAGTCTGTTCCTTTTATAGTCTGCATGCTGACTTTTGTATTCGCTCCCCCCCCCTCCCCCCCCCCCCCCCCCCCCCCGCCACTGTTCCCGCAATACCGACTTCCCTGGATTTCCTTATCCTTTTTTCTTCTCTTTTTTTCCCCTGGGGCCAAGTGGGAAAAAAAGCATGTGTAATATAATATGCTTATCTCATCACCTTGGATCTCTGATGGGCTTTCTTCCCAAATCCTCTTTTCTACCTCCTGATCATAAACAGCTGAACATTCTCAATTTCCACCGTAGATGTGGCTTCAATAAAGCTGTCCTCATGTACAAAGACATTCTCCATTCAACCTTAAACGTCACTTCAATAAAGCTGTCTCTGTGCACAACGACATTCTCCGTTCAACCTTAAAGGTAACTTCAATAAAGCTGTCTCTGTGCACAAAGACATTCTCCATTCAACCTTAAACGTACCTTCAATAACGCTGCCCTCATGTACAAAATCATGAATGAAATGACGCCATCTTATCTCCACAGAAGGTTCCCTGATAATACAGTTCGTCTTAAGAGTGCCGTTCTTGCCCCTCGCCTGGCACTAATCATTTCATGTCAACCCTCGGGTCTTCTGGCAGTAAGTTACGGGACCAGGGTGGTGGATACCTTTGAATACAAATCCAGGCTGTTATTGATCGTTCAGAGCCTAAACACCTTAAGGAAAAGTTATAAATTGATGTGCTCCGGTTGTCTGACAATCGTTCTGATACACTACTGTTTTTATGTTAAAAGCAAACAAACCAAAATAAATATTCTTTTGTGTATGTGGTGACGTGGTGTGGTTAGGGTGGTAATGCGGATGGATGGCGTGCGTGTGAGCGAGTGTGTGTGTGTGTGCGTGTGTGTGTGTGTGTGTGTGTGTGTGTGTGTGTGTGTGTGTGTGTGTGTGTGTGTGTGTGTGTGTGTGTGTGAGAGAGTGCGAGTGTGTCTGTGCGCATGCGTGTGCGTGCGTGTGTGCGTGCGTGCACACTTGTTTTTCCTTTGGCTGCGTCCATTGCTATATTTCTCTTTTTTCCCCCTTCATGAGAGGATCGTGGGGAAAAGCGTATCCGTTTCTCTTCTAACATTCGTGACACAGCTCGTATTCTCTCTTTTAATATAACCGCATACTTCAAACACATTTTGTTGAACCCCTGTCTCTCTCTCTCTCTCTCTCTCTCTCTCTCTCTCTCTCTCTCTCTCTCTTCTCTCTCTCTTCACCTCCCCCCCGCCTCTCTCTCGCTCTCTCTCTCTCTCGCTCTCTCTCTCTCTCTCTCTCTCTCTCTCTCTCGGGTCGGTGGGTACATGTGCGAACTGCTTGCTCGAAGTATTGGTGTGATCGATATTCCCATAATCTAAAAGGCTTAGCTGACGGACGATAAAATCTCCCTCCCTCCCTCTCTCTCTCTCTCTCTCTCTCTCTCTCTCTCTCTCTCTCTCACGCGCTCTGCGCGCGCGCGCGCGCGTATGTGTGTGCGTGTGCGTGTGCGTGTGTGTGCGCGCGCGCGTGTGTGCATCTGTGTGTGTGTTGTGTGTGTGTGTGTGTGTGTGTGTGTGTGTGTGTGTGTGTGCGTGCGTGTGTGTGCGTGTGTACGTGTGTGTGTGTGTGTGCGTGTGCGTGTGCGTGTGTGTGTGTGTGTGTGTGCGTGTGTGTATGTCCTTGCCTGCATCTCTCTCTCTCTCTCTCTCTCTCTCTCTGTCCTCTTTCTTTACCGGAGTCAACTGACTCCATTGATGAGTGATAAGATCAAACGGAATCGACAGGCCGTAGGAAAGGCTCACCACACCGATCAATCTCCGGATTAGGCGGAGGCAGGCGTGGATTTTTCACACGCTGGCGTTGGCTCAGAGCTTTGGTGAAGTGTGACAAGGCACAGAGAAAATCAGCGTGCACACGTACACAAAGAGAGGGGGGGGGGAGAAACAAGGAGGGATATCATTACAACATGAATTGCCGATGGAATGGAAGAATGACGCACTGAAAAAAAAGACGGGAAGAATAGAAGAACATATCAAACCAGGAGTGGGAAACACGAAAGAGAATCCACGAGGGAATAAAGATGAAAGAACGAATAAATGAATGAATGGTCAGAGGAAAGAAAGAAACAAGAAATGGAAGAAAGAAAGAACAAATGCCTACATGAAGGAATACATGAATGAATAATGAATAAATGAACGAACGAACGAACGGATGAATAAACGAACGAATGAATGAATGAGTAAATGAACGAGTGAACGAATGAATAAATGAACGAATGAATGAATGAATGAATGAATGAATGAATGAAAAAGTAAATAATGAGAACTGAAAATGGCCCAGACTCTCGCCTATACGTGTGTTCATATTTTTGATTTGCCGAAAGATTTTCTTCGAGTTTTCGATCCACGTCTGAACACATACACAGAACTGTCTCCACAGCAGAAAGAAAGAAATGATAGACACATGTGCACACACACACACACACGCGCACACACGCACACACACACACACACACGCACACACACACGCACACACGCACACACACACACACACACGCACACACACACACACACCACACACACACACACACACACACACACACACACCCGCACACACACACACACACACACACACACACACACACACACACACACACACACTGCCCCTGCACTTGCCCCATTGTTCCGGTTGCACTGTGAACATGGGACGCAGCGTCCTGCTTTGATCCGCCCTGAAACATGACCGCAACACCAACACACAAGCAAACAACAACGACAACGACAACGACAACAACGACAACGACAACAAACAACAACAACAACAACAACAACGTGATCCTGCACAGATGCCACCATTTCGCCATCTTCATTCTCCTTGATTTCCTGAGACCATTCCCAGAGAGAGGGGGGTGGTGGGTAGAGGCAGACAGAAAGAGAAAGAGAGAAAAAAGAAAGAAGGGAAGAAAAAAAGGAGGGAGACAGAGTAATATATATATATATATATATATAGAGAGAGAGAGAGAGAGAGAGAGAGAGAGAGAGGAGGACAGACAGACAGACAGACAGACAGACAGACGGACGGACAGACAGAGAGAGACAGAGAGAGACAGAGAGAGAGAGAGACAGAGAGAGAGAGAGAGAGAGAGAGAGAGAGAGAGAGACAGAGAGAGACAGAGACAGAGAGAGAGAGACAGAGACAGAGAGAGTAGACAGACAGGCAGACAGGTCAGAGAGAGAGAAAGAGAGAGAGAGTGAGAGAGAGAGAACAGAGACAGAGACAGAAAAGACAGAGGAAGATAGAGACAGAAGAGAGACTGAGAGAGAATGAAAGACATCGAGAGGGAGGGAGAGAGTAGCAGATTGTATATGATCTTATCGGTAGAAATCCCTCGAACAAGCGAAATGATTTGGTGGGGGGGGGGGGGGGGGGGGGGGAGGGGGGGGTTCGTTTGATCAATTGTCAGTTTACTATCAAACGCTGTCTCAAACTCACACTAAGCCTCCAAGTGCTGACATGAATAATGATAGTGCATACGTGGACGATAAGTGATTTGGTGTAAAATTATAACTGTGGTGTGTGACCACTACCAAGACTGGTGTGCTCTGAGGACGCGTTTGGCGGTGGGGTGGGGGGGGGGGGGGGGGGGGAGGGTGAACCTTCAGGACAGGTCTGAGGTCTTCTATTTAAGTGCATTTCTGTCACTGTCATTTGGTCTGTTGATAGCCAGTGACAAGTGCGTTTCGGTGGTCCGGTCTTGACAAAATACATGCACTGACTTCACGTCTTGTTCACGTCTCAAACGGCTTCCAGTTCGGATCAACAGCAGAAGAGATGATCTCTAATCTTCAAGACAGGTACGGCGTAAAACCACTCAGCACTGACCAACTGCGACCAATTAATTGTTGATTAACTCTGGATATTCCGACATTTCAGAAATATATTATAACCAAATGTCATATATGTGAGAAACGGATTTTTTTCAAACAGAAATGAAAAAACCAGGATTTAATTATCTGAATATAGGGAAAAGAATGCGAAAATTGAAATA
>CM031614.1:4672614-4680114 GCA_018398815.1 Conus ventricosus
TTCATTTTCCTCTACGACATTTTGCTGAACATGGGACCTTGGCAAATAAGCATTTATTTTCCGACCGTCGTGTTTGATACGACAAATTCTGTTTGTCAACAGCGCTATTAATTTCATGAAAACAGGTAGAGATGGTGGATTGATCAGTTGTATTTTTTCTTCAGGGAAGATGGCTGTAAATCTAAATCGGCTCTGGAACCTTGAAAAGTGCGGGAAAAATGTGTCAGATTTTAAAACACGTTTTTTTTTTCTCATAGGCACAACCTTCTGTGCATGGACCTTCACACAGATGTATGATTTTGTGTGCAGTAGACAAGAAACGTCAGCACTGAGAACAACGACTATAAAAAAAAAAGAAAAAAAGAAAGAAAGAAAAACGATTTAGACTAAGTCATGGTGAGGATGTGACAACAAAATAGACTAACTCATGGTGAGGACATGACAACAAAATAGAGTGATTCATGATGAGGACATGACAACAAAACAGACTAAATCAGGGTGTGGACATGACAACAAAACAGACTAAATTCTGGTGAGGACATGACAACAAAACAGACTAAATTCTGGTGAGGACATGACAACAAAACAGACTAAGTCATGATGAGGACATGCAAACAAAACAGACTAAGTCATGATGAGGACATGACAACAAAATAGACTAAGTCATGATGAGGACATGACAACAAAATAGAGTGAATCATGATGAGGACATGACAACAAAATAGAGTGAATCATGATGAGAACATGACAACAAAATAGACTAAGTCATGATGAGGACATGACAACAAATAGAGTGAATCATGATGAGGGCATGACAACAAAATAGATTAAGTCATGATGAGGACATGACAACAAATAGAGTGAATCATGATGAGGACATGACAACAAAATAGAGTGAATCATGATGAGGACATGACAACAAAATAGAGTGAATCATGATGAGGACATGACAACAAAATAGAGTGAATCATGATGAGGACATGACAACAAAATAGAGTGAATCATGATGAGGACATGACAACAAAATAGAGTGAATCATGATGAGGACATGACAACAAAATAGAGTGAATCATGATGAGGACATGACAACAAAATAGAGTGAATCATGATGAGGACATGACAACAAAATAGACTAAGTCATGATGAGGACATGACAACAAATAGAGTGAATCATGATGAGACCATGACAACAAAATAGAGTGAATCATGATGAGGACATGACAACAAAATAGAGTGAATCATGATGAGGACATGACAACAAAATAGACTAAGTCATGACGAGGACATGACAACAAATAGAGTGAATCATGATGAGAACATGACAACAAAATAGACTAAGTCATGATGAGGACATGACAACAAATAGAGTGAATCATGATGAGGACATGACAACAAAATAGAGTGAATCATGATGAGGACATGACAACAAAACAGACTAAATCATGGTGAGGGCATGACAACAAAACAGACTAAATTATGGTGAGGACATGACAACAAAACAGACTCAATCATGGTGAGGACATGACAACAAAACAGACTCAATCATGGTGAGGACAGGCTTCCAGTCCAGTGTGAAACACGCCAAGACACAGCCTTTCCCAGGAGCCGATACCCGGAATGACCAGAAACTTGTGATGATTACCTTCAGGATCCATCTGAAGAAGGTCAAGAAACAGGACCACACAATGACCAGGCTCTACCTCAACAAGTCAAAAGAGCCAGACGTTGCAGAATCTGCACAAACAGCAATAGGATGGAAATTTGTACGGTTCACCGGTCTTGATGCTAGAGCACAGACATGGATTTGTTTGTGGGTCTGTGATACCTCCATGACAAGGCCACCACTGCAGGTTACTTCAACAGTCACACAGGGGACTGATTTAGAATCACAGTCTATGTAAGACAAGGCTGCTTTCTCTCCTGCTACTCTTCTAAACATCTATTGGAGAGAATCATAATGACACACTGAAGAAATGTAAAGGAACAGTTAGCACTGGAGGCAAGGCAAACAACTTGAGTTTTGCTGACCACATTGATAGCCCAGCAGGAGAAGGTCAGGAACTAACTATTTATTTGAAGCACTTCAATAAAACTTCAACAACCCTTGGCATGCAGATTAGAGCAGAGGAATCTAAACTAACGACCAGCAACATCACCGGTAGCAGTGCTGATATTAGGGGAATCGATTAGAAGCTAGAAGAGAGAGAGAGAGAGAGAGAGAGAGAGAGAGAGAGAGAGAGAGAGAGAGAGAGAGAGAGAGAGAGAGAGTGTGTGTGTGTGTGTGTGTGTGTGTGTGTGTGTGTGTGTGTGTGTGTGTGTGTACATACCTGTGTGCATGCGAGTGTGCGTGCGTACGTGCGTGTATGTGTGGGCAGGTACATATAATCACAGAAGGACCGCCAATACCATAGTAGAGAACTTTAGCAGCCCGCGTTAGCCACCGGCGTCCTTAGGGAATCCCCTTTTTCTCTCATAGAGGCGACGTGCGCATGCGCAACCTTGCCAAGCAAGGCCGCGGCCGGCTGAGCGCGTCGTTCAATCGGGGTTTGTAACGCCGCTCGTGGAAGCGATCTTTACGAGCCCAACTGTCTGCTTTATAATCGGTAAGTACACATTTTGCTAAGGATACTATATTAGACATAAAAAGATGAAAAAACAGAGAAAAAGATGCATGTCATTTTCGTGTGCCTGTAAAGGTCAATCTACCGTCAACATGTACTCGTTGCTGTTTGTTCGAGTTTTATGCAGTGCACGTGCTCTATGCAAAGGCGAGTGAGTACCCCCATTTTCAAAGAATTTCCTGTCCTTACAGGAAATGTTCAAATGTTATTAAAGGGTGGGATTTCGCTAGCTGTGGTCACTGTGTGCTTGTTCGTGGTTGGTAATGGCAGAGCAACGTCAGAGAGGACATTTGTCGAGTGATGAACTGTCTCGTTGTGTTGGAATGCTGGAGGGGGGGTGCACGCAGACTCATGTTGCCAACGTCCTTGGTGTGTCGCAGAGTGTGGTTTCCCGGGCATGGACCAGGTACCACGCGTTCGGTACAGCTGTGAGACGACATGCAGGTGGCAGACAACGAGCAACAACTCCCAGAGAAGATCGATTTCTTGTTGTTCAGGCCTGCCGAAATCGGATCTGCTCTGCTCGGACCCTTCGTTCTGACCTCTTGAACGCCACTGGCACCAATGTCTGCCTCCAGACTATCAGGAACAGACTCCATGACGTCAATCTTCGCGCCAGAAGACCCTGCATTCGTGTTCCACTCACTCAGGAACACCGACGACGACGATTGGCTTGGGCCCAAAATCATGTGAACTGGACTGTTGTTGACTGGACCCCTGTGCTTTTCAGTGATGAGTCCAGGTTTTGTCTGCACCACACTGATGGTCGTGCTAGAGTGTGGCGCAGACCAGGAGAGAGGTACCAGGATGCCTGCATCGTCCAGCATGACCGTTATGGCGGAGGGTCACTGATGGTCTGGGGCGGGATCAGTATGGCTGGACGAACCGATCTCCTCGTCCTGCAGCAGGGAACCATGACGGGTCAGCGGTACCGAGATGAGGTCCTTGATGTCCTCGTCAGACCCTATGCAGGCGCTATTGGCGAGGACTTCATCCTCATGGATGATAATGCCCCTCCACATCGCGCAAGGATCGTCCAGCAGTACCTGGAGCAGGAAACCATCGTCCGCATGGAGTGGCCTGCGCGTTCACCTGACTGTAATCCTATTGAACATTTGTGGGACGTTCTTCAGGTGGCAGTAGCACAACGTCAGCAGCAACCCCGCAGCCTCCACGAGCTGGAGAACGCCCTGGTGGCCGAGTGGAACGCTGTGCCTCAGATCCAGATCCAGAGGCTGATCAGGAGCATGGGGCGGCGATGTCAGGCTGTGATTGCTGCTAGGGGCTCCCACACGCGCTATTGAGCCAGCCACAACAGTCTCCTGTCATTCAAAGTGGACTTTGACCAAATGTCTCATTTCAATAAAATGTGCAAATTAGGGGGTGTTCAGTTTGCAGTCTTGTGTTACCTCATCTGTGATTGATTAATTTTTGACGTTATGAGGTATTCATGAATGAAATACAGCTGTATGATTTACATAATATTTTAGACCATTTGAAATAAATTTTGGTAACATTATATTTGTTTCCAGTTTCTATCCTTAGCAAAACGTGCGCAGTAATATACTTCCAATTTGTTAACAAAAACATTAGTCTACACATTTCCTGTTGTATTACACGGTATGTCACGGTGCTAAAAGCCCAAAAGAATCACTACAAAGTAAAATGTAAGCTGAATCGATTCGACAACAAACATGGCGGAACGTTTGGCCTAGACTCAGTCAGTCGTTTATTTGTCATAGAAAACCCAAGGAGGCCTATGACGCCTCCTAAACCTTGGTTGTTTTGAATCTGTAAATTTTTGTTTACTCCAGTAGAACAACAACAACATGATACTCCATGTGGAATTATTTGTAGTCTACGTGAAATGTGTCGGTGCATACGAGCACATTTGTTGATCTAGATGAAATACAGGGGACGCCACTCTTCCAAAGTACAGCAGACGACTCCGGACGCTGCTAACACGCCAACATAGAACAGCAGGGCTGTAGGGCGGAAGCCATGTTTGACGTCACGCGACGAAGACGCCGATTGAACGAAAGTCGCCGCTAAAGTTCTTAAAGTAGACACCTAACCGGACTATGTATCAAACAAAAGGTAACTTTAAAAGCAAGATCAGAATCAGAAAATAGCATCAGTTACAGATATACCTGATAATCATGGTAGGTATGTCCTAAGAGGCACATATTCAAACAAAATATGATGTCCTGATTTGCTTGTTTCACCATTTTGTTGAAGCATTATAACTCAGTTGTGAGAGAAATCTAGGTTTAGTCCACAAGACGTTGAAATGAAGTTTGTGTATTCATACTGTTAGACCTAATTTCGCCTGGAGTTAACGTGTCAGGGTGGGCCTGACAATTTTTTAAAAACTGGTTGTCTCGCCGTGACTCTCATTCAGTTCAGTCACCAGAATCAATATGTAAACTAACCACACATTTATTCAAAAACATAAGTGAGCATGGCAACAAAGTTATCGAATTATAGACTACAGCGAGTTTTTTCCTTTTGTCTGTATGTCTCGAGGACTAAATAAATGTTTATATAGCCTGGCCTTTCCCAAACTCGCACGGTCTTTTGGAGTCAGCTCTCACGTCGTGTGATGGTTACGGACGATTCTTAGTTGCTCTACGTTGTTTGTCGTCGCCCTCGATCGCCGGTTTTTGAACACGTTCCTCGTTGATGTGCGCTTCACTCCGCGTTGACCTCGTGTTCAACGTAGTCCACAAACGTTGACCACAGCGTTGAACCTCAGCGTTGACCTTTGCGTTGACTTTAGCATTTAAACCGTATCTACAACATAAATGTATACCCACTCTTGCCTAATACTAAGAAATACAGGTTCATTTCTTATACAATTTACTTTGTTTATCCAGATGCATTCACAGATCTCCTTTGGGTAAAGTACATCTTCCACAATCTTTATATAAATTTTTCCATGCGCAACCCACACTTGATGAATGCATTCTCTATATATTACTTATCCAAGTATGCAAAACACTCTCACATGCGCATTTAAAAAATGTATAACTTTTTGGGAGCCAAGCCTGCATCAAGAATATTGAGGTGCACTCTGACTCACGCACCAAAATGTTTCTATTGTTTTATATCATTACAGACACTATCACACATGGCGAACAGAAATAAGTACAGCGTACAAAACGGAACAAGCACCACAGAATTTCTGCGCACGGCATCATCAACTACTTCTGATTAGATCTTGTTATTCTAATGCATCGTTCTTACGCTCATGCGATCTCAGATCATGATTCAAATCTTACTTATAGCAGTTCCAACAACAGTTTTTCACATTCCGCTCTGCATTTAATTCAATCAGCACACGTCGCTACTGCTGCTGCTTATGTTAGCAAAAAAATAAGCGCATACTTTTTTTAGAATCTCGCTTACTTACTCCCGGTTCTGCAGCGTTTGGGGAAATAACGTCACGGTGTCTGACGTCAAACACCGCGACGTTCTCCCCCTGGATGAGTTAGGTCCTAGAAGGACATTTGCTTGCTCTCCGGAGGGATCTTCGAAGTCTTGACCTTCTGTCTGCAGGACGGATCCTCCTGGCCGTTCGTGGCTGTGGTGAAGTCCTGGCGTGCTAGAGGTGGTGCGTCGGTAGGGACTGGACAGATGGCCAGTCCCGCCTCGGTGTTGTGTTCTCGAGGGTGTTGCCGCACCACACTTCTGTTTTTGCTCCTGGATGGACTCCACCAGAGAGTACTTATAGTTTCCAGAGGTCGTGTGTTGATAGGGAACTCCAGTAGGGCCTGTAGCCTTGATACTCCGGACAGCCTCGAATGTCGCTGCTACTTCGGTCATGAACAGAGGCAACATACTGTATGAACAGCAAAACTCTGAGGGTGAGGACTGTGCTATTAGACTGGAAGAGAATGAAGTAGAGCGGGACCTGGGAGTGTTGGTAGACAGGGACCTTAGTTTCAAGAACCAGGTGGCACAAGCAACAGCAAAGGCCAATAGAATCCTTGAGGTCATCAGAAGGTCCTTTGACCACCTTACACCAGAAACCTTAGTCCATCTCTACAAGTCCCTTGTGAGGCCAATTCTGGAGTACGGTCACGCAGTATGGCAGCCAAGATTCAAAACCCTGTGTGGGATCTGGAGGATGTTTAAAGGCGAGCAACAAAACTCATTGGCCCCCTGAAAGAAAAATCATATCCAGAGCGCATGGCAGTACTTAAGCTGCCAAGCCTGGAACACCGCAGAAATAGAGGCGACATGATTGACACTTTCAAGTTCGTGCATGGTTTATATGATACAGACAGACCTCAGTTCCAGCTCCACCTAGGTAGAGACACAAGAGGGAACTCTCTAAAACTTGAGAAAGGACATTGCAGACTAAATGTGCGTTCCAATTTCTTTGCGCAGCGAGTGGTGTCCACATGGAACAGTCTTCCAGATAGTGTTGTGACGGCCCCGAGCATTAGTGCTTTTAAAAGAAGACTGGATGCCCACTGGGAAAGTCTGCCGAACAAATTTGACCCCAGCTGTTACAACTAGACTGCTTTTGCCATGCCACGCACGCAAGTCTAGTTTGAACAGGAGTGGTGAACAGGCCTTGTAAAAAAGGCCTCAAACACCCAATACATCAAGTATCAAGTAAGTAAGTAAGTATGTAAGATCGCATTCTAACCGTTTCCCGAGTCTCCTAGCAGCTCCCTACACTTGTGCACATAGCGACCAATCAAAATGTTGAAGAAACCTGGCTGAGCCTGGCCTCCCCAATCACAGCTCTTGGAACACTGATGCAAATGACAGTTCTGAGTGAAGCCTTTACGCAAACCTGTTACGTACTTCATTCAGAACTGTGTTCCTAAACAATGCAGTACAAAGTATGGGTTGGTCTCAAAGATAG
>CM031614.1:4685114-4697614 GCA_018398815.1 Conus ventricosus
GTCTCTGGCTATACATACGTTGAAAAATGGATACATTCCCCGCTGTCTCTGGCTATACATACGTTGAAAAATGGATACATTCCCCGCTGTCTCTGGCTATACATACAGTGAAAAATGGATACATTCCCCACTGTCTCTGGCTATATATACGTTGAAAAATGGATACATTCCCCGATGTCTCTGACTATACGTACGTTGCACGTTGAAAAATGGATACATTCCTCACTGTCTCTGGCTATATATACGTTGAAAAATGGATACATTCCCCGATGTCTCTGGCTATTATTACGTTGGAAAATGGATACATTCCCACTGTCTCTGGCTATACATACATTGAAAAATGGATACATTCCCACTGTCTCTGGCTATACATACAGTGACAAATGGATACATTCCCCACCATGTGTGTGTGTGTGTGTGTGTGTGTGTGTGTGTGTGTGTGTGTGTGTGTGTGTGTGTGTGTGTACGCAGAGCGAGATGGATGAAGTGAGTGTGCACGCACGCACGCACGCGCGCGCTCGTGTGTGTGTGTGTGTGTGTGTGTGTGTGTGTGTGTGTGTGTGTGTGTGTGTGTGCATGCGTGTGTGTGTTTGTGGGTGTGCATGCGTCTGTGTGTGTGTGAGTGTGTGTGCATGCATGTGTGTGTGTGTGTGTGTGTTTGTGTATGCAGAGGGAGCTGGATGAAGCTATGAGCGGATGGGGGTGGGGGTGGGGTGGGTGGGTGGGGGGTAAATAGACATACACTTGGGGAAGGGGGGGAACCAATTGCGCATGTAAAGTATTCCTGAATATGGATACATTCCCGATGTCTCTGGCTATACATACAGTGAAAAATGGATACATTCCCGCTGTCTCTGGCTATAGATACGTTGAAAAATGGATACATTCCCGCTGTCTCTGGCTATACATACGTTGCATGTTGACAAATGGATACATTCCCACTGTCTCTGGCTATACATAGGTTGAAACATGCCTGCATTCCTCAGTGTCTCTGACTATACATACGTTGAAAAATAGATACATTCCCCGCTGTCTCTGGCTGTACAAACATTGAAAAATAGGCACATTCCCCACTGTCTCTGGCTATACACACGTTGAAAAATGGATACATTCCCCGCAGTCTCTGGCTATACACACGTTGAAAAATGGATACATTCCCCGCAGTCTTGGCTTACTACGTTGAAAATGGATACATTCCCCACAGTCTCTGGCTATTACACACGTTGAAAAATGGATACATTTCCCACTGTCTCTGGCTATACATACGTTGAAAAATGGTACATTCCCCGCAGTCTCTGGCTATACACACGTTGAAAAATGGATACATTCCCCACAGTCTCTGGCTATACACACGTGAGAAATGGATACATTACCCGCTGTCTCTGGCTATACACACATTGAAAAATGGATTCATTCCCTGCTGTCTGTGGCAAGGATACGTTGAAAAATGGATATATTCCCACTGTCTCTGGCTATACATACAGCGAAAAATGGATATATTCCCTGCTGTCTCTGGCTATAGATACGTTGAAAAATGGATACATTCCCGCTGTCTCTGGCTATACATACGTTGCACATTGACAAATGGATACATTCCTACTGTCTCTGACTATACATACGTTGAAAAATAGATACATTCCCTGCAGTCTCTGGCTGTACAAACATTGAAAAATGGATACATTCCCCGCTGTCTCTGGCTATCACACGTTGAAAAATGGATACATTCCCCGCTGTCTCTGGCTATACACACGTTGAAAAATTGATACATTCCCCGCTGTCTCTGGCTATACATACGTTGAAAAATGGATACATTCCCCACTGTCTCTGGCTATACATACATTGAAAAATAGGCCTTCCATCACCCCTCTGACCCCCTTGACTTTTTGAAAACTTTCAGGCTACCATCATTGGAATGTGACGAGTTGTAGCACTGTTACAGCTACAAAGTTACTAGGGAGAGCACAAACCTCTACATCATTGGAATGTGACGTGTTGTAGCACTGTTACAGCTGCAAAGATAGTAGGGAGAGCACAAACCTCTACCATCATTGAAATGTGACGTGTTGTAGCACTGTTACAGCTACAAAGATGGTAGGGAGAGCACAAACCTCTACAGCATTGGAATGTGACGTGTTGTAGCACTGTTACAGCTACAAAGATACTAGGGAGAGCACAAACCTCTACATCATTGGAATGTGACGTGTTGTAGCATGGTTACAGTTACATTGAATGTGACGTGTTGTAGCACTGTTACAGCTACAAAGATAGTAGAGAGAGCACAAACATCTACATCATTGGAATGTGACGTGTTGTAGCACTGTTACAGCTACAAAGATAGGTAGAGCACAAACTCTACATCATTGGAATGTGACGTGTTGTAGCACTGTTACAGCTACAAAGATAGTAGGGAGAGCACAGACCTCTACCATCATTGGAATGTGACGTGTTGTGCACTGTTACAGCTACAAAGATAGTAGGGAGAGCACAAACTCTACATCATTGGATGTGACGTGTTGTAGCACTGTTTACAGCTACAAAGATAGTAGGGAGAGCACAAACCTCTACCATCATTGGAATGTGACGTGTTGTAGCGCTGTTACAGCTACAAAGATAGTAGGGATAGCACAAACCTCTACCATCATTGAAATGTGACGTTGTTGTAGCACTGTTATAGCTACAAAGATAGTAGGGAGAGCACAAACCTCTACCATCATTGAAATGTGACGTGTTGTAGCACTGTTACAGCTACAAAGATCTAGGGAGAGCACAAACCTCTACATCATTGGAATGTGGGTGTTTATAGCACTGTTACAGCTACAAAGATAGTAGGAGAGCACAGACCTCTACCATCATTGGAATGTGACGTGTTGTAGCACTGTTACAGCTACAAAGATGGTAGGGAGAGCACAAACCTCTACAGCATTGGAATGTGACGTGTTGTAGCACTGTTACAGCTACAAAGATACTAGGGAGAGCACAAACCTCTACATCATTGGAATTGTGACGTGTTGTAGCATGGTTACAGTTACATTGAAATGTGACGTGTTGTAGCACTGTTACAGCTACAAAGTTACTAGGGAGAGCACAAACCTCTACCATCATTGGAATGTGACGTGTTGTAGCACTGTTACAGCTACAAAGATAGGTAGAGCACAAACCTCTACATCATTGGAATGTGACGTGTTGTAGCACTGTTACAGCTACAAAGATATTAGGGAGAGCACAGACTCTACCATCATTGGAATGTGACGTGTTGTAGCACTGTTACAGCTACAAAGATTAGTAGGGAGAGCACAAACTTCTACATCATTGGAATGTGACGTGTTGTAGCACTGTTACAGCTACAAAGATAGTAGGGAGAGCACAAACCTCTACCATCATTGGATGTGACGTGTTGTAGCACTGTTACAGCTACAAAGATAGTAGGGATAGCACAAACCTCTACCATCATTGAAAGTGACGTGTTGTAGCACTGTTACAGCTACAAGATAGTAGGGAGAGCACAAACCTCTACCATCATTGAAATGTGACGAGTTGTAGCACTGTTACAGCTACAAAGATAGTAGGGAGAGCACAAACCTCTGCCATGGTTGAACAAAATTGGATCCACCCATTGAGTCAGCTCTTGGTGAAAACAACATCACCTTCCCCGCAGAGGAGTCAACACAGGCGCGTACAAGAAAAGCTATTTCTGCATTTTTTTTTTACTTAACAGGGCAGGCAAACACGAAATAACAATCTTTCCATTCATAAGAAATATTCAAAGTTCCACGAATCTTTCATAGACAGCCATTAGCCTAAAACTCTAATGGCACAGCATTCATATTCAGTGAAGATTTGCAATGACCTATTGTATGTTTACAGATCCAGGATGCGCTACGTGATCCTGATTTGCATTAGCCTATATCTTGGCCCTTTTTCTTAATGCACAACACACTGTAATCAAATCCAAAATGTACAATGAATCAACTTATAAAGCGTAACAACCGATGTAAGAATAACGCAATAATTCTAAAATCATATGATCTGAAGCAGAAAAAGATGTGATGTTCTATCTTGAAATCTTAAAATAAACAAACAAACAAAAGAAAGAAAGAAAAAAACACCTAGGTTACAGGCGCTGCCTCCTCAAAGACTAGTATATACGCAAACATTTTTTTCTTATTTTTCAATTGACTGCTTTAGAGATTTTCTTGCTTTTTGCGTATGAGTTTCAGTTTCATATTTGTATAAATGTGGGCGAAACACCTGCTGCCATGAGGTAAGGAACAAGGACACCGGGAGGTGAGTAACGCCAGGCAACGCATAAAGCAGGCGACAGTGACACGTGTATCAGATCGTCTGCGTGATCCTTGCACGGTGAGGTTGGTTCATCTTTCTTCACTGTCTCCTTTGGGTAAGTTAACTTTTCTCAACGACATTTGGTTAAAAAATGCCAGGTTGGCAAATAAAGCGTTTGTTTCCCGACCGTTGTTGTGTTTGATGCAACACATTGTGTCTGTCAACAACACAATCAATGTCTTGAAATCCGGTCTTGTATGAAAAACAGGAAACAGATAGCACATTGACCAGGTTTTTTTTTATTCTTCAAGGAAGATGGTTATGATTTTGAATCAGTTTCAGCTATCTTGTAATAAGTGGCATTGTATAGATTGCTTCTGCCAAATATTCTATGTATTGGATAATACCAGTCTTGTGTTTCAACCCGAAAATATTCGTCTTTGCACGCCAGCTTTTGGCTCGTGATGAAGAAATATTAGCAGCCGAACACCAAAAGCAACAGGCCAGCACAATATGAACAACGACAGCTGAACAGATTCCCCTATTCAATATGGATTAGAAATTGTGTTCATAAGTAATGAAACAGGCTCAAAACAAAATCGAAGACGATGGCAACTTGATAAGAACTGATATAGATATGTGCAGTTTTGACAAAATGTTGTGCAATTTGAGTACACACACAAAATTTATGTCCTTGTTGTTGTTATTATGTTTTAAAGCAAAGCCCATGTTGCCTCTGGAACAACAGAATAATATGGGATTACCTGAATAACAAACAGTCGTATATTTTTCACGGAATCATCAGTATAAATCAAATGGTATCTTTAGTTTTCCATCAGTGAAGACTGTTTTTCATGAACATTTAACTGAAATTAACGTTGATCGAGGTGGAAGGCATCTGTTTCATTATATCCGCTACACCTTTCAAAGATTGTTTCTCATGAGATGCATATAAACGGGCTGGTTGACTTTTTCTATTCCCCTCTCTCTTCTCTATATTTGTTTTAAAAGAATGAGTGGTCAGCCAGTCGTCGAATTGGCTGCTTTGTTACATAATCGACTGATGATATACTGATGATAGTGAGCAGGGGAGGCAAGAATGTGAAAGAATGCAGAATTTTTTGTGGTAACATGCCGACACTGTTCATTATACTGTAGCATGGGTGTGAAGCAAAATCAAATTACTCTTATGTAACAACATAGTTATTATTGCTGTTTATTGTGTGTGTTGTGCGCGCGCGTGCGTGTGTGTGTGTGTGTGTGTGTGTGTGTGTGTGTGTGTGTGTGGTGTGTGCGTGTGTGTGTGTGTGTGTGTGTGGTGTGTGTGCGCGCGCGCGCGCGCGCGCGTGTGTGCGTGTGTTTGTGTGCGTGTTTAGTTGTTGTTTTTTTGTGAAGTTGCCTTTGAAACAGAGGTTATTTTTTGCTCTTTGGCTTGTTTCCTTCTACAAGATGTGGGGGGGGCTTTTTGCGCGAGGTGCACAGAGTGATATTTTTGGAAGCTTGTAGTGATCTTTGTGGCAAACCCCTCGATTGAAATTAAAGCCAGTTTACAAGTAATCACTTCAACGCGCGGCCGCAACACGATTTTTTCCCCTTTCCCAATTTTAAAGGCCCCAAATCTGTTTGTTTGTTTGTAAAAGTTTTGGCCCCCGGTAAACAGAAATTTGCATTTATGACTGTGTAACTGTTTTTCCCGGGTTTGTGCAGGCTGGAAAAGGTGCGGTGGGGATAAATTGGGGGTTTGTGTGTGTGTGTGGGTGTGGGTGGTGTGTGTGTGTTGTGTGTGTGTGTGTGGTTGTGTGTGTGTGTGTTTGCGTGTGTGCGGCGTGCGTGTGTGTGTTGTGTGTGTGTTGTGTGTGTGTGTGTGTGTGTGTGTGTGTGTGTGTGTTTTGGTGTGTGCGTGTGTGGTGGTGTGTGTGTGGGGTGTGTGTGTGTGTGTGTGTGCGCGTGGGTGGTGTTGTGTGTTGGGTGTGTGTGTGTGTGTGTGTGGCGAAAATTTTTTTTTCCCTAGTGTTAATTTGTTTTTTGTGTTCACATTTTTGTTACATACAATTGTAACAAGTCTGTGGTAACTATGAGAAGTATTGATGTCCCCCGCTTGTTTTTTTCTCCCAGTTTTAAAAAAAGGGGTATTTAGAAGGGAACCCAAAAATGCTCTGTGTGTTGTGTGTGTGTGTGTGTGTGTGTGTGTGTGTGTGTGTGTGTGTGTGTGTGTGTGTGTGTGTGTCTGTCTGTCTGTCTGTGTGTCCGTGGTCAAAATGTGTTCCACTCGCTCCAGACAAAACTACTGGGTCGATCTTTCTGAAAATTTGTAGGTATGTTCATTATGGGTCAAGGATAATGCCCGACGTTTTAGTTTGCCGTTACAGCCGTTACTAACGGCTGTAACGGCCTGTAACGCTTTTTCTTCTTTACGGAATATCTCAGAAAGTACTTGACCGATCTTTCTGAAAATTTGTAGGTATGTTCATTATGGGTCACGGATGATGCATGATGTTTTAGTTTGCCCGTAATAGCCGTTACTAACGGTTGTAACGGCCTGTAACGGTTTTTCTTCTTTATGGAATATCTCAGAAAGTACTTGGCCAATTATAAGCGGTTTGGATGATCTTGTGACAAATCGGATCCTCTGTCATATGTAGTGATGTAATGCTGAAAATGGATTAAACAACCGTTAAAAACCGTTATTCTGTCGTTATTTCTTATATATAGGTGGATTTTAATGAAATTTGGTATATAGAGAGGTTATCGCACACAAATGGCACTTCTATATAGTGTTTTAAAATTTGACCGTTAAAAAACCGTTATTCTTGACATATTGTCCGATTTGGATTACATTTGATATGTACACAGGCTTTAGCCCGGTGAGGACTAAAATACCGGTTTCAAAAGTACATATCGGTTATGTAACCGTTTAAACCGTTATTTTGCCGTTATTTTTTATATATTGGTGGGTTTTAATGAAATTTTGTATATAGAAAGGTTATCACACACAAATGGCACTTCTATGTAGTGTTTCAAAATCTGGCCGTTAAAAACGTTATTCTTGACATATTGTCCGATTCGGATGAAATTTGGTATGTACACAGGCTTTAGCCGAGTGAGGACTAAAATACCGGTTTCAAAAGTGTATATCGATTATATAACGATAAACCGTTATTTTGCCGTTATTTTTTATATATTTGGTGGATTTTAATAACCGTTAAAACCGTTATTTTGCCTATATTTCTTATATCACAAGCACTTGGCCGATTTATAAGCGGTTTGGAAAACTGGGAATACGTTTATATGCTTCGCATCTTGTTTTTTGTTGTACTCCCAGTTCTTAAAGAACAGGAGTACTTTAGAATGGGAACGAAGAAATGCTGTGTGTGTGTCTGTGTGTGTGTGTGTCTGTGTGTGTGTCCGTGGTCAAAATTTGTTCACTCGCTCCAGACAAAACTATTGGGCCGATCTTTCTCAAAAATTGTAGGTATGTTCACTATGCGTCAGGATGATGCCGATGTTTTAGTTTGCCGTTACAGCCGTTACTAACGGCTGTAACAGCCTGTAACGGCTTTTCTTCTTTATGGAATATCTCAAAAAGCACTTGGCCGATCTTTCTGAAAATTTTGTAGGTATGTTCATTATGGGTCACGGATGATGCCCAATGTTTTAGTTTACCGTTACAACCGTTACCAAGGGCTGTAACGGCCTGTAACGCCTTTTTTCTTTATGGAATATCTCAGAAAGTACTTGGCCGATCTTTGTGAAAATTAGCAGGTATGTGCATTATGGGTCACGGATAATGCCCGATGTTTTAGTTTACCCTGTTATAGCCGTTGCTAACGGCTGTAACAGCCTGTAACGGTTTTCCTTCTTTATAGAATATCTGAAAAAGTACTTGGCCGATCTTTCTGAAAATTTGTAGGTATGTTCATTATGGGTCACGAATAATGCCCGATGTTTTAGGTTACCGTTATAGCCGTTACTAACGGCTGTAACGGCCTGTAACGATTTTTCTTCTTTATAGAATATCTCAAAAAGTACTTTGCCGATCTTTCTGAAAAATTGTAGGTATGTTCATTATGGGTCACGGATGATGCCCGATGTTTTAGTTTACCGTTACAGCCGTTACTAACGGCTGTAAGGGCCTGTAACGCTTTTTCTTCTTCATGGAATATCTCAGAAAGTACTTGGCTGATCTTTGTTAACATTAGCAGGTATGTTCATTATGGGTTACGGATGATGCCGGATGTTTTAGTTTACCGTTATACCGTTCTTCTTTATAGAATATCTCAAAAAGTACTTTGCCGATCTTTCTGAAAATTTGTAGGTATGTTCATTATGGGTCACGGATGATGCCCGATGTTTTAGTTTACCGTTATAGCCATTACTAACGGCTGTAACGGTCTGTAACGGTTGTTTTTCTTTATGGAATATCTCAGAAAGTACTTGGCTGATCTTTGTGAACATTAGCAAGTATGTTCACTATGGGTTACGGATGATGCCCGATGTTTTAGTTTACCGTTATACCGTTACTAACGGCTGTAACAGCCTGTAACAATTTTTCTTCTTTAATGAATATCTCAGAATGTACTTGGCCGATCTTTGTGAAAATTAGCATGTATGTTCATTATGGGTTACGGATGATGCCCAATGTTTTAGTTTACCGTTATAGCCGTTACTAACGGCTGTAACGGCCTGCAACGGTTTTTCTTCTTTATGGAATATCTCAGAAAGTACGTGGCCGATATTTCTGAAAAGTTGTAGGTATGCTCATTATAGGTCACAGACAATGGCCGATGTTTACCAGAATAGCCATTACTAACGGTTACACCAATCCAAGACGGTTTTTCCTCTTATGGAATATCTCACACGTATTCAGGATAAACTGGGAGTGCGTTTATATGCTTTGCATCTTGTTCTTCTTTATGGAATATCTCAGAAAGTACTTGGCCGACCTTAATGAAAATTAGCAGGTATGTTCATTATGGGTCACAGATGATGCCCGATGTTTTAGTTTACCCCGTTATAGCCGTTACTAACGGCTGTAACGGCCTGTAACGGTTTTTCTTCTTTATTGAATAATATTATCTCAGAAAGTACTTGGCCGATCTTTCTGTAGATTTGTATGTATGTTCATTATGGGTCACGGATCATGCCCGATGTTTTAATTTACCCCGTTACAACCGTTACTAACGGCTGTAACGGCCTGTAACGGTTTTTCTTCTTTATGGCATATGTCAGAAAATACTTGGCCGAACGTTTTTAAAATTAGCAGGTATGTTCATTATGGGTCACGGATGATGCGCGATGTTTTAGTTTGCCCCGTTATAGCCGTTACTAACGGCTGTAACGGGCTGTAACGGACTGTAACGGGTTTTCTTCTGTATGGAATATCTCAGAAAGTACTCGGCCGATCTTTCTGAAAGTTAGCAGTTATGTTCATTATGGGTCACGAATAATGCCCGATGTTTTAGTTTACCGTTGTAGCCGTTACTAACGGCTGTAACGGTTTTTCTTCTTTATGGAATATCTCAGAAAGCACTTGGCCGATCTTCGTGAAAATTAGCAGGTATGTGCATTATGCGTCACGGATGATGCCTGATGTTTTAGTTTACCCCATTATAGCCGTTACTAACGGCTGTAACGGCCTGCAACGGGTTTTCTTCTTTATCGAATATCTCAGAAAGTACTTGGCCGATCTTTCTGAAAATCAGCATGTATGTTCACTATGGCTTACGGATGATGCCCGATGTTTTAGTTTACCGTTATAGTCGTTACTAAGGGCTATATCATCTCATAATGGTTTTTCTTCTTTATGGAATATCTCAGAAAGTACTTGGCCGAACTTTCTGAATTTTTTTTAGGTATGTCCATTATGGGCGACGGATGATGCCCTACGTTTTAGTTTGCCGTTGTAGCCGTTACTGACGGCTGTAACGGCCCATCATAGTTTTTCTTTTTCATGGAATGTCTCAGGAAGTACTTGGCTGATCTTTCTGAAAATTTGTAGGTATGTTTATTATGGGTCACGGATCATGCCCGATGTTTTAATTTACCCCGTTATAGCCGTTACTAACGGCTGTAACGGCCTGTAATGGTTTTTGTTCTTTAGGGCATATCTCAGAAAATACTTGGCCGATCTTTTTGAAAATTAGCAGGTATGTTCATTATGGGTCACGGATGATACCCGATGTTTTAGTTAGCCCCGTTAGAGCCGTTACTCACGGCTGTAACGGGTTTTCTTCTGTATGGAATATCTCAGAAAGTACTTTGCCGATCTTTCTGAAAATTTGTAGGTATGTCCATTATGGGCGACGGATGATGCCCGACGACGTTTTAGTTTACCGTTGTAGCCGTTACTGACGGCTGTAACGGCCCATTATAGTTTTTCCTTTTATGGAATGTCTCAGAAAGTACTTGGCCGATCTTTCTGAAAATTTGTAGTTATGTTTATTATGGGTCACGGATCATGCCCGACGTTTAATTTACCGTTATAGCCGTTACTAACGGCTATAACGACCCATAACGGTTTTTGTTTTTTGTGGAATATCTCAGAAAGTATGTTGACGATCTTTCTGAACATTTGTAGGTATGTTCATTATGGGTCACAGAGATGCCCGATGTTTAAGTTTACCGTTATAGACGTTACTAACGGCCCATAATGGTTTTCTTCTTGATGGAAAATCTCAGAAAGTTCTTGGCCGATCTTTCTGAAAATTTGTAAGTATGTTCATTATAGGTCACAGATGATGGCCGATGTTTACCAGAATAGCCATTACTAATGGTTAGACTAGCCCAAGACGGTTTTCACTCTTTATGGAATATATCACGCGTATTCAGGATAAACTGAGAGTACGTTTATATGCTTTGCATCTTGTTTCAAAATGCAGTGACTGATGGCGGAGAACAAAGCAAAATTTAGAAAGAGAGGGGGTTAGTTACCGCCAAGGACATTGACAAACAAAGCACAGGACAAGACACGATGCATTTCGACCTCTTGGGTCTTCTTCAGGCAAAAAACAAAACAAAACAGATCACATTTAACATTTAGGACAGTACAAGCAAAGAACGAAGAGAGACTTATCTGTTGTCCATGTGTGTGTGTGTGTGGGGAGGGGGGGGGGGGTGCAAGAGAAGGAGAGCTCATGTCTCTCCATCTACTATGAGGTGGGGGTGGGGGTGGGAGGTTGCCAACACATTATTTCACCTGTTACAATGAACATCATCCCACAGCAGTGTTTACTTTTCCGCAACACTATTTGTATGAACCTCCCAACCCCACCCCCACCTGCCACCTCATAGTAGATGGAGAGATATGAGTTCTCCTTCTCTTGACCCCCCCCCCCACATAACCCTCCTCCCCACCCACCCCTTTTTTCCAAACCCTCCCCCCCCCCAATTATACCTTATCACCCATTAATCCTCCATCCCTTCCCTCCCTTATTAACATTACCCACACACCTTTCACAACTACCCATGCATAACTGCTACCACCTCCTTCATCACCCAGCGAAATCATTTATCTATTTTATTGACTACCGGATTTACACAGGTCACTCAGCTAGGAATAGCTCTTACTTGGAGCTTTCGACAGACCTCCGTCTGTCTTCTTCAGCGGTGGTGTGGCTACTGGGTGAACTGGCGTTCAGTGCACACGACCACGGGTCGAACCCTGGTCATGTGACTGAACGATGAGGGTGTTGTACACCGATGGCAAGGTGTGTCTGCCCCGGTCCCGGTTGAGTGTGGGGTTGTTGGCGGCAAGATGTATGGCCTCCTTCACCCCACGCTGTCTATTTTATTTACTTAATTTTTTTTCCTTTTTTTTTTTGAATAACAGTTACTCTCATTTTATTCTTCTACTTATTTATTATAATTACTAGTACTATCATTATTATCATTACTATCCCTTCTCTCTCTCTCTCTCTCTCTCTCTCTCTCTCTCTCTCTCTCTCTCTCTCTCTCTCTCTCTCTATATATATATATATATATATATAGTTAAAACAAGTAAGAGGAATCTTACTAAACTAACGTTGCTCCCCAAGGGGTTGAGCACTTGAAAAATTTGTTTTAGGCATCTTAAATATATTGATATTGATATATATATATATATATATATATATTATATATATATATATATATATATATATATATATATATTATATATATATATATATATATACATCCCGCTTAGCATTATTATCAATCCATCTTAACCACAACCGTCACAT
>CM031614.1:4702614-4744607 GCA_018398815.1 Conus ventricosus
TTATGTGGATTAAGTAATATCCAGTGTGCAGTTATATTATGTGGATTAAGTAATATACAGTGTGCAGTGATATTATGTGGATTAAGTAATATACAGTGTGCAGTGATATTATGTGGATTAAGTAATATACACAGTGCTGTGATATGATGTGGATTAAGTAATATACAGTGTGCAGTGATATTATGTGGATTAAGTAATATACAGTGTGCAGTGATATTATGTGGATTAAGTAATATACACAGTGCTGTGATATGATGTGGATTAAGTAATATACAGTGTGCAGTGATATTATGTGGATTAAGTAATATACAGTGTGCAGTGTTATTATGTGGATTAAGTAATATACACAGTGCTGTGATATGATGTGGATTAAGTAATATACAGTGTGCAGTGATATGATGTGGCGTAAGTGATGTACAGTGTGCAGTGTTATTATGTGGATTAAGTAATATACAGTGTGCAGTGATATTATGTGGATTAAGTAATATACAGTGTGCAGTGTTATTATGTGGATTAAGTAATATACACAGTGCTGTGATATGATGTGGATTAAGTAATATACAGTGTGCAGTTATAATATGTGGATTAAGTAATATACACAGTGCAGTGTTATTATGTGGATTAAGTAATATACAGTGTGCAGTGTTATTATGTGGATTAAGTAATATACAGTGTGCAGTGATATTATGTGGATTAAGTAATATACAGTGTGCAGTGTTATTATGTGGATTAAGTAATATACAGTGTGCAGTGATATTATGTGGATTAAGTAATATACAGTGTGCAGTGTTATTATGTGGATTAAGTAATATACAGTGTGCAGTGTTATTATGTGGATTAAGTAATATACGCAGTACTGTGATATGATGTGGATTAAGTAATATACAGTGTGCAGTGTTATTATGTGGATTAAGTAATATACAGTGTGCAGTGATATGATGTGGCGTAAGTGATGTACAGAGTGCAGTGATATGATGTGGTGTAAGTAATATACAGAGTAAAATTTTATGATGTGGCATAGGTAAGATACAGACTGCTGTAATATAATGTGGTATAAGAAGTAAAAAGAGTAAAAATTATCTGATATGGCAAAAGTAATATACAGAGGAATATTATATGATGCAGCATAAGTAATGTACAGAGTAAAATCATATGATGTAGCATAGGTACTATACAGAGTGTAGTAATATGATGTGGCATAGGTACTATACAGAGTGTAGTAATATGATGTGGCATAGGTACTATACAGAGTGCAGTAATATAATGTAGCATAGGTACTATACAGAGTGTAGTACTATGATGTAGCATAGGTACTATACAGAGTGTAGTAATATGATGTGGCATAAGTAATATAGAGAATAAAGTTATATGATGTGGCATAAGTAATAAACAGAGTGCCGTAATATGATGTGGCATAAGTAATATATAGAGTGCAGTGATATATGATGTCGCATAAGTAATGCAAAGAGTGCTGTAATATGATGTGGCATAAGTAATATACAGAGTGCAGTAATATGATTTGGCATAAGTAATATACAGTGCAGTAATATGATGTGGCATAAGTAATATACAGAGTGCAGCAATATGATGTGGCAAAAGTAATATACAGAGTGCAGTAATATGATGTGGCATAAGTAATATACAGTGCAGTAATATGATGTGGCATAAGTAATATACAGAGTGCAGTAATATGATGTGGCATACGTAATGCACAGAGTACTATAATATGATGTGGCATAAGTAATATACAGAGTGCAGTAATATGATGTGGCATAAGTAAGATACAGTGCAGTGATATCATGTGGCATCAGTAATATACAGTGCAGTAATATGATGTGGCATAAGTAATGCACAGAGTGTAGTGATGTGATGTGGCATACGTAATGCACAGAGTGTAGTAATATGATGTGACATACGTAATGCACAGGGTGTAGTGATATGATGTGGCATAAGTAATGCACAGAGGGCAGAAATATGATGTGGCATAAGTAATGCACAGAGTACAGTGATATGATGTGGCATACGTAATGCACACAGTGCAGTAATATGATGTGGCATAAGTAATGCACAGAGTATAATGATATGATGTGGCATAAGTAATGCACAGAGTGCAGTAATATGATGTGGCATACGTAATGCACAGAGTGTACTGATATGATGTGGCATAAGTAATGCACAGAGTGTAGTGATATGATGTGGCATAAGTAATGCACAGAGTGCAGCAATATGATGTGGCGTACATAATGCACAGAGTACAGTAATATCATGTGGCATAGGTAATGCACAAAGTGTAGTGATATGATGTGGCATAAGTAATGCACAGAGTGTAGTGATATGATGTGTAGTGATATGATGTGGCATAAGTAATGCACACAGTGCAGTAATATGATGTGGTATAAGTAATGCACAGAGTGAAGTAATATGATGTGGCATAAGTAATGCACAGAGTGCAGTAATATGATGTGGCATAGGTAATGCACAGAGTGTAGTGATATGATGTGGCGTAAGTAATATACACTGCAGTAATATGATGTGGCATACGTAATGCACAGAGTGTAGTAATATGATGTGGCATAAGTAATGCACAGAGTGTAGTGATATGATGTGGCATAAGTAATGCACAGAGTGCAGGGGTATGATGTGGCATAAGTAATGCACAGAGTGAAGGGGTATGATGTGGCATAAGTAATGCACAGAGTGCAGGGTATGATGTGGCATAAGTAATGCACAGAGTGCAGGGGTATGATGTGGCATAAGTAATGCACAGAGTGCAGTGATATGATGTGGCACAAGTAATATACAGTGCATCAATATGATGTGGTATAAGTAATGCACAGATTGCAGTGATATGATTTGGCATAAGTAATGCACAATATGATGTGGCATAAGCAATATACAGTGCAGTAATATGATGTGGCATAAGTAATAACAGTGCAGTAATATGATGTGGCATAAGTAATATACAGTGCAGTAATATGATGTGGCATAAGTAATATACAGTGCAGTAATATGATGTGGGATAATTAATGCACAGACTGCAGTGATATGATGTGGCATAATTAATGCACAGACTGCAGCAATATGATGTGGCATAAGTAATGCACAGACTGCAGCAATATTATGTGGCATAAGTAATATACAGTGCAGTAATATGATGCGGCATAAGTAATATACAGAGTACAGTAATATGATGTGGCATAAGTAATATACAGTGCAGTAATATGATGTGGCATAAGTAATATACAGCGCAGTAATATGATGTCGCATAAGTAATGCACAGACTGCAGTGATATGATGTGGCATAAGTAACATACAGTGCAGTAATATGATGCGGCATAAGTAATATACAGAGTGCAGTAATGTGATGTGCCATTAGTAATATACAGTGCAGTAATATGATGTGGCATAAGTAATATACAGTGCAGTAATATGATGTGGCATAAGTAATATACAGTGCAGTTATATGATGTGGTATATAAGTAATATATACAGCGCAGTGATATGATGTGGCATAAGTAATGCACAGAGTGCAGTAATATGATGTGGCATAAGTAATGCACAGAGTGCAGTAATATGATGTGGCATAAGCAATGTATATCATGTTGCATAAGTAATATACAGAGCAGACTTACACGATGTGGCATAAGTGAAACGCCTGTGCAGTAATATGATGTGGCATATGTAATATACAAAGTGTAGGCATGTCATGTGCCTGAGTTATACGTAGAGTATAATGAAGCTCTGTAGCATCAGTGATGTCATAGAGGTAATGTCTGGAGTGTATTGATGTCATGCCATAACTGTAATGCATAGAGTGTAATAATGTGATGTCAGAGCTGTAATGCATAGTATGTAATCATGTAATGTGACAGAATCGATGCACAGATGTGATGTGACAGAAGTAACGCTTAGAGTGCCATGACGTAATGTGACAAAGTAGAAACAATGCACAGAGTGTAGTGACGTAATGTGACAAAGTAGAAACATTGCACAGAGTGTAGTGACGTAATGTGACAAAGTAGAAACAATGCACAGAGTGTAGTGACGTAATGTGACAAAGTAGAAACAATGCACAGAGTGTAGTGACGTAATGTGACAAAGTAGAAACAATGCACAGAGTGTAGTGACGTAATGTGACAAAGTAGAAACAATGCACAGAGTGTAGTGACGTGATGTGACAAAGTAGAAACAATGCACAGAGTGTAGTGACGTGATGTGACAAAGTAGAAACAATGCACAGAGTGTAGTGACGTAATGTGACAAAGTAGAAACAATGCACAGAGTGTAGTGACGTGATGTGACAAAGTAGAAACAATGCACAGAGTGTAGTGACGTGATATGACAAAGTAGAAACAATGCACAGAGTGTAGTGACGTGATATGACAAAGTAGAAACAATGCACAGAGTGTAGTGACGTGATGTGGTAGAAGCAATACACAGAGTGCACAGATATCACGTGATAGAAGTAAAGCACGGAGTTTAATGATGTGATATGGCTGAAATCAATACGCATAGACTGTAATGATATAATGTGATAGAGTTTACATATAGATTGTAATTATGTGATGTGATGAAGGTAATGTACTACCACTCGCTCCTCCTCCACACGTTGCATCAGTATGGAGTCCGGGGCCACGTCAGCAGGTGGGTTGGTGGATTCTTGCAAGATCGCCGACAGGCAGTTGTGGTTGATGGAACCAGGTCAGACTTTGTCAGTGTCAAGTCAGGAGTACCTTAGGGCTCCGTTTTAGGACCGAGTCTAACCTCGCCTGCATGAACGACTTGCCCGAAAATATCTCCGCACAGACACGTCTCTTCGCGGATGACACAGCTGTCTACCGGCTAATAACATCACGCCAAGACCAAAGCGATCTGCAACATGATCTACAAAAACTTGAAAAGTGGGAAAAGAGTTGGGACATGGCTTTCCATCCTGGCAAATGTACCACTCTTTCAGTCATCAGCCCCAAACGTAAGAAACAAAAATTATTGTCCCAGACTATCGTCTACATTGCCAAACCTTGGCAAATGTCACCTTGACCAAGTACCTGGGGGTTACCATCTCTCAAGATCTAAGATAGGACCTCCACATAAACAATATCACCAGCAAAGCCAACAAGACCCTCGGCTTCCTGAGGGGCAACCTGAAGATCAGCGCCCGTCACATCAAAGAGACTGGCTATAAAGCTCTGGTGCGCCCAGTCTTGGAATATGCAAGTACTGTTTGGGAACCCTACACAAACGAGCACATCACCACCATCGAAGCAGTGCAAAGAATCGCAGTCCGCTTCGTTTACAACAGGTTCCACAAATATGCAAGTGTCCAACACATGCTCAGCGAACTCGGCTGGACACCTTTACAGAGCCGGAGAAAGATCGCACGGCTCGCTATGCTTTATAAGGTCAGGCATGGCTTGGCACATGTGGACTTTGAAAAAGCTCTTCTGTCTAATAGAAAACCCAAACGTAGGGCTGCAACCTCACGTGACAGAAGATCACACTCGCACCAGCGCAACCGCCTCCAGTGTGTCCGCGATTACAGACAAAATTCGTTCCTGCCACGTACCATCCAGGAGTGGAACGACAACTTGACAGAGGCTGTCGTAACATCAGAGACTCTTGACCTATTCAGGTCAAGAGCTTCCAGCCTCCTGCAATAACTTTTTTTTTCTTTTTTGTTTTTGCGTCTGCCCCTAAAGTGCCAGAATAATCAACTTGATGACTGTGGACACTAAATGGATGATGGATGATGATGATGAAATTGAAATTGAATGATACGGTAGAGGTCATATTTTCCGCCAGGAGGGTGGAAAGCATCCTGTGATGCAGATATGACTGTAAACGTTTAGAAGGGTCTGGAGACAGCTTTCCTAGACACGTATCAGACATTGGTCATGGATGTCATTAAGGCCAGGACAGAATCATTACAGATTTGCCGAGCTGATTTCACTTAATTAAGTGCAAATGGCAGATTGTGGATTTCAGTATTGTCGGAGGAAAGGTTGCAAGGAAACTTTCTTTCAGTTAAGTCTTTTTAAACAGATTTATTTGTGAAGGATGAATTTTGTTCAATAGTGGAGGCTAACAGATTGGCAACGGCTTGGATATCAGTGATCAGAGCGTATGCAGGTTTCAGGTGATAAATGGAATGGCTGGTGTTTACCTTTGATTTTCTCGATAGTTTTCCAGACATCTTCTTTGATGGTTTGGAATAGCTTGGAACAGAAGCCTCTCCAAGAACAGCGTTGCTTATTCTGAGAGTAAGTCTTGATTGGCTCGCCGCTCTGGACGGCTCGAGCGCTGGGCGCTGATGGTTTGCAATACATGCAACGTTGAGCTCGTTTGCATTCACTTGTGATGTGTCGGCAGTCAGAGTTAAACCAAAATGTTTTAGGCTTTCACAGTTTGTTTGATGAAATTGAAATACTGCTATGACACATTTTATAAGATATTCTGTCAGGACTTTACAGAATTTCTGCTGTGATCAGTTCTGGTCCAATACTTCCTGCATAGGGTCCCAGTTAGCTTTGAGATAATTGAGATCTTTAGGTAGCTTTTTGTTGTTTTGCATTTCAAGACAATTGGAAAGTGGTCACTTCAGTGCAGATTGTCGTGAGCACACTACTCATGGTCCGGGACCAGCGAGGAATCACATTCTGACAAATCTAAACACGAACGTGTACCAGTGGAAGAATGGAGGTATGTTATAGACCCATCATTCAGACAATACAGACGCAGCTTTGAAATCACATCTTCAAGGAGTCCTATGGGTGAAGTATTCACACTACCCCAAAGAGGATTGTGCCCCTTGAAATCATCCATCAGCAGAGAAGGCCGAGGTAGTTCCTCTATCAGGCTGACCAGCTCTTGCTGTCCGGCAGATACAGATGGAGATAAATAATGTAAGCAACACACTGTTATTGTTGATCATGAAGTATTTCTAACAGCTACAGCTTTAAGAGAAGTATTTAAACCAATAGGGCTGAATAAAAGACATTTGAAGATGAGTAATGAGACTCCTCCCATAACTCCAGCTGCTGTAGGTTGTGCTGGTTTTGAGAACACGTTAGGGATGGAAAGAGTGGAAGTCTCCTGGTTCTGAATTTCAGTTTTCTACAGAGCCAGTTCCTTGAAATTTGAATATAGACTCTGGATCTTCCAATCGTTGAATCCACCGTGACAATGAGATGAAAGTGGTCCACCTCTCATTTCATCTCTGCATCTTCATTAATTTTTCAGACTGTAGAGGATAAAATTTGATGTGAAGAAACATTCTGCGCACTGAATCCAGTTCTCAACCCAGCAGTTGCGCTGAAGAAGTCGGCCGGATTGCCGACGAAAGCTACGCACACAGTGAGTAGCCTTCTTTAACTGAGTGAACCGTTTAGTCTGGTAGCCGTTAAGAAACATTCTAGTTTTTTCTTCAGGCACTTTTTCTGTGGAGGGTCCAGGAGCAGACGGAGGCCCGTCCATCTCTAACACCCTGCACAATGCCTGACTGTAGTTCTGAAGAGCTCTAGGGCCTTTGAGAAGAACGTGAGGTTTTTTGTTCCCATCTACGCATTGGAGCGAGGCTGGGAGGATCTGGGAGGGGGTTGTTTGACAAGTTGCTTAGGAGCAGATTTTCTCGACTGCTGGAGAGACTGAGTGGTAGCAGAATTTGTGCCTTAGCCGAAGGCGTTAGATTTCACATGAGGGCTGGCAGATTTATTGGCGGATGTCTTTTCTGGAGGGTTTTTTTTTTTGCTTTTTGTTTGTTTTTGTTTTTGTTTTTGCTGTCGCAACCTCTACGACACCTCAGAGGCAGTACACCCACGCCGCTCATTCCGACACCCCGTTCACAGCCACAGCCCAGTCAGCCACGCCGTAGCCCCGGCACCGGCAATCCACAGGGAGCAGTCAATGTCAAGTCGTCAAGAGACAACCCACCGGAGGAGACACTGCACTGATGCCGAATCACTTCGGTGGTGTTCAGTGGCGCCTGTTCTGATCTGACATATGCAGGACACACACCTACTAAGCCCCCTACTGACGACAATAATTGCTTATCGCGGAGCCGGCGTGAGTGAGCTCTCCCTCCGGAGGGCGCCACCACGTCCGTCCAACGACAGCCCCCATGGACTCGCCGATACCGGTGACCCCAACGGAACCAAACCAAGACCACAGACTTGGAGAGGACATCGAAATTGAGGTCACAATGAGAGCAGGGCATGAAGGGCCACAGAATTTGAGACTTTTTTTTTAATGCTGATCGATGAGAATGAGGATGATTAAAATGATGCTACGGATTTCCATTTCGGTCTGAGACTACATGACAGGGCTGCACTCCAAGCTTCCTTTCATCCCGGCGTCAACCAGGCCCGAAAGATACATGCACCTGCAGTGTTGGTCAGGAAATTTGAGCAACACTCTCAGAAACGCATCCATTTAGTGGATGAAACTCGACTGTGTGGCCCCAGTCTTCCCAACTGAGTCCGCAGCAAACTCAACTCTGGGTAGGAGCCGGTCGTGGCAGAAAAACCCACATGACTCTGATGGGATTCGAACCCACGACCTCCCAGTTGGGAGTCCGCGACGCTAACCCCTTCGCCACGGCGGCTGGTAGGTTGTTTTTTCCTTGTGTCACTTTTGAAAAATAGAAGACGTCTGTCTGACAGGAGACAGACACTACTAGAACTTTTTAAAAGTCTACGAATAAAATATACCAGATTGGGCGTGACAATCAATAACGACTTTTCATCGCCTAATGAACAGGAATATGATCTACAGTACTGACCTTTTGGATCAACTGTACAAGATGCCACACAGGACAGTTTCGTGAGGAGAACAGTGACCACCACCAGAGTTTGTACATCAGGCTAGATCTTTGCATGGCCAGTCTTGGAATGCCTTGCAGCAGACACCACAGACCTCCTTCCCAGAGCATCGGTCCCACACTGACTTCTAGCGCCTGAAACACCTAATGGGCTCTGACGTTCAAGCAGCCCACCTAGATTGTCTGTGGGAGTTTTAGAGTGCAGATGGTCAGAAAGAGGATGCTTCCGGGCACTCGTTCTATTCCCTTTTAGATTGTAACTCTTCGCACATCCACGACACCATGTGAAGACAGCGCGGACTTGATTTCGCCTCAGGGTCGCCTATGACACCATTGGATGAGTTTACGTGGTGACACCCTTATTTACACAGATTCACAATTGCAGTAGCCTTCTGGAACAGCTCTGATAGACGCTTAGAGTATCCTTCTGCCATGAGTGACATGTTCCTAAGTCTTAATGGACTTGGGATTAGCTGACAAACCTTCAAAGCCTATCTTGAATGTTAAGGCGCCGAACACTGACAAAGGTGTGTTATCATCATTACTCTCCATTACCAGCCAGAAAGCCGCCAGTCCAGAGTCAGCTCTGAGCTTAGAATCCGAATCTGAGACCCCCCCCCCCCCCCCCCTATCCTTATGATCATAATCTCTGCTTCAGGATTTTTTCCAGACTTTTCCGTTTGAGGGGAAAATGTAGTGAGGAAACTATGTTGTTTGATTTGAAATTCATCCCTCTGCCACCCTCCACCTTGGAGTCCAACTAAGAGGCCAGGGCCAAGAAACTGCAGTCATGAGCCCTTCCAGGCTGCAGAAGGAATATACGACAAACTGCAATCAATTACCCCTACCCCACTGATCATGCCTGGGTCCCAGGGACAGAGAGTACAGCACTACATGGATTGCCTTGGCCAGTCAGGATCTGTCTGTCTTGCTCCAGCCCCATGCACGATTAGCTGATTGACACTGTGACACTTAGTCCAGTGTGTACCTCCTGCCTGGGACAGGTTCGAGCCATAGAAATGTGTTAGAAGTACCTGCCCTCACAATCACTAAGGTCTCATTCTCGTCCATCACTGGTTGCACAACACGGCAAACGGGGCAGGTCATAAGAAGACCACAGAGAAAAGAGAATGTAGAAAAGAAGATCTGAAGGGAAGAAGAAGGTAAAACAATCCACTGTGAAAGGAAAAAAAAGAACAAGGAAATGGCGGGTCACACTTTGTCAAGGCCCTCATTCAGCTTGTCTGAAATGGGAAACCCTACCACGGGCATCAACTCCTACCACGTTGCGCTTAGCTAGGCAAGTCAGCAACTTGGCTGTTCAGGTCTTGAGACAGCCATCCATTAAAGTGTTGATACCCCCGTTGACAGAGCCAAAGGCATCAGTGGACCACACAAGCTCTCTGACCATAGCAAGATCTTAACCCTTGGAGGGATGTGATATGATAGAGGTAATGCACAGACTAAAATGATGTGTTGTAACAGAGGTAATGCACAGAGTGTAGTAATTTGACGTGCCAGGTAATGGATAGAGAACGTGCAATAATGTGACAGCGGTAATGTATTGGATGTAATGTTGTGATATGACAAAGGTAATGTATGGAGTGTAATTAAGTGATGTGATAGCTTATGCGCAGAGTGTGATAATGCAATATGATGAAGTTATGCATTTAGTACAATGATGTGATGTGACAGAAGTAATGCATAAAGTGCAATGATGTGATGTGACAGAAGTAATGCATAAAGTACAATGATGTGATGTGACAGGTAAGCAGAAGAATCTTACTAATAGGTCACGAGCCAAGATGCAGATTCACAAGCTCTTCAAGTGAGTAATATACAACACACACACACACACACACACACACACACACACACACACACACACACACACACACACAAACACACACACACCACTCAATCTGTCTATCTGTCGGCCTGTCTCCATGTCTGTCTTTCCTTGTGTGTGTGTGTGTATGTGTGCGTGCGTGCGTGCGTGCGTGCGTGCGAGCGTGCGCGCACACGCGCGCGCGCGCGCGCGCGTGTGTGTGTGTGTGTGTGTGTGTGTGTGTGTGTGTGTGTGTGTGTGATACGTGTGTGTGTGTGTGTGTGTGTGTGTGTGTGTGTGTGTGTGTGTGTGTGTGTGTGTGTGTGTGCTGGTGTCAGATGTGGATTAAGTGTGCTAAAATTAAATGTAGAACAGAAATTTACTCACTTCGTTCAGAAGGAACCATTCATTTCTAATCACAAGTACACGCACGCTTTTGTCTCAGTTACCAACTCCGAATAAGGTTGCCTCCAGTAAAAGGCTTCAGCTTATTATTCAGTATAAAATTTTGCAACTTAGCAATAGTAATCAGTATCCCTTTCCCACGAAAATACAACACTCACCACAGGCCCCCGAAGACACCAAAATTCCCCTGGTTTGCCGTCACAACCAATTGGCTCAAACGGATTAATTGTCCTTACCCTACCTAGGTTAGGTCCCTACTAAATGCCTTTCGTCTGTGCCTAAGTCCGCCTTCCATGCGGCATTAATCCCCACACGATTCACCTCACCACCAAAACTAAAAATGTTCAAGATCTGTTGAAAAGTGGTATTCCAGATAAAAATGTTAGCTGTCAGTTGCATTCCCAGTCTAGGAATTTTCTTTTTTTGGGGGGGGGGGGGGGGGGGGGGGGGGGGGGGGGGGGGGGCGTCACAACAGCTCTACTGTGTAAATGACGCCTTATACATGACGTAATAATCAATTTTTAACGTGCTTTAGCCTTCATCATATTCGAAGAGCAGGCATCGACTACCTTTCATGGAGGATAAATCGTTGATTACATAACTGTGCATACATGACACCCCCCCCCCCCCCTGCGCGCCCCACTCATGAAAAAATGCATGCCAAAGTTTGTTTGTTTGAACAGACACACAGATATAATTATCATTTACAACCCAAGAATTTCACAAGTATATTCCATTATGGAACAATAATTATAAGTAGACGAGCGATTATCAGTTATACAAACCTCAAAGACATGAAATAGTTACTTGAGAGTAAAAGCAATTAAATTAACAGTGTCCAGCAAAATCAAAACCACTCCTCTCTAAGTTGATAACGTCTGAAATCCTCCAAATTGATACTATAGTAGTCCGTCAGGAGCCGACGAAGACGATGGTATATGCACTCAGTGATAACGATGACAGCGCATGTAACTCTACTGCCCGAAACTGGAAGCACACAATGAAGGTCTATTATACCAGTGGTCAACGGGTTGAAGCACACAATGAAGGTCTATTATACCAGTGGTCAACGGGTTGAAGCACACAATGAAGGTCTATTATACCAGTGGTCAACGGGTTGAAGCACACAATGAAGGTCTATTATACCAGTGGTCAACGGGTTGAAGCACACAATGAAGGTCTATTATACCAGTGGTCAACGGGTTGAAGCACACAATGAAGGTCTATTATACCAGTGGTCAACGGGTTGAAGCACACAATGAAGGTCTATTATACCAGTGGTCAACGGGTTGAAGCACACAATGAAGGTCTATTATACCAGTGGTCAACGGGTTGAAGCACACAATGAAGGTCTATTATACCAGTGGTCAACGGGTTGAAGCACACAATGAAGGTCTATTATACCAGTGGTCAACGGGTTGAAGCACACAATGAAGGTCTATTATACCAGTGGTCAACGGGTTGAAGCACACAATGAAGGTCTATTATACCAGTGGTCAACGGGTTGAAGCACACAATGAAGGTCTATTATACCAGTGGTCAACGGGTTGAAGCACACAATGAAGGTCTATTATACCAGTGGTCAACGGGTTGAAGCACACAATGAAGGTCTATTACCAGTGGTCAACGAGTTTGCAAGGTACTTAAATTAAGGCCGGACTGAAACGGTGGCCTCTGTGGAAATCGGGCTTATCAAGATCAAGTCACACTAAAATGGTGGGCACTGGAGCATCCAAGCTGATTTGAAACCAAGACATGCTGAAAATGGTAGCTATTGGAGGAAGGTAGTGGTAATGCTAATGTTGCTTATAGCCCAGCCGACCGCAAAGGGCCATATCAGGGCTGTCACCACGTTGAAGTCAACTCACAAGTCATAAACAACAACAGCAACAACAACAACAACAACGACAACAACAACAACAACAAAAACCTAATTCACACAATTCTTTAAAACAGATCTTCTGAAAATACACCGGAAATGTTATCAAAATTTTTTTCCGTGAAATCTTACATCAGATGATAAATGATAATCTCATACAGAAATTCAACGATCACATCAGGTGGAACATCTCTGAACAAGGAGTCTGCTGTAAAGTGTTTATGTCTCACATCGTGCAAGTCCCAACACTCCAAAAAGAATATGTTTCAATGTGAGTGGTACATGACATGGAATGCACCACGGAGCTTCCTCACCTATTAAAAGATCAGAATGGGTGTAAAACGTGTGGCCTGTATGTAAGCGGCACAAAACTGTTTCTTCTTTACGGCAGCCTCGGGAACATGGTAAACACTCTTTCAGGTCTGGACGGATTTTGAATAGTTTGTTATCCGTCAGCGAGTTCCAGTCCTCTTGCCAGAGGTCTTTGACATAAGCCTGGGTTTTGGGTTTCAGATCAGTGTGAGGGATACACAGTCTGCTCAACTCTTTCTTTGTGGCACTCTTGGCAAGTTGATCGACCAGTTCGTTGTCTCGAATGCCACATGGCTGGGAACCCAAGGAAAAACTGTTGTATCCATCTGATTTCAGAGAAGTACATAGTTCTAATAACTTCAGCAGGTGAGGGTGCTTGAGGTTACGGCCGGCAATGGCCTCCAATGCAGAAAGGGAGTCCGACAAAATGACGATTTTTTAATGTTTTGATTTAAAAACCATTTCAAGAGCCAGGACCAATGCTGTCAACTCAGCAGTGTAGATTGGAGCTGTCAGTGGAAACGTGCTTAGAACATCTCTCAGGAGGACCTGTTGCACAATAGACAGCAGAGACAACCCTCTCCTCAGATCTGGAACAATTTGTGAAAATTCTTGTGAAGGATGAAAAGTTGGAACACAGTATCTGCATTGTTCAAATGGGACAAATATGAAAGCTAGGGGTGGGATGGAGCTGGGGTGGTCATCGAATTTCTTTTGAAACTTGAGGTCAAAAACACAGTCACATGCAGGGATTGGGAGTTCAGAGGATAGATTCAAACAGTAGTTCAATGTAAGTTTCAGCATACGATTCGAGAGGGATGGTTCTCCTGCCTGAGCATACAAGCTATAAACAGGGGTGGTGCGGAATGCACGCAGACACAGTTGAAGCTCTTGATGGTGGATGGGATCGAGATTTTTCAGGTAAGGTCTGGCCGAGCCCTAGACTACGCACCTGTAGTCCAGTTTGGACGGATCAGAGCCCTTTGGACGGATCAGAGCCCTGTAAAGGTGGAGAATAGTTTAGCTCCTCAATCTGTGTGTGCCACAACTCTTAGAATCTTCAGTGCTTTTGACAAGCAGTTTTTAAGTGTTGGATGTGACTTTTAAAGTACAGTTTTTGATTAAAAAACACACACACACCAGAAATGTAGCTTCTTTCACAGCTGGAATAGTGGATCTGTCCAGACGAATTCAGGATCGGCAAAGAACTGACAATAATTGTGAAAACGGTTACACTGTGCTTTGGTGCTTGAAAAGGTAAACCCGATTTCCCCGGACCACTGTCGAATCCTATCCACACAAAGTTGGAGTCGACGCTGAGAGGCTCCAACTGCGTAGAGAGGAAAGTAATCAAGAAACAGTGAGGATTCAGAGCCCTGGTTTACTGAACTGACAATGTTTGTTACTAAAGAGAGCAAGAGAAAGAATACTCCCTTGAGGTACACCCAACTCCTGCCCATGGATGTCAGACACCCAGATGCCAGTGCGGACTTGGAACTGCCCATCCACCGGAAGTTTTGATGAATAAAGGCAGATGACGACGGAAAGTTTTGATGAATAAAGGCAGATGACGACGGAAAGTTTTGATGAATAAAGGCAGATGACGACGGAAAGTTTTGATGAATAAAGGCAGATGACGACGGAAAGTTTTGATGAATAAAGGCAGATGACGACGGAAAGTTTTGATGAATAAAGGCAGATGACGACGGAAAGTTTTGATGAATAAAGGCAGATGACGACGAAAACCAAGTTTATGAAGATCCATACAAATTCCGGATTTCCAAGTGGTGTCGTACGCTTTATCCAGATAAAAAAAAAAGGTAGCAACCACCTGTTGTTTATAAATGAAGGCGTTGCGAATGGTGGTTTCCAGACAGACTAAGTGGTCAACGGTTGAGTGTAACTTCCGGAACCTGCACTGTTCATTGGCCAAAAGGCCATCGGTTTCTGGCTTCCACATCAGACGAGAGTGGGCCATCAGAGGCAGCAGGTCAGAGCTACTGGACGATAGCTGGAAGTGTTGGTAAGGTCTTTTCCAGATTTAAGAATCGGAATGATCAGGGCTTTCCGCCAGGAAGGCGGAAAGCACCCTGTAGTCCAGACATGGTCATAGAAAGGCCTGGAGACGGCTCTCTTGGAGATAATGAACGTCATCCAGGCCAGGAGCAGAATCGTTTTAGGTTTGCGGAGCTGATGTTAGTTCATCATTGAAAAGGGTAGATAGTAGTTATCTGAAATGAAATGTATGAAGATTTTTCTCTGAGATTTTTTTAAACGCTGCATGTTTACTTGAGGATGATGAGTTCTGTTGAATGGTGGAGGGCAGCATGTTGGCAACAGCTTGTTTGTCAGTTCTAGGAGCAACGGCAAGTTTCAGTTGACAAACTGAAGGGTTGGTGTTCTTCCCTTTGATTTTCTTGATGATGTACCACATATTTTCCTTGGAGAAAGGTCATTGAGATCAAGGCAGACGACTAGAGTGCCACCGGAAAATTGCGTGTCATTGAATTAAAACCAGTCTGACTTGGCAGTCACTGGAGAATTAATGGTCATTGGAATGAAGCCTGAGTACAGAAGTGGGAAGTTGAAAATGAAGGGTCATTGAACTGGTGACCACTGGAGAAATACGGTTTATCGATTTAGTTTTTGATGGTAAGAGCTGGTGATCAGTATCTTAGGTTTTGATCCTGAAATTTCTCTTTCGTATTTTAGGCAATCCCGTTGTAAATGCCTCTTGTATGATTCTGGGTAAAAAAAGAAATGTCACTTGCAGATAAAGATAAACTTATTCAAATATGAAGTCATATACTCATCAAATGCACATTTACCGTGGAATAGAATGGTTCTGAAAATCGTTCAGTTACAAAGACGTTGGTAACAGAGATAGGATATTCCCCAACTCCCTCTGAATAAAGAAATCAGATATACGTACATCTTTATTTACATATCACCTAATATAATCTTACATTCATTGCACCTATATTCAAAATCTGACTATTTATGTTTCCTGAAGCCCGCTTAGTCATTAAACTATAATTCCTTACTGAGTGAAATACTTTCTCATAACGAATGAAGACAATATATGCATTTTTGTTTCGTTCTTGTCGCTTTTGTTTTAATAAAAAATATTGATTATAACGTTTCACACAAAGGCATGGGCAAACGTGGATGAATGAAACCAAGCTTCATTATTCAGTAACACATTGCCTCTTTTTATTAACGTTATTTTGCAAGCTTTGGTATAAATAATTACAACGACAGCCTAGAAGTGGGGCTGGAGTGCATTTTTGATTATGAACCTTGAATAAATTGTACGAGGACACAAGAATCGCCTCACGTTTAGATGGCTGATATGCTCTAAACCTTCATTCTTGTCAGCTGATCCGTTAGTTAATAAAAACAAGCGAACTATCACTTTAACCACCTATTGACCGACAGACCAAAACATCAGACAATCAACCTATCAATCGTTTTAATAATCGTTCTTTTTTCAGTCAGTCAATACATCCATCAATCATTCAAACTGTCGGTTAGCTTCATCGATCAATCTATCCCTCCATTTCATTATCAGTTCTTCTTTATCTTTATCTACTCATCCATCCGTCCACCAATCCATTTCCATCGATCAATCTATCCCTCCATTTCATTATCAGTTCTTCTTTATCTTTATCTACTCATCCATCCGTCCACCAATCCATTTCTCATGAAACCCTTTGCCCAGCCATCTCTGTAAACTGTATCCATTCATCCCTCTATCCATGATTTGTGTGTGTGTCTTTTGCTGTCTATGTTTTCGATGTCTGTTCATAATCTCTGGCATCCTTGCACATACACACACACTCTCTGTCTGTCTGCCTTCCTCTTTCTCTCTCTGTCTATCTGTCTCTGCCTGTCAGTCTCCCCCCCCCTCTCTCTCTCTCTCTCTCTCTCTCTCTCTCTCTCTCTCTCTCTCTCTCTCTCTCTCTCTCTGCCTTAAAAACTAATCATGTTTTATGAATAAGAATGTTGTGTTTAAATAAATTCATGTGTACCTGAACATGTTTGCATCATAAATCATTGTTCAATTGCCTTCATGCTACGCTGATGATGCTATTTTTTGTGAATTATGTTTCTTTTAGCCTCTCTCCACGAAGGGATGTTATGTACTATGTATTTCGTGTATGTGTGTGTATGTGTGTGTGTGTGTGTGTGTGTGTGTGTGTGTGTGTGTGTGCGCGCGCGTGCGCGTGTGTGTGTGTGTGAGTGTGTGTGAAGAGACAGAAAGACAGGCAGACAGATAGAGGAGAGACAGAGAGAGACAAGGAGACAGAGACTGACAGTCAGACAGACAGACCGACTCACAGAAAAACAGGCATAGATATTGCGTGTGTATGTGTGTGTGTTTCCTTTTACGTTGATTTGAATCGTCATTTTGGTTGTTTTAACCATTTTTTGCATGGTGTAATAGTCTTCGTTTACTACTTTCCACAGTCCCGGAGTGGACAATGACCAGACGGAAAAAGGATCTTCTTGGTTATCTGTTATCATTGGAAAGAAAGATTATCAGTCAGTTTATGCATCCTATCCACAGGGTGTTAATGAATCGACTCTTTCTCTGTCTTTACCGGACAGGTTGACCAAGAGATGCGATCCACCCGGCACCACGGGATGTTCGATCTGGGAAAATGGGTGCTGCAATACCTGTATAATACGGAGGGGAAAGCCCAATATTTGCAGGCTATTATAGTTGGTCTGGCATCTGATATTTCCCTATCTGTGCTCTATCCTCTTTTGCATGATTCATCCATGCCTGTGAGTGGTCATGAACCATTCAGTACCCACTCTTCTCGTGGGGTCAGATAAAGTATATTAAAATAAAACCACGTTGCAACGGTATGTGTCTGTGATCTTTTGGTAAGGAGTACTGGGGGTAGGGATGGGGATGATGAGCGATATTCTTATCTGCAATGAGATCAGTTAACCAACCAATCGATCATTCACAGAATTAATCAATTAATCAATAAAGGATGAAATAGGCGATGCACTATTCCTCTGACTGACCTGAGATAAACGGTAGCCTGCTACACTGTCCAACTGTCCATGCCAGACTAAGAACGTCGGCCTCGTGTTTTGAGGGGGTATGGGTGTCCTTCGTATTTGCAGTAGTATCGATCAATCAAATACCAAGTTAGTTAACCAGCTAAACCGTCAGTCAGATGACCAGTTTATCAACCAGCTAAACCGTCAGTCAGATGACCAGTTTGTCAACCAGCTAAACCGTCAGTCAGATGACCAGTTTATCAGTCAACGTTCAGACATTAAGTTTTCACATCCATGAACTGACTGCCCAAAGATCTGATCAAATGAAAAGAACAATCAAATCTAGGAATCAATCTGTCGTTCAGTACCTTCATCCACACACCTCTCAAGTAATAATGAGAAGTGGATGATTCACTGGTGGAAGAAATACACAGGCCTAAGATTCTTTAAAACAAATTTTAATGTTACAAATATGCAGACATCGTTTCAATAAATCTGGATTTCAAATCATCAATAGCCATTGTTGGACATGGGGAGATCATTTGTGTAAATCTGGATTTTAAATATTCTATGGTCTTGCTCGAACAGACTTGGGCTTACCAAAGACATACTTGTCTTTTTCACACATCTAGCTTTTATACATACACCAACAGCAACTCTACTGTGAATAAATCTGGAATTTAGATGGTCAAAAGGCATCTTTATTTAAAGCTTCATATAAAACTGAACCTTACAGCCACTGATTGTGACCTGAAATAAATGGTTGCCTACTACAACGACCATGTCAGACAAAGAGCCTCCATCTGGTGTTTTGAGGGTGTATGGGTGTCGTTCCTATTTGCAGTAGTATCAATCAATCAATGAACAAGTTAACTTACCAACCAACCAGTCAACCAGATGACGTGTTGAAGAATGAACGGTTATTCATTAAGCTGTCACATCAATGATTCATAAATCGGCCAACCCAAATATCCAATCAAAGGGGCAAAAGTCTAGGGATCAATCTGTCATTCATCATCTACCCATCAGATGAAAATAGATTATTTACTAACTGAATGAAGACACAGGTCTTATGCATATTTAAACATATGTGTGTGTTATAAATGTATGGACATGGTTTGTAGAAATCTGGATCTTAAATATCTATAGCGATTGTTCGACATACGGACATCTTTTGTATAAATCTGGATTTGGATTGAACAACTGAATTATGGCCATTGATCAAACAAATCTGGATTTGTCAAATACACACTTTTCTTTTCAATACATATGTATTTCTTTTACACACACACACACACACACATATATATATATATATATATATATATATATATATATATATATATATATATATATATATATTCAATTATAAACAAAGCTTGCTCTTATGTCTTAGATTGAAGAAATAGGGGGAGATAAGCATTCATATCTGCAGTGGTAGTTAATACTGCCTAACTAACAGTATGTGCTCAAGTGGGTGGATGGGGAAAAAATAAAATAAATGCTTCTCAAAATGAGCCTTCAGCAAGCTTATAATCTCCAATAGGGAGAAAACTCACTAACTCATAACTCCTGGTCATATACCGATATTTCGAAACCTGGTTGTTTCTCCTCAGTGACCGCGGAAAGTGGTAATTTGACTCCTCTGCCTTTTCGGTTTTAAGAAGAATGCTATCCCAGAAAAGGCTGGTGTGCAATACCGTAGTATGTTTGTTGAGTTTTCAAAAAACCAACCAAAGGTGCCACCTAAGAAGCAAAAGAAAATCATGAAAGAACAAAACAAGCTACATTTTCTTGTGAAAAGTAGAAAATATAAAAAGATAACCTCTTAAGACACAAGTGCTGAGGGCCAGTTCTTGGAATGAATCCGCAAGGGACTAAATTACAAAAAACTAATAAATTCCAAGGATAAGTACTGAGCACCATTCCAGCAAATTACAGAGCAGCTTGGTGTTGCAATGACTGCAAGAAATATTCAATTATAAACAAAGCTTGCTCTTATGTCTTGGATTGAAGAAATAGGGGGAGATAAGCATTCATATCTGCAGTGGTAGTTAATACTGCCTAACTAACAGTATGTGCTCAAGTGGGTGGATGGGGAAAAAATAAATAATAGTGGCACCTTTGGTTGGTTTTTTGAAAACTCAACAAATATACTACGGTATTGCACACCAGCCTTTTCTGGGATAGCATTCTTCTTAAAACCGAAAAGGCAGAGGAGTCAAATTACCACTTTCCGCGGTCACTGAGGAGAAACAACCAGGTTTCGAAATATCGGTATATGACCAGGAGTTATGAGTTAGTGAGTTTCCTCCCTATTGGAGATTATAAGCTTGCTGAAGGCTCATTTTGAGAAGCATTTATTTTATTTTTTCCCCATCCACCCACTTGAGCACATACTGTTAGTTAGGCAGTATTAACTACCACTGCAGATATGAATGCTTATCTCCCCCTATTTCTTCAATCTAAGACATAAGAGCAAGCTTTGTTTATAATTGAATATTTCTTGCAGTCATTGCAACACCAAGCTGCTCTGTAAGTTGCTGGAATGGTGCTCAGTACTTATCCTTAGAATGTATTAGTTTTTTGTATATATATATATATATATATATATATATATATATATATATATATATATATATATATATATATATATATATATATGTGTGTGTGTGTGTGTGTGTGTGTGTGTGTGTGTGTGTGTGTGTGTGTGTGTGTGTGTGTGTGTGTGTGTGTATGGTTTAATCCTTGGTGGTGAGAATACCTCAGAATTATAGACTGTGGAATGTCTCTATCTGATGCCAAGGGAGCACAGACACAATCAGCCTTGCCTCACTGATGAGTCTGATCAAGCAGACGAAAGGTATCGAAGCAGCAATATGAATGGTTCCTTCTTCAGTATGACTTACAATAATACTCATACACTGCCAGTGAAGGATTTCATAATCATGATACATTTCCCTGATTTTTCTTTTTTTTTCCCCATCATCCCTCTCCCCCCCCCCCTTTTTTTCCCCTTTTAAATCTTTGCGAAGTCATTGACTTTTAGAGACATGACAGTGAGGTAATGGACACGATCCAGTCGCGCTCGTTTCCCACGTATTTCTCCCCGTTTTTCACTTTCTAAAACATTCATTTACACTCAGGGGAAAGTGACACCATCAGCCCTTAAGCTCAACTCTGGTCTGAAAATATAGCAGACACACTAATCATACTATTAAATGCAATGCCTATACACCGTGATCGAACTGTTCATTTATTACTTTGCACACGAGTATGCTTTATATACAATTTCCTCATATCATTTTTTTTACCGTATTTTCATTTGGTTTTGTCATAGTTGGATTATCAATATAACTCTGAAACAGGACATATGTCTTGTCTATTTAGGTGGCAACAACACCCTTCTCAAACATCATACTTTGGGCAAACAAGTGTCAAAGCTGGATCAGTGCAGTAGTTTCAGATCATGCAAACCCACATTGCACAGTTTTGTCTATGCAAGTAAAAGAATAAATCATGCGCTTTCTCAGAATATCTGTAAATTTCTGTCAATGGCAACTTTACCCACAGTTTCACACACTTCGCAATGATCGCACAGTGGATAGCGTCCTATTTCGCCGTAAATCAGATGCCTGGGTGCTCGGATGTGCACACTCTTCAATGCAGAAAAGTGGACTCTTTAAATACATTCCTGGCTATCACTCGTTTCCCAAATTTCTAATCTGCTCGTCAATAAGGGCTGTGTTTGGCAATCGGAAAGTTTTATACACATCGGCTTTAAGTCACCAAAGGACCCACATTCATTTCAAAATGACTCTGTCATTTTTAAGTTATCGCCATTACAAAAAACAACGACTTAAGTGACATTCATCCAGGTTGTAAATAAGACAGCACAATCACACAGAATATTCAGTTCTAGTCATGAACTTAGAGCAGCGGCTGAGAAACGTATCATATCGTCACACAACAAAATGAGCAGTGCAATCAGGTCAGGGGAAAGCTGTACACACTGTGGACCATGATAGGCAATATGTTCACTGTGTTCATTAATAGAGAGAAAAAAGCACAGAACAACACACATTCCCTTGCCTCAATTACAAGGGGCACAAGAACACATTGTTCTCTGCACCACGTGTACTCTTGCTTCAACAACTTGTGTACACTCTTCAATGCCCCAAGGATCGTACAATTCTTACAGCATCAACGCATTACGAAAAACACTTAAAGCGAATAAAGTTTCTGAGCCTCTGCAGGTGTTTTTGTATTATTTTGAACAGAGTAAAAACGTGACCAATAAATCTATACAAAAATCACAATACCACTCTTCACATTCTCGTAACGTGGGAAAAACTGAAATGAAAGAAAATAATTAAGTCTTTTGTTTAATCTATGTTGTTTTCTTTGTACTAGCAACACATTGTCAGAGTGAGTGTGCCAGTTCACCACACATTAGAACACTAACAACCCAGACACTTTGTATCAAACGCCAAAGCATTAAAATCTGCAAAATCGTATCCATTTGTAAATGAACAAACAGACAATGCATGGTGTGTAAGGAACTGGTTGAAGGGGAAAAACAAAAACACCTAGTAGTGGAAATTGTTTTTGTTTTTTTCGTTTTTTGTTTTTTGTTGGCAAATGAAGAGGACAGTGTGAAGCACCAAAAAATGAAGAGGTGGATTTTGGCCTTAGGAAAAAAAAAAAAAGAAAAAAAAAAAAAAAGAAAGAAAAAAAATTACCGCCTTAGGTGCTCCATTGATCCGACAACTGATGCCACAAAAATAAAGAAAAAAACAACAACAATTGTGGCTCAAATTTTCTGCCTCGTGGCGTTTTTTGAAGAGAAGAGATTAAAAAACAATATAACCAAGTGATATCCATCTTTGTCAACAAGACAGATCAAAGAAATGACGTCATAACTCTACTGCACAAGGCCTGACATTATAATGTGTGATGTCACCCACAAGCGAAAAAAAAACCGTCATCCTGAGGAACTAGATCAAAGACACGACAACAGGATGGGAACAACTCAAATGCATCTCAGTTGTGGCACTTGCCTGCTATCCAATGCCACTCAATAATGTAAATCGTATGTGTGTGTGTATGCATGCATGCGTGAGTGTGTGTGTGTGTGTGTGTGTGTGTGAGAGAACGGTATTATGCCGCTTCTGGCTCACCCGCTCTCAACCGGCCTTGGCCGGTCTCGGGCGGCCGACTCCAAAAGCGGCATATTACAGTTCTCTACTAAGCATGACTTCAATAACCAAAAAATAACGACCCTACAAACATACATACTGTATTTAAAGTCTTTTAAAACCGAGTTATATTTCTGACATAAAATCCACACACACACACTGCAGGTGAGAGAGAGTGGCTTATGCAGGTTGTTTTTTAAAGGCATGCAGTGAAGCGCGGCACTCCCAGAGATTTCAATAGAAGCATTCAGAGCAAGCTAGCAGTCTCCACTCGTGCACCGTTGGATTTGTAAAGCCAGTCAGCAGACATGAAAAGCGAGAGTTAATACCCAATAGTGCAGTTCTGAATAGCGAGATTTCTATAAGTGGCTGAAAGGATTTGCTCAGTCATTCCCGCCTTTCATAAAACATATCAAAACATGTTTCTTACCTTCCCCCAATCACAAGACTGACAGAATCAGCTGATTAGTAACAGTGACGACATTTCCGCCCAACACTTGTGTTGTTAGCAACCTAGCCTAGTGATTTTGTCATTTCTCCTGGTGCTGTGGTGGTGTGAAGACGTTTTTCAGTTGTTTGTGTTGGTTGATTTTATTTCAATGTCTAGTACACCTAACAGAACGGGGTGGAGTAGTGGGTGGCGCCACTATTCCTACAAAAAGCTCCAAATGTTCAGCGACAGGTGTACTAACTGGTGATTAAGAGCCGCCAAAAAAGCTCTGCCAAAGCAGTATTTTACTTTAAAAAAAAAAAAAAAATCACTAACTCTGCCAATTGCCGGTCCCAAGCCCGGATGAAAAAAGAGGAGGGGTGCAGTATAAACTTTTTTTGTGCGAGAAGGAAAGTATAATGAAACTCTTTGTTGTGGGAGTCAACCTGCGGTGAAGACAGCCTTGCTATAAATAGCCGTTCATGTGTGAACGTCCTGTTTTAGCAGCAGTAGGGCTGCGGTAAAATCAGCCTTGCTGACTGCTACTATAAAATAGCCGTTCATGTGTGAACGTCCTATTTTAGCAGCAAGAGGGCTGTTACTATAACTGGCCTTTTTTAGCAGCATGAGTCTAACAGGATGTAGTGGTGCTTGTAATTAGGACAGACGTGCATCCATGCCCGTTTGACATAGATATAAAGTTGCAAGCCCTCTAACTGTGTCAAACGTGCATGGATGCCTGTTTGGTCTAGTTAAGAGTAGTGAAACTACCAAGCCACCTAACTGTGTCAAACGTGCATGGATGCCTGTTTGGTCTGGTTAGCAAACCAACTAACCGCAGTTATTACTGTGCTGGTGATAACAGATGTTAAGTGGCCTTACCAGTTCCACTTGACATTTTAACGCCTTCTTACCTTTACCCACCCCAAGTCATCCTCAAGTTCTTACTTAAGTCATCCTTAAGTCATCCACAAGTTCTTACTCAAGTCATCCTCAAGTCACTTCTAAGTTTTTACTCAAGTTTGTTCTCAAGTCATCCTTAAGTCATCCACAAGTTCTTACTCAAGTCATTCTCAAGTCACCCCAAGTCACTTCTAAGTTCTTAACTGAAGTCGTCCTCAAGTCATCCTCAAGTTCTTACTCAAGTTACCTCAAGATCGTAATTAAGTCATCCTCTAAGTACAACCAAGTTCTTATTCAAGTTATCTTATAATTATCAAAAAAAATACAATCTATGTTTTTATCTTAAATAGTAGATGTCTAATATAGTACACACACGCCTCAAAAAAACGCGTCATCATTGGGATGTCTTGCTCAGCGTTCTCTGCGCGAAATCGGTCAGCATAGATCTTAATAAAGTTCTTACATCCTAAGCAACCACATTGATTACAATTCTGGTCTATGGTTGTTTTTATAGACTCCATGTCTTTATTTATTGACTCCATCATTTTAAACAAATAATAATCCGTCATGCTCTATTTTTATCAAAAAAATTTTAAAATTAAGTTCTTAAAATATTATTCCATTTGAAATGGATCAAAATGATTTTTGTTGTTGGCGTTCCTGGCGTGCTGTTGTGTTCGTCTTTTGTATTTAATGGTTGAGATTGTTTGGACTTTGGTTTTGTTGCCATTGGTTATATATTTTATAACCGTAATAACCGCCCCAACAGCAGCAAGGGCGCCAAAATGGCAACAGTTTTAAGTTCATATTTCCATGAAGACTTTAGCGCTGTAGGTCTTGAATCATATGGAGTTTTTATAGCTGGCATTGAATCAACTGTTGGCGTTGGCGGCGTTATGTTTTCATGATGAGTTATATTTTGTGATTGTAACTGTAATTTTTTTTGTTTGTTCCACTCAGCTAATTTTTTTCCTGCCGCAATGCGTCCAGGATGAGGTGTTTAGTGACCACTTTCACCTGATTCAGTGTTTCTGATTCTGCTGATTTTCTGGCTTGGTTACTTTCTCACACTGATTCAGTGTTTTCTGATTTTGCTGATTTTCTGGCTCGTTCATTTTGAGGGAAATAAAATCTATATGATTAAAAGTAATTAATCCCATGATTAACGGCGATAACAATGTTCCAAATCTGTAGTAATAAATCACATCCTAGAGACTCTATGACTTTGTTAAAACTGGATCCTGCGTTAAATCATACGTAAGATCTTGTTCAGAATCAATGGGAGCAAATCTACTGACTAGTTTAGTGTACAAACTAAGAACCGTTTGCCCAACGCTTTTCACCATTCTAGACCCCAACTGCGCTTCTATACCTGTTATGATACTTTATAATGTCTTGCGGCGACATCTGTTGAATCTGTTCAATGCTGAATTCAGTTCCGAGGAACTGTTTTGTTTTCCACATGCCGCCAAAGAATACAGTCTTTCCTTTTTGGGCATAATAGCTTGGTCATCAACTTGTTCATTTGTAATCACAAGTTCGCAAGGAATGTTTAGCAGATCGTCGCTGTTCATGTTTTATTACTAAATATAATTATTTTATTTTTTAAAATGAGCGCTGAAAAAACTGTTGCCAACCTTGTATACCATTCTGCTGTTATTGGAGGCCTAAGTGTAGGATACACAATGCTTGGTAAAAGCTTGTTAAGAATTAAACCAGCAGATCTTGGCAAACTAGACTTTGAGGATTCAGCAAAGCTAATTGCTATCATTGCAGCTTCATTCGCTACGAAAGATTTTCTAGTCAAGCAAGGAATAATTCCAGACAGTATAAATATGTAAAATAAAAAATACATTTATAAAAAATGGCTTCACTCGTAATGATGATAGGAGGCGCTGTGGTGAATGCGCTTGCTTTTAGCGGAAGAATTACGCGTTTAGTAAACTACGGGATGACGGCGAGAGAAAAGACATAACAAAGCTGTGGAGCAACTAGCCGCAGCACAAGATCACTATGAAAAGCAGAGAATTGAGCAGTTAGATTTTATTAATAACACACTGAAAAAACAGGGACATGCAGCTTACACATTTAAAGACGTTGACCAGGCAATAAAGAATATTATCTTGTAACAGGCAAACCAATCGAGACATTGCCCCCACAAATTCAGCGACTTTTATCAACCTCAGAAAAACAAAAGATGCAAGAAATCGCGTTTGTTATCTTTGGAATGACCATCGTGTATTTTGTTGCACATAATATTGGCTGAATAAAAATGAACAAAATCTATTATTCGCCAAAAGGATATTGGAAGGGAATCACAGCAATTAAAAAGCTAAGCCAATGCAGCGGGAGTCAGTGAACAAACAGCAAGGAATGGTTATCTAAACAAGCGATTTGGCAAATTTATTTACCTGCCCCTAGACGAATACAGAGACCACACTTTGTTAATACAATACCGAACGACACCCATCAAATGGACCTTCTATATTTACCCCATGACACGATTAGACGAAAAAGATTTAAGTACGCACTCACAGTCATTGACATAGCTTCAAGATACAAAGATGCGGAACCATTAACACAAAAGAGTGCTTCTGCTGTTGCTGTTGCCATACAACTGATATACCACGAGGCCCGCTAACTTATCCTCGCATGATTCAAGTCGATGATGGGAAAGAATTTAAAGGTCAAGTGAATCAATTATTGTTAAAACATAGAGTTGCCATTAGAAGAGGCATTCCAGGAGTTCACAGATCACAGGCTTTAGTTGAAAACTTTAACAAACAGTTAGCTGAAAGACTTTTCTCCTACCAGTACCACAGAGAGCTTATTGACAATTCTCGCAACACAGAATGGGTTAGAAGACTGCCTCAGTTTTGCGCGCGCAATGAATAATGAAGAATTTAAAGGGCTAAAACCAGTCCAAGCAATCAAAAGAAAAACAATAAATGTTGCTGAAGACTCCAGTACACCCAGCAAACTATTACCGTTTGGCTTGAAAGTAAGGTACCTTTATTTACCGGGGGAAGCAGAAGGGGACACTCGCATCAGGGCAACCGATCCAGTTTGGAGTGTTGATCCATATGAAATAAAAAGAATTGTAAAATGAATCCGCCGTGTATTATTTACGAGAAACTGACACAACAAAACACCAGCTCCTCAAGATCTTTTGTGAAGGAAGAACTGAGATAATCCCACCAGACACAGTTCCAGTTGCTTAGTTAATTTACGTAAATATATTTGAGTTTAAAATGGAAGCTCAGAAGGAAGTGCAGAACGAAACAAGAATGGTAAAGGAAGAGACCTTGAAAATGATACGGGAATCATTTGATGCGTGTAATGCTATTAGGGGAACATTTTCGGGGAATAATCAATGCATGCTAAATCATCCAGATCACCTACAACTCAAACCCCCAAATTGGGAAAAAGAATATCTTGAAATAATAAAAAAAATTCGAACGCATCAAGCAAACATGAGAAACGATTTAAATGAATTGGATGAAGCTATGATTGATCTTATAGATAAAGTTGATGAAAAATATAATCCCGAAGAATGTATACAATTATGCCGTCCTCCAGTGCCCTATTGCATATGAAAACTCTGGATTAACAACACACGTTTTGTGTTTGTTCTATCTAACGACTTCTTTGTTACAACTGTTGTGTTGATCTCATGTAGATTAGATCGCAGTTTTACGTTGTCATGATGAAAAGTCTTATTGTCAACAAATGCCTCTTTGTAGTTGTCATGTGATATGCTCGACTGCACAACACTGCGAGATATTCCCTTTGCTTTCTTAATGGTTTTCTCCTGGCTCGAAATACTGTACATTTTCGACCTTAAACCAACATACTCCTTGATCACCTTTCCAGTAATTCATCCTTCATCTTTCCTAAAACCTTCTTATTAACGGATGAATGCAAAGGCGAATCTTTAGGGTAATCGGACGTGTCATACCATCCACTCGCTCCTTTAGCTACTTCTAATTCCATGTCTTTATAGACGTCTTCAGTAGGGATATCTATAACAAAACTGTCTGTATCTGTGTAAAGTACTTTGGACTCTGGATACAGGGGTTTAAAGTAGTCATAAAGAAACTCTAACATCAAAAGCTTTGATAATTCTAAAACAGTAAACCCAATAAATACGGGCTTGTCTAATTTGACTTTCTTTTTTTTCATCATTATGCCAAAAAAGCTGATCATGAAATCTTCTGAAGTCCTGATTAATTAGGTTTTGAAGTCAGCTTAAATTGCTTCGTTCTCTTTGGTGACCAATCTAACATCTTTGCGCTTGTGCGGATTCTCCATAGTCTTTCCGAAACGCTGTTGTTCATCAACTTGAAAAAGTCTTTTTCTGAAGCATCTGTGGATTTAGTTCTGAGATCAGTGTTCTTCATGATGTATGGTTTCATGAACTGTTCTTGATCAAAAGCAATTATACGATGAAAGCTTTCAACTTCAAACCATGTCTTAAATAAAATTGCAGAAGCCTGTAATGACATACATAATTTTTTTTGCCTCGAAGATTAGCACAAGTTTAGGCGGTTCTCTGGATTCATCTTTAGACTTTCTGCTGCTAATGGATAGTCATTATGCAGGTCATGGAGTTCATGAGATATTCTAAATCAACTTCTAGAATAAGACTCTTTTTACGATCAGCTGTAAGAGTATATGCAGATGTTTACAAATTCTTGAATGTTTTTAATACCACCAGTGTACATTTTAAAGTTGCGTAATGGAAGCGATTGCGCCATTGCCCATCCATACAGATTGTTTGCATCTAAATACATGAGATAGTTAGACCTTTTATCGGATCATAGTCGTCCAAGTATTTGTTGTTTGCTTTACAGTAATGGTGCGACGCCATACTAATTCCTCCACGCAATCCGTTTTCAATCATCTGAATCATTGGTAAATCTGACAATAAATCAATCTGTACTCCAGTAAACTTTAAGAAAGCGTCCCAGCTCATCCCGGGCGCAGAAATGTAATGCGCAGGATCCAGGCTATAATGTTTCATGCAGGTCTTCTGTAATTTTCAAGACGTCCGCAACAAAACATACATCGGCCATTAAGTAGGAGTCATGATAGTCTCCCATCGTTTTACAATCTAACTTCTGCCACGCATCTTGAGCATGCTGGTAATCAGAATCATGATGTCCTTTCCTCTAAGACTAGAAAAGAACGCGCCTTTAGGAGGAAGTGTGTTTCATCAAATCTTTCCCAACTGTTCATGTATCATAAGGGTAAACGCCCTTTCTAACGAGAGTTGGGTCAAAATATTCTTCCGTTATTGGGCAAGACTTTAAGGACATAGCCAGCGCCTCTAATGAACCCCATGTGCTGCATAGAGTCATAAAAAGACATGTTATTTAAAGTGAAACACATGTACTTTTCTGATGACTGTGCAATGCATGCTACCCTGAAGGCATCGTCCACTGCTTTCATTATAAGATGAGAGTCATAACCTCGCAAGTTATGAAAGAAGATGGGCAGCTTCCATGTCTTTGGTTCAAACTTTAGTTTGAAGATTGCATTTACTATGTGCTGCTCTCTCTGAACTTTCCGCTAATGTGATCATGGTCTCTTACTTTTGGATTGGCTTCTTCACTAAGTTCTAAACCGCAAATCCAACAGTGAGTGGCTGAGTCATACTGTTGTTGGTCTTCAGGCGTCATCATGATTTCAGATAAATTCAGATTATTAGAACAGTCATTACGCACTTGCTGCATTCGATGTAAAAATCTTCTAGCCGCATTTGGTCCTCTGTATAATTCTGGTGTTGAATGAGCGCCATCGACCTGACAATAACGAAGGCAAATGAGCAAATCTGATGATTACTCATTAAGACTGTTTTTCGAAGTTTTTGTGGCGCTGGCCCTTCATAAGGAACAATGAGTGATTCGAAGTCTGCGTAAACTACGTATGGAGAATTTGCAGTCGTTTCAGTTCTTAAAACTAACTTTCGATCAGGAGGGGCCGTATTAGTCTGTATACAGTCAAACTGGGCGATAGTGTTTTATATGTTCGCTGCGGCTTGAGCAGATGAATTTTGTTAAAATTTTCTGCAATTCTGTTTGTGGTAATGTTGAAGTATGGCAATAATCTACTCATTGTTTAAAATTTTTTTTTTTTTTTTTTATAAAAAAAAAAAAAATTTTTTTTTTTTTCTTTTTTTTTCCTATTCAATGTGTAATGCTGGTGAAAAACATCAGTAGTAAGTCACATGATTTTTTCTGGATCCACTTATTGTGAGGTCCCCCCCCCCCCCCGTTATTGGACACATTAATGGTAGGTAGATTGTTCTCCTATCCCATGTGTAAATCATTTACAGTTATTGGTTTGTTTTGTTTATTAAACTGATCAATGGAATCCGCGTAAAAGGAAAGGGTATTCACTAAAGTTACGATCATTGATGTAAGGGTGATAGGTTAGACACTATCTGCGTTTTTGCGGACGTAATGCAGCCTTGAGAACACACCCACTAAAACATTTGTTGTCTGAATAATTCTTTATGTTTAGAAACTGCTTTTTTTGAAACCAATGAGGGAAGCGGAATGTAAGACCTGCCTACATCGGCGCATATTAGCTGTTTTAATCTGATCTCTAAGACTTCTCCCTCTGACCAACGGAGCCTCTCATTTTGGTTCTCAGCGCACATCAACTGAGTCAGCATTGGTCTGAACAGGGTTAAGTCATTATTACAAAGATAGTCTGTTGTTTGTTGGACAGACCTTCTAGATTTTCTTCATTTTATGTTACATAGTGGATTAAAACAGTAACATTACTTTAATGGCGGGTCTATTGTTAGATTACCTGGAACTTGAGAAAAATAGCATGACATCCTTGCCCGACGTTTGTGGAAACATGACTTTAAATCAATATCATTTCAGTGCTTTGAGTAAATCTTCTTGCATTGCTTCAAAATTCGTTGGACTTCATATAGTTATCCATGCTGAGTTTCTTTTCTAACTCAAAAATTATTTATTTAATCAAAAAAAAATACTTAATAGAAATTCAATGATCGGACGGTTTTTTTGTGTTGGGGACTCATAAATTAAAAGTATAAACCGCCCTTGGCGTTGTTAAAGTGAGTGTTTAGAAACAGAGTTATGTTTCGTTTACTTTTTTAAACATTCCTTTTTTATCTGTATGTGTCTAGTGTTGAGAAAAGTTGCCCTCGCCTTTCTTGAAGATCAAACTTTTGTATTTTGTACGTCATCAAAATCGGCTGTTAACGACTAAATTCTTCATCGTGATGTTTGAGTCAGTAGGCTTTATTATATAATCAGCTTAATGGAACTAAGTTTAGCTGTTATTAGTTGAACCATAGCTGTGTGCTTTGGGTGTTTAGTTTTTATTTTTTTTTGCTAGCAGCACCTCGGCTAAGAACACAGGCAAGAGTAAAGACAAACAGCTAGAGGTATAGCTGCGGGTGCGCCTACGCCTGTTGCTAAGAGACAACATCGTTCCTGCCGTACAGGGCTTATTGTCGATGTCCAGTATTAATAGGTACAGCATAAGGCGCAGAATACCTTCGTTTGGCTTTTGCTGTATTTGGAAAGGTCCTGCTTAGTTTTTTTGTTGCATTTGTGTAATGTTAGTTTAATCTGAAGGTTTTTATGCGGGTCTCTTCTTCTCTTGGCGACTCTGGCTCTGTAGGTACTTTTGGATAATGCTGAACAGACATTCTTTTTTATAAAATAAAAATAATTTAGTATTGTATATTTTCTAATCTGTTATCTTGAATATTTAGCTGGCATATAATTAAAACAAATACACATTAGTGGTTTTTCGGCTTCTTCTCTTTATCAATTTGAATGTTTATTATGTCTCTGACAGTTCTCGCGCTTCATGTAATGATTTCCTCCGTTATTAGGTCAATCCATAATCCGTATTCGCTTGTTAAATAATGATCAAGTCTAAAAAAAAGATGTGAAGATGTAGATCTTTAGACACAAGGTCAACTGTTCGGATTTCTACACCTCCCGCCTCCAAACAGTTTTCTTATTTCATCAAAATGCTGATAAGGTTTAAGCGCTAGCGTAGATCTTGGTTAGGACTACCTCATTGTACATAGCACTTTTGTTATTTTAGGATTAACAAAATTTCAGTTTGTCTTTGAATGGTTTTCATTTTCACACAGCAAAAATACTTTAAGGATTTTGTGTGGCACTAAAACTAAAATTTCATATAGTGTCTGCCATGCATTTAGGGATATTAGAATGATGAATCATCTTTCGTAATATATTGCTATTTTGATGATATTGTTGTCAATTAGCCTTGTAAATTAGGGTTGCTAACAACGTAAATCTAACGGATGTCAGAAATGCTGTACTTTGCTTCGGTGTCTGATGATATGTTAAACAGTTTGTATTCATTAAAAGTTAGTTCATATTGACAATCTGTCTTTTAATGCTCTTGATAGTATGGGCATGGCACTTAAACAACTCAAAATCAGGGGATAGAAAAGCGATTTCATAACGACATAACTTACGGCTTCAAACCTTTTGCGTCTTTAGCATCTGCGGCGCCTATTCTATGTTTTAGTGCTTCTACATTTTCGATTCCTGACGCAAGATCATCCCTTCATTCTCGGTTAGCCATAGATCAGAATAGGTTAGAAATATGTCTGCATTATGTAAAGAAAACATTCTTGCCCCTCAAGTTTTATAGAAATTTTCTTAACGATTGCCCGCCCTAAATTCTGTACAACCGTCCTGTTTGGGTCGTTGTTGAAGCGAGTTCTATTTTGAAAGTAAGACGCGCAGAGCCTGGCACAATCACTTCATCCGCTCCTAGGTCTGGAAATTTAACAGTAAGAATTTGATCCGCATCAATAGTAGATGGATTATTGGAACAGTAATATTCCGTTTATTTCCCTTCACGCCAAAGGGTTCTTTCAGTCTATCTATGCGGGTCAAGAATCGAGCCATATGTTTGCGACATTTTTTATAAAACAAAATAAAAAGTTAATTATTTAAAACATGGCAGGAATTGAAGGCAAAGAAGATTATGATGTTTTTGATCGTGGAGACGACAAGAGTGATTCCCATTGGAGCGGCATCGCTCGGGGCCCTCATTGCATGATGAATTAGCAGAAATCGGGAGTACATTACCAACAAGTCGGTATAAATTAACAAAAGTAGTCAGATCATTATACCAAAGTTTAGGACAAGAACTTCCCGAAACATATACCCTGATGATTTGAAGTAAAAGATGACCATTTGTATGTGAAAAACGACCAAGGACAACTTGTTCAGCTTACAACTAAACGAGACCCATCAAAGTTTGTAGGCATGAATACAATTAGACAAAGACTCAGTGTGAGCGATCGAAGTCGCCTTGCATTGTTAAACCAAAATTAGATAGGGATGCAGTTGCTAAACTTCAAAACACACTGCAAGAACTCCCAACAGATAACCAAATACAAAACATGGAACTTCAAGATTTAAGTCAAACAGCGGGCGAAATAATGCAAGCAGAAACCAGTTTTTCCGAAGAAACAGCGTTAAAAACAATTAATGATTCCCCGCTACCATGCGAGAAATAGCGGCCCTTGATCATGCTTTGAGAACCATTAGAGGTGAATTAACAAACAATTTAGCAAAACTAGGTGAACTAGATGAGCATATAAAAAGAGAAAAAGAAAAACTCGTTGAGGCTGATGACGCCAACTTAGGGCATGATATTAAAGAAAGAATAACCCAAAGACTAAAAGATCTTGAACAAGAGAGATCAGCAAGACTAGAAGTGTTGTCTACTAACCGAGAAGACTTACGAACTCAAGTGAGCAGAATAAGAGAAACTATCCAAAGAATTTTATATGAAGACCAACACTAGCAGAACGAATACGAACACTGTTTAGAGAGCAGGGAGTCACATTAGCAAGCGTTATAACAGCCTTAGGATTTGCAATAAGTACACTGGTGTTGGCTATTACAGGTGGCGGTGGTACCGGGTCAGTGCCTCCACCGCCATCACCTCCACCTGATAAATCATGGGTAAAAATACAGCTTGATCATCTTGCGGCTTATTAAAAAAATTAGCCAGTAAAGCTATAGACTCTTTACCCGGTATATTAGGAAGTATTGTTAGCTGGCTTTTGTCTACTGCAAGCAAAGTAGTTGGCTTTATGGCCGAGCACCTATGGACATTAGTTCTCTTAATAGTTGGGTTACTCTTTAGTAAAATAAAGAAGGAGTAATCCTAGGCCAGTTAATCCAAGAACAAGTGCTGTCTTTCATATTCAGGTCATTATGTTTTTTTGATTTCTTCAACGGCCTTCGGGCTTTGGGGCCTTGGGGTTGGATGACTTATTCTTGGGGTTTGTTTACTGCTTGCAATTTACTGGCTCAGAATTTATTTCGTTTTTTCCCGACTTTCTGTTCATTGCCTGCCACAAGGATTTCATTGTTGTAGTTTATTATTGTTCCTATCTGGAGTCTGAGGTCAGAAGGTAGCATTTTATAAACCAGTGCCAACAGCAAAGTCACTTTCGATCTTGCGTATTGTAAAACATTTTGGTACCTTTTTATACTTGAAGGTAAATCAACTGTAGAATTAATGGCGTCCTCTAAATTTGCTAAGTATTGTTTTTGTGCGTCAAAGCCAGTAGAAGGATCAGTTATGCTCGATCTCGTTTGTGCTTGCGAACCTAGCAAACACCAAACGTAAGTACGAATAGAGTCGTTTATTCGTTCTATCCTGCTTTAGTTAGGCCCTTAGAAGAGTCTAAAGATAAATGTTGTCCATGCTGTTTAATGCTCTTGCTCTATGGACCCAAGGTGAACAGTTGTATCTGAAGAGAAAGATGTATAAGGTGGATTCCAGTCATAGTTATACTTTCTGTGCACGCCCCAAAAATAAGGGGTGCCTAAGCCATGATTGCGGTCCAACTTTTGTCTAAAGTCTGTCTTAACATTAATATTAAATTCGTTACAAAATCCTTCAAAAGCCTTCATGTCTATTCGTTGCTGAATGGATTAAACGGTTTGTCTTTTGGTAATGGTGCTTGCAGTTCAGTCAAAATACGTCTGAAGGTGTAATAGAAATGAAATCTGTACACTGCCCTCACCAAAGGATCAGGATGATTAAGTGATCAGCATACGACACTCCACACCCAGTTGATGCACAAAACACAGCAAAGTTTAACGGGTTCTGGTAAAACTGCATCGGATGACTAAACCACACTTTCGCAAATGTAGTCTTTTTTAATAGGGGGTTAAGATAGCTCTTCAATGGAGTACTAACCTTTACTTGAAGGCGTCAGACTGAGTCACAGAAATGTCAAGAGTATCAGTTGTTATATTTTTAAGATTGTAGTGCGGCCCAACAGAATATTTGCATCAGAAATATTTGAATGCACTCATTTTTATTTCGTTTAAAAAATGTTTGTAACAATAACAACTCAAGACCGCCCTTCGTTTTTAGAACATGCTGTTAAGAACGATTGCGGAACCAAAATGGTCGCGCTTCATGAAATTTTTTACAAAGTTGTAATGGTTTAATATAAGCAAAACCAAAAGAATAATAGGATTAGAAAATATGGCGGAAGAAACTTAATTAGCCTGTTAACAATACCTGATGGTTATTACGGGTTTTGCTCACTAAAAAGAAGCATTGAGTAACTTTGACATCACTCTCAAACTTAACAATGCAAATCTAAAACAATATTAACATTCAAACCTGAAGCAGCAAAATACTTATTTGATAACGAGCTAGCTAAAATGTTAGGCTTTGCAACTGGCAGTCAGGACGCATCATAGTTTTTAGTGTTACACCAGACAAAACTACTTTTGAGGGGGAAAATCCGCTCAATCTTGCATTACATTCATTACTCTAATGTTCATTTAGATGAGCTGAGCACTGATGAAAACTTATATGATGGAAGGCCCTCAACTGTTTTAAGAGCTCTTCCGTCAGGGAAAGCTGCATATTGCGATTATGAAATTATACAATTTCCCTAATTTACAGTTTAAAAGATTAGTTTGTGGGAGGGGTTTGGATCATTTAATATAAAAATCAAAGACAAAGCAGGAAAAGTTGTGAAATGTGATAACCTACACATTGTTTTAGAAATAAAAAAATAACTGTACTAAAAATGTCGCGTGGGCCAGAAGAACAGGAGTTACATTAGCGCCTGTGAGGTGTATAACTTTAGAATTAAAAGACCTTGCAGACGTTGCGGACTTTGAACAGAATGGTGAGATAGGCGCTTTGTATGGTTTTGAGTACACTAAAGAATGGTGATTATAAACGTAAAGAGGTTGGCGACAGCAAAAAGTTTCCCAAACTAGAACAACTGCGCAAATCTAGAAGCAAATAATGTTGGCCAGTATGAATATAAAATAGTTCGAAAACCTGACCTCAAATGGCACTTAGAACCATATTTAGAATGGGAAATAAAATTTGAATTCATAAGCCCATTTACATTTTTTAGCCGACAAAAAAGTTTCAGAAAAGCATTCAACTCTGGCCCTTTACATGTAAGTCTTATGCCAGACGACAATAGCCGGAAAGAGATTGAAATAACGCCGTATGGGAAAAAACAGTACATCCTCCACAGAAAAGAAACGGTTTTAAAAAAAGCTTCTACAAAATTACAGTTCTTTCCAAGCAGAAAATTAGGAGACACGTTCACAATGATATTTGAAATTTCTGTCTTTAAAGATGTGGAGAGGGATGGGGTTGTGGGCGTTAGTGACGTCCTTATAAAAAGGAATTAATATTAGCTGGCAAAACTTAGACGTTAAACGTCTTAACGTTGTTGTCGTCGTTCTTCACAATGGTGAGGATATTAAGATCATAACAACAAGCAACAAAATCAATGTTGACTTAAATAGAAACAATCTTACAGAACTGAATTGGATTAATCTTACACAATTTAGGCCTCATAGGGTTTTATTAACTGAACAAGTTTTGACGGAGAGTATGATAAAAATAATAACTGGATTAGATTAAATTCTGTTATAAAACTATGGAGCAGTTAAACTTTATGACAAAAACCCCTCATTGTTCATTAATTTGTGGGCAAACTGGTTGTGGGAAAACAATATTTTTCCTAGACCTATTACAAACAGTTTTATCGCTATAATTTTGATCATATTGTGATTTTCTGTCCAACACTTAAATGGAACAAAGCAAATCATGATAGAAGTTTTATATGGACAGATGATGACATATATTTAGTTGATCCTAGCAATAAACTGAGTGAGTGTTTAGAACAGTTTTATAGACTGTTTGAAGGAACGCAGACACTATTTATTATAGATGACTGTTCAGCAGAAAAAGACATAATTAAAAAAGAAACGCTTTGTCAAAACTGGCTTTCAGTGGAAGACATGCTAGAATAAAGTTGTGGATTTTATGTCAGAAATATAACTCGGTTTTAAAAGACTTAGAGAACAGTTAAAGACTGTAGTTTTATTTCACATGAAAGACAGAGACTCATTTGATGAATGTTTGCGTGAAAATGATGTTATTGAAAATGATCAGGAAAAACACAGGATTAAGCAAAAACTAAAATCTGAAAAGTTTAATAAATTTGTATTTAAAACGGATAATCCTACACAGTAAGTATGTTTGTAGGTCGTTATTTTTTTGGTTATAAAGTCATGCATAGTAGAGAACTATAATATGCCGCTTTTGGATTCGCCGGACGAGACCGGCCAAGGCCGGTTGAGAGCGGGTGAGCCAGAAGCGGCATATTATAGTTCTGTGTGTGTGTGTGTGTGTGTGTGTGTGTGTGTGTGTGTGTGTGTGTGTGTGGTGTGTGTGTGAGAGGAGGAGAGAGAGAGGGGGGGAAGAGAGAGAGAGAGAGAGAAGAGAGAGAGAGAGAGAGAGAGAGAGAGAGAGAGAGAGAGAGAAGGAATGAATAAGTGCGTGCATAAGGATCTGTGTATGTGTGTACGTACATAAATGTGAGTACGCAAGTGCGCATAGGTGTGCATGACTGAGCAGTTGCATTTATACATTTAAGTCCCGAGATGTATTTTCCTGTGTGATAATCTGTCCTCAAAGTATTCATCCAATTTTCACTATTAATTCTCCTTGTCGTCAGTTGCAAGATATATCTGAAGGTAACTACTGTGTTTCAAAGACACAACAAGACAATCATAAATCACAGTGAGAATGAAATCGTAGGATAATGCGGATGTAGCCCTATCCATGACTACACATGACTTACCATACCTTTCGTCTGAAAATAGATATCACATTTCAGAAAATCATCAATGTCGTTCATAGGTGAATTTAGATTGTCCATGTTCTCAATGGCAAGATAGTCTTAATGTAACTCCATGTACTTCAAAAACACAACAAGATGTTTCATACATTACATTATATGCACGCGCGCACGTGCCCGTAAGCACACTCGCTTACGCGTTTACAACCGCGCACAGACGCATACTAGCGCACATACGTGTTCATGTGCTCACACTTAGGAAAGTAAATATCTATGTCAAGACCACCCATCTTATTTTGCACGAAAACCCCCCTTTTCACATACTAATCACGTCCTTCTCATATCAGTTTTGGCCAAAATTAACACCTGTTTCACAAACAAAATTAACACGCAAAACCGCCAAAAATTGACGTAATTAGCACATTAAAACGGGGGCTTACGTGCTAGATAAGATGGGTGATCGTGAACATAGATATTTACATTCTCTCCCGGGCACATAAAATCAACTAAAAATTTATAATGGCTTGACAGTCCGCCCTAGACTGCTTCTAATCAAATGTGTCGCAATCAGTTTGCACGCACTGTTGCACAGGAGCCTGACTAATCCTGCATTTTTAATCATCATGCGATGAGCTCAGCCCATCACGTGTGCACGTTCAACCAATTGACAGGGGTATGACATCATTTCTGCCCGGGAGAGTTGGGGAGCTGGCCGTGCCGGCAATTGTACAGCGAACTGCTTACGCGCCTAGACGTGTGTGTGTTATCTCTCTGAAAACATGGCCGATTCAAGTCTGGAAGCTGGGCCTTCTTCACAAGAAACCACAATGGATGCTAGTACTCAAGAAAGCCAAACTAAGCATTTGCTGTATTCGGGTGAGCAAAAAGAAATAATAATGAAATACAAAAAGTATTATCAGGAAATGATTTGTATCTGAAAAATTAGAACGTGGCGAGCCTTGCTCGAAACCGACCCGACCAAAAGAGAGTTTAAATCTTTTGAAAACGAAGCAAGGAAAACAGAAATGACAGTAAGTGAACTGCAGATTTTTACGTAATTGTTTTGTAGAGAAACTTGATTATGTGCCGATTGACGAAGGTTCTTTTATGAAGCTGAAAAACATAACTGAAATTACGCCTGTTTTACTGAAGGCCGGCTATGAGATCAAAGATGGAAATCGTAATACTCTTCAACAATCTTTGCTTTTAGGTCATTGCTTGAAAGAACAAAAACTGTTTTAAAAAAATCTAACCCAAAAGCGGTCCTGGGATAATTATTTGAAAACTGAAATTCTGATGGAACCCACGCTGTGTAGAAAACTGATGGATTTATCATTTTGTTTTTACCACTATCCAAAGTTCCACAAGCTCGGAATTTCATCCACAGCTTGTATGAGAAAAGAAAGCTCATTTTAAATATATGCAAAGCGACGTTGGCTTTAGAGAGTTCTGGCAGAGGAGCGACTAGCTGCTGTGAAAAAATCAATATACTGGCCCAGCTCAGCCTACAGGCTAAAAATACGCCAGAACTATGTCATTCGGCGAAAACCGCTGCTTGACACAGAAAGGCCCTCCACAGGGCCGAAAATAATACTAAGGGAGGTAACTCCTGCACACCCCAACACATCCCAACCCCACCACAACCCCACGCACTCACCTCACCCCAACCCCACGCACGCACACCCCCCCCCCACCCCCCACGCACCACACCCCCCACACCCCACACACACCCCACCCCCCGCACGCACGCACACACACCTCCACCCCAACCCCACGCACGCACCCCTGCCCACTCACGTTTTGTCCTACAACTCAGTGCAGTAAACTAGGTTAAAACGACTGGGATTAATTGGCCTAGTTGATTAAACCACACACATAACTTCTGATTCTTGCACAAAACAAGAGAACTTATTACTTAATTTTTTTAATTGCTGTTTTTAATCTGGTTTAAAAAATAAACCCCCAGGTAGTTATAAAAGCTTACAGAAATATTTGATGATTTTGGGTGGGTGATTAATGCTGGAGTTGATAAAGAAGTGTTAAAGGACATGTTTGATGAATTATAACCAGAACTTTTTGAAAGCTAACTATTCGAGAAAGCGTATTGAAAGCTGTTAGTAAAATCCCAGATTCTTGGCCCCAACCAATTATAAAGCTTTTTGCTATTTTACTTGATAATATTGCCCCCGAAGATGCTGACCTGCATGTGTCTGATGACTTTGAAGGAGTAACTGTTACCTTAAACCTGATCAGTTTTTTACGATTAGAAAAAGACTATGAAATAATAACTGAATTTACAATTATTTTTTTTATTTATTTTAGATTTAAAAATGGCTGTCGAACTCAGTGAATCTGATTTAAAGAAATTGTAATAAACTATTTGACGTAACAATGAAAGTATTAAACATTGATTTAGTGAATTTGGTTTTGAGAATGATATAGACAATATAATAAAAGATCATAGTGAACTATTTAACGAAGCCAATTAAAGTGATGAACATTGACTGTAGTGATTCAGAAAAAGCTAAAATATTAGCAGGGGTTATTGTAAGGTTAACGTGCCTTGAAGTGTTGCAACGCTTGGGCGAAGAATAAAAGCCCATTTACTTACTTTTATTTACATTATTTTTTTGATTTACGTAAATATTGTGGCTTTAAAAATGACGACCACAAGTAAATTCGAGATAAAAAACTATATACGATGGAAGAAATATTTAATAGTGACAAACAATTAGCAATATGTTTAGCGAAGTAGACATGAATATTATTAACCCCACAAATGTTCATGAAAGCGTAGCACATGCTATCTCTAAAATCCCAGAGTTTCTTCAGATGGAGCCGCCAGTAAAAGTGCTGTTAACCGTTCTGATTGATTATATAACGCCTAATGATACTAACATGGAAGTCTGGGTTTCAACTAAACAGAAAGAAGTTAAATCACTAATCACGACTTTAACTCAACTAGGGCTGGGATTAATCTTACACAGTTTTACCATGGCATGAGACAAAAAGTTTA
>CM031614.1:4745607-4773107 GCA_018398815.1 Conus ventricosus
GGTTTTTGAATTTTGGCAGTAACCCAAACACTGATGTCCTTTCCCTAAGACTAGAAAAAACGCGCTTTAGGGGAAGTGTGTCTTCTCAAATCTTCCAACTTTTCATGTACTCATAAGGGTAAACGCCCTTTCTAACGAGAGTTGGTCAATTTCTCGTTATTGGCAAGCTTTAAGGACATAGCCAGCCCTCTAATGAACCCACAGTTGCATAGAGTCAAAAAAGACATGTTATTTAAAGTGAAAACACATGTACTTTTCTGATGACTGTGCAATGCATGCTACCCTAAGGCATCGTCCACTGCTTTCATTATAAGATGAGAGTCATAACCTCGCAAGTTATGAAAAAGAGGGGCACTTCCATGTCTTTGGTTCAAACTTTGGGTTGAAGATTGCATTTACTATGTGCTGCCCTTTTGAACTTTCCGCTATGTGATCATGGTCTCTTACTTTTGGTTTGGGGCTTCTTCACTAAGTTCTAAACCGCAAATCCAAACAGTGAGTGGCTGAGTCATACTGTTGTTGGTCTTCAGGCGTCATCATGATTTCAGATAAATTCAGATTATTAGAACAGTCATTTACGCACTTGCTGCATTCGATGTAAAAATCTTCTAGCCGCATTTGGGTCCTCTTGTATAATTCTGGTGTTGAATGAGCGCCATCCGCCCTGACAATAACGAAGGCAAATGAGCAATCTGATGATTACTCATTAAGACTGTTTTCGAAGTTTTTGTGGCGCTGGCCCTTCATAGGAACAATGAGTGTTTTCGAAGTCTGCGTAAACTACGTATGGAGAATTTGCAGTCGTTTCCAGTTCTTAAAACTAACTTTAGATCCAGGAGGGGGCGTAATTAGTCTGTATTACAGTCAACGGGCCGATACAGTTTTTTATATGTTCGCTCGCGGCTTGGAGAATGGAATTCTTGTTAAACATTTTCTGCAGAATTCTTGTTTGGGGTAATGCTTTGAAGTTTTGCCGCAATAATCTACTCATTGTTCGTATCAATTTTGTAATGCTGGTGAAAACATCAGTAGTAAGTCAACATGATTTTTGTCGGATCACCTATTGTTGGGCTGTTCTTGGACTTTAATGGGTATAGATTTGTTTCCTCATCCCATGTGTAAACATTAACAGTTATTGGTTTGTTTTGTTCTTCAAACTGATCAATGGGAATCCGCGCTAACAGGAAAGGATATTCCACAAAGTTAAGATCATTGATGTAAGGGTGATAGTTAGACACTCTCTCTGCGTTTTTGCGGACGTAATGCAGCCTTGCAAGAACACACCACATAAAACATTTGTTGTCTGAATAATTCTTTATGTTTAGAACTGCTTTTTTTGAACCAATGCGGGGGAAGCGGAATGTAGACTGCCTAACAATCGGCGCATACTTAGCCTGTTTTAATCTGATCTCTAAGACTTCTCCCTCTGACCAACCGGAGCCTCTCATTTTGGCTTCTTCAGCAGCCACATCAAAATGTGTAAGCATTGGTCTGCCCAACCAGGCGTTAAGTCATTATTACAAAGAATAGTCTGTTGTTTAGTTGAGACCCAGACTTCTAGATTTTCTCATTTATTGTTACATAGTCGATTAAAACAGCTAACATTACTTTAACTGGCGGGTCTATTGTTAGTTTACCTGGAACTTGAGAATAGCATGACCAACACTTGCCCGCACGTTTGCTGGATCAATGACTTCTAAATCAATATCATTCAGTGCTCTTGATAAATCTTCTTGCATTGCTTCAAAAAATTCGTCTGGACCTTCATATAGCTTATCCATGCTGAGTTTCTTTTCTAACTCAAAATATTTATTTAAATCAAAAAAAAAATACTTAATCAGAATCAATATCGACGGTTTTTTTGTGCTTGGACTCATAAACTAAAGTATAAACGCCCTTTGGCGTTGTTAATGTGAGCTGTTTAGAACAGAGTTTAATGTTCGTTTACTTTTTTAAACATTCCTTTTTTATCTGCTCAGTGTCTAGCTGTTGAGAAAAAGTTGCCCTCGCCTTTCTTTGAAGATCAAACTTTTGTCTTTGTAGTCATCAAAATCGGCCTGTAAACGACTAAATTCTTCATCCGTGATGTTTGAGTCAGCTAGTGCTTTATATATAATCAGCTTAAAGGAACTAAGTTTAGCTGTTATTAGTTGAACCATAGCTGTGTGCTTTTGGAGTTTAGTTTTTATTTTTTTGCTAGCAGCACCTACGGCTAATGAACACAGGCCAAGAGCTAAAGACAAACCGCCTAGAGGTATAGCTGCGGGTGCGCCTACGCCTGTTGCTAAGAGACCAACACTCGTTCCTGCCGATACAGCGCTTATAGTCGATGCTCCAGTATTAACATAGGTAACAGCATTAAAGGCAGCAAATACCTTCGTTTGGCTTTGCTGTATTTTGAAAGGTCCTGCCTAGTTTTGTGCATTTGTGTAATGTTTGTTAATCTGAAGGTTTTTATGCCGGGGTCTATCTCTTCTCTTGGCGACTCTGGCTCTGTAGGTACTTTTGGATAATGCTGAACAGACATGCTTTTTTATATAAAATAAAATAATTTAGTATTGTATATTTTCTAATCTGTTATCTTGAATATTTAGCTGCGCATCATAATTAAAAACAAATACACATTAAGTGGTTTTATCGGCTTCTTCTCTTTATCAATTTGAATGTTTATTATGTCTCTGACAGTTCTCCGCTTCCATGTAACTGATTATCCTCCGTTGACCTTAGGTCAATCCATAAACCGTATTTCGTTGTGTTAAATAATGATCAAGTCTAACGCGTGGAAGATGTAGATCTTTAGACACAAGGTCAACTGTCGGATTTCTACACCTCCCGCCTCCAAACAGTTTTCTTATTTCATCAAAATGCTGATAAGGTTAAGCCCGCTAGCGTAGATTTGGTTAGGACTACCCTCAATTGTACATTGCACTTTTGTATTTTAGGATTAACAAAATTTCAGTTTGTCTTTTGAATGGTTCTTCATTTTCACACAGCAATAAAATACCTTTAAGCGATCTTGCTGTGGCACTAAAACTAAAATTCCTATATAGTGTCTGCCTTGCTTTTAGGATATTTAGAATGATGAATCACTCTTTCGTAATATATTGCTAATTTTGACTGATATTGTTGCTCAATTAGCCTTGCTAAATTAGGGTTGCTAACAACGTCAAACTCTAACGAGATGTCAGAAATGCTGTACTTTGCTTCGGTGTCTGATGATATGATAACACGTTTGTATTCATTAAAAGTTAGTTCAATTGACAATTCTGTCTTTTAATGCTCCTTGATAGTATGGCGCATGCGCACTTAACAACTCAAAATCCAAGGGATAGAAAAGCGATTTCCATACGCATAACTTACGGCTACAAACCTTTTGCCGTCTTTAGCATTCTGCGGCGCCTATTCTATGTTTTAGTGCTTCTACATTTTCGATTCCTTGAAACGCAAGATCATCCCTTTCATTCGCGGTTAGCCAAAGATCAGAATAGGTTAGAAATATGTCTGCATTATGTAAAGAAAATATTTTTTGGGCCCCTCAATTTTTATAAAAATTTTTCAACTTTGCCCGCCCAAAAGTCGGTAAAAACCGTCCTTTTTGGGTTTGGGTTTTTTGAAGGAGTTCTATTTTTAAAAAAAGGGAAGCGCGCATCCCTGGCACAATCACTTAACCGTTTTTTTGGCGGGAAATTTAACAGTAAAATTTTTGATACCGCATCAATTAATGGATTTTTGGAACATTTAATATTCCGTTAATTTCCCTTAAACCCCAAAAGGGGTTCCCTTTCGTTTTCTATGCGGGCAAGAAATCGACCCTTTTAGGTTTGCGACATTTTTTATAAAAAAAAAATTTTAAAAATTTTAATTTTTAAAAAAACAGGGCAGGAATTGAAGGAAAAGAAGATTATGATTTTTTTGATCGGGGAGACGAATGAGTGATTCCCATTGGGGCGGCATCGCTCGGGGCCCTCTTTTGCATATGTTTAACAAAAATGGGAAGTCATTCCCAAAACCAAGTCGGTAAAAATTAAACAAAAAGTAAGGTCAGTCATTATCCCAAAATTTTTGGGAAAAAGAACTTCCCAAAACCCAATATACCCTGATGATTTTGAATTAAAAGATGACCATTTGTAGTGAAAACGCCAAGGACAACTTGTTCAGTTTAAAACCAAAAGGACCCATAAAAGTTTGGGGGCATAATAAAATTTTAGACAAAGACTCAGTGTAAAGCAAACAAAGTCGCCTTGGCATTTTTAAAAACCCAAAAATTAGATAGGGGCATTTGGGCTAAACTTAAAAACACACTCAAGAACTCCCAACAATAACCAAATAAAAAAACAGGGGAATTTTCAAGTTTTAAGTAAAACAGCGGGCAAAATAAGGAAAGAAAAATAAAAAATTTTTTTTTCCAAAAGAAACAGCGTTAAAAACAATTAATGTTTTCCCCGCTTCCCTTGCGAGAAATAGGGGCCCCTTGGGACTGTTTTTGAAACCTTTAAGGTGAATAAACAAACAATTTAGAAAAAAATTTAGGTGAACTAGAGGAAATAAAAAAGAAAAAAAAGGAAAAAACTCGTTGGGGGTGAGGGAGGGCCAATTTTAGGCATGATTTTAAAGAAAGAATAACCCAAAGACTAAAAAAACTTGAACAAGAGAGTTTCAGCAAGACTAAATTTTTGTCTACTAACCAAGGAAGACTTACGAACCCCAAGTGGCGAAAAAAGAGAAACTATCCCAAAAATTTTAATAAAACCCCAAAAACTAGCAGAACAAATACGAACATTTTTAGAGAGCAGGGAGTCAAAATTAGCAACCCGTTTAACACCTTAGGATTTGAAAAAGTAAACTGGTGTTGGTTTTTTACAGGTGGCGGTGGAAACCGGCGGGGCCTCCACCCCCAAATCACCTCCACCGAAATCATGGGAAAAAAATACAGCTTAAACATTTTGCGGGCTTTTTAAAAAAAAATTTAGCCCAAGTAAAGCAATGGAACTTTTTTTTCCCCCGGGTTATATTGGGAAGTTATTTTAGTTTGGTTTTTGTCTCTGCAAGAAAAAGTAGTTGGCTTTATGGCCGACCCCTATGGACATTGTTTTTTAAATTTTTTTGGGGTTTTTACTCTTTAGAAAATTAAAGAAGGAGAAAACCAGGCCAGTTAACCCAAGGAACAAGTGCTGTCTTTTAAATTTTCCCTTGGTATTATTTTTTTTGACTTCTTAAAGGGCCCTTTCGGGTTTTGGGCCTTGGGGGTTGGTTTTGACTTATTTTGGGGGGTTTTTTTTAAACTGCTTAAAAATATTACTGGCTCATTTTATTTCTTTTTTTTTTTTCCCAAACTTTCTTTTAAAATTCCTGCCACAGGATTTCATTTTTGGTAGTTTATTTATTTTTTCCTATCTGGAGTCTGAGGTAAAAGGGTGCATGTTTTTAACCCCAGGGGCCCAACAGAAAAAGTTTCTTTCGTTCTTGGGGATTGAAAAATTTTTTTGGGTTTACCTTTTTTACTTGAAGGTAAATCAACTTAAAAAAAAAATGGGTCCTCAAAATTTTGCAAAATATTTTTTTTGTGCGTCAAAGCCAGTAGGGGAAGGTCATTTTATGCTCGATCTCTTTGGGTTTTGCAAAACCTAGAAAACACCAAACGTAAGAAACGAATAGGTCGTTTATTCGCCTATTCCTTTATTTTGGGCCCCTTAGAAGAGCAAAGATAAATTTGCCATGCTGTTTTTTCTCTTGCTCAATGGACCCAAGGTGAACAGTTGTATCTAAGAGAAAGAGGTAAAAGGGGGATTCCATCTTGTTAATTTCTGTGCACGCCCCAAAAAAAAGGGGGTGCCCTAAGCCTTGATTGCGGCCCAAAATTTGTCCTAAATTCTGTTTTAATCAAAATTAAAAATTTCGTTAAAAATTTTTCCTTTCAAACCCTTTTGTCTTTTTCTGTTGTAAATGGATTAAAAACGGTTTTTCTTTTGGAAATTGGTGCTTGCATTCATCAAATTTACTTTCGGAAGGGAAATAAAATTTTAAATCTGTCCCCCTGCCCTCACCAAAGGATCAGGATTTTTTTAAGTGATCACCCAAAACCCCACTCCAAAACCCCATTGATCAAAAAACCGAAAATTTAAAAACTGGTTCGGGTAAAATGCATCGGATGTAAAACCACACTTTCGCAAATGAAAGTCTTTTATGGGGGGGTTAAAAATTGCTCTTCAAGGGAGTACAAACCTTTACTTAAAAAGGCGTCAGCCTGAGCCCACAAAAATGTCAAGAGACAGTTTTTTTTTTTTTTAAGATTGTGTGGGGCCCCAACAAATTTTTTCCATCAGTATATTTGGGGGGCACTCATTTTTTTTTTTTTTTAAAAAAATTTTTTGGTAACAAAAAAACCCTCAAGACCGCCCTTCTTTTTTTAAAAACATGCTGTTAAGAACGATTGGGGAAAACCAAATGGCGCGCTTCATGAAATTTTTTAAAAAATTTGGTATGGTTTAAATTAAGAAAAAACCAAAAAAAAAAAGGATTAGAAAAATATGGCGGAAAAAATTTTAATTAGCCGGAAAAAAATTACCGGAAGGGGTATTACGGGTTTTGCTCACAAAAAGAACATTGGAAAATTTTTGGGACTTCCCCTCTCAAACTTAAAAATGCAAACCCAAAAAAACAATTTTAACTTTAAAAACCTAAAACAGCAAAATACTTTTTTGATAACGAGCTGGGCAAAAATTTTTGGGCTTTGGCAACGGGCAGCCCGGAAACGCTTTTTGTTTTAGTGTTTACCCAGAAAAAAACTACTTTTGAGGGGGAAAAATCCCTCAATCGCTTTCCCCATTCTTTACTCTTTTTTTATTTAAAATGCTGAGCACTGTTTGAAAACTTATTGAGGGAAAGGCCCCAAATTTTTTAAAGAGCTCTTCCGTCGGGGGAAAGCTGCATTTTTGCGTTTATAAAAATTAAAAATTCCCTATTTTACAGTTTAAAAGATTTTTGTGGGAGGGTTTTGGATCTTTTAATATAAAAATAAAAGGGGAAAAAGCGGGAAAAAATTGTGAAAGGTGATAACCTACACTTTTTTTTTAAAAAATAAAATAATAAGCTGTTCTAAAAATTTTGGCGGGGGCCAGAAGAACCAGGATTTTACATTAGCGCCTGTGGGGTTTATAACTTTAGAATTAAAAGACCTTGCAACGTTCCCGGATTTTGGGAACGAATGGTGAGTTTAGGGGGGGTTTTTTTGTAGGTTTTGATTAACACAAAAGATGGTATTAAAAAACGTAAAGAGGTTGGCGACGAAAAAAAAAAATTTTTCCCCAAAACTAGAACAACGCGAAATTCTGGGAAGAAAATAATTTGGGGGCCGATGAATATAAAATTTTAAAAACCTAAACCTCAAATGGCATTTTAAAACCTTATTTAAAGGGGAAAAATTAAAATTTAAATTTCAAACCCCTTTTTAAAATTTTTTTGCCGTCAAAAAATTTTCGGGAAAACTTCAACTCTGGCCCTTTACAGAAAGTCTGTTTGCCAGACGCCCAATACCCGGGAAAGAGATTGAAAAAAACGCCGTAATGGGAAAAAAAAGTACACCCCTTCCACAGAAAAAAAACGGTTTTAAAAAAAAAGCTTCAAAAAATTTTTTAACATTTTTTTTCCCAAAGGCAGAAAATTTTTGGGGAAAAACGTTCAAAATGTTTTTTGAAATTTCTGTCTTTAAAGATGTGGAGAGGGGGGGGGGTTTTGTGGGCTTGGGAAAACGCCCTTTAAAAAAGGAAGAAAATTTAGTTTGGCAAAAATTAGCTTTAAAACACGTTTTTAACGTTTTGTGGGCGTTCTTCCCCAAGGGTGAGGATTTTTAGATCATAACAACAACCCAACAAAAAATCAAGGTTGACTTAAATAAAAAACAATTTTAAACAAAAACAAATTTGGGGAAAAATCTTACCCCAATTGGGTCAAGGGTTTTATTATACTGAACAAGTTTTGACGGAGAGTTTTAAAAATTTAATTTAACGGGTTTAGATTAAATTCTGTTAAAAAACTAGGGGAGCTTTAAAACTTTATGAAAAAAACCCCCTCTTTTCTTTTAATTTGTGGCAAAACGGGGTTGTGGGAAAAAAAATTTTTAAACCTAAAACCTATTACAAACAGTTTACGCAAAATTTTATCTTTTTTTGGGATTTTCTGTCCAACACTTAAAGGGAAACAAAGGGCATATCATGATAAAGGTTTTATAGGGACAGAAAAATGAAATTTTTTTTATTTGATTAGAATAAACTGAGTGGTGTTTAAAACCATTTTTATGACGTTTAAAAGGAACGCAACATATTTATTATAGATGACTTTTCAGAAAAAAAAAAGCCATAATTAAAAAAAAAAAAGCTTTGTAAAAAACTGGCTTTCAGGGGAAAGGGGACATGCTTAAATAAGTGTGGGGTTTTTATTTTCAGAAATATAACTGGGTTTTAAAAGATTTTAGAGAACAGTTAAAGACGGGTAGTTTTTTTTTCACATGAAAGCCCGAGATTTCATTTAAATTGAATTTTTTTGCGTTGAAAATGAGGTTTTTGAAAGGGACGGGAAAAAACACAGGATTAAAAAAAAAAAAAAACTGAAATTTTAATAAATTAGAAATTAAAAAGGGGTTTAATTTTCCTACCAGATGTTTTTTTTTTAGGGTGGGTTATTTTTTTTTTTTTTAAAATTCTGTTTAGTAAGCTAAAATATCCCGCTTTTGGTTTTCCCCCGGGGGCGAGCCCCGGCCAAGGGGGGTTGAAGGGGGTGGGGCCAAACGGCATTTGTTCTGTGGGGTGTTTTTGTGTGTGTGGTGTGTGTGGTGTGTTTTGTGTGTGTGTGTGTGTGTGTGTGTTTAAAGGGGAGGAGAGAGAGAGGGGGGGAGAGAGAGAGGGAGAGAGAAGGGGGAAAAGGGGAGAGGGGAGAGAGAGAGAGAGGAGGGGAGAGAGAGAAGGAATGAATAAGTTGGTCAAAAGGAAATCTGGGTTTGGGGGGGAGGGTTCTTTTAAAGGTGATTACGAAGTCCCGGCTTTGGGTTTGCATGGGGGGAGCAGTTGCATTTAAACTTTTAAAATTCCCGAGTTTGTATTTTCCTGGGGGGAAAATCTGTCCTAAAAGGGTATTAAACCCAAAATTTTAAACTTTAAATTCTCCTTGTCGTCATTTAAAGGGGAATTTCTAAAGGGTAACAACTGTGTTTAAAAGACCAACAAGACAATTCATAAATCAGGGGGAAATAAAGCGTAGGAAAATGGGGGGGATGTACCCCAAATCCATGACTACAATGATTTTACCATCCCTTTTTGCCCGGGAAAATTTAGATACTTTTTTCCCGGGAAAAAAATAAATGGCTTTCCCAAAGGGTTTTTTAGTTGTCCTTTTTCTCAAGGGCAAAAATTTTGTTTTTAAATTGTAACTAAAGTATTTAAAAAAAAACAAAAAAGTTGTTTCTTTCCTTTACTTTATATGCCGCGGGGCCGGCCCGAAGCACACTCGCTTACGGTTTTCAACCGCGCAAAACCATACTGCGCAAAAAACGTGTTCATGTGTCCACTTAGAAAATTGAAAATTTATCGGTTTCAAGACCACCCATCTTATTTTGCACAAAAACCCCCCTTTTCACATACTAATCCCGTCCTTTCATATCAGTTTTGGAAAAAATTAAACCCCTGTTTCACAAAAAAAAAAATTTAACCCCCAAACCGCCAAAAAAAAAACTTTAATTAGCACTTTAAAAAGGGGGGATACGTGCAAAGATAAGATGGGGTGACGTTTAACAAGATATTTACATTCTCCCCCGGGGCCAAAAAAATTAAACTAAAAAATTTATAGGGTTTGGGAATCCCCCCCTAACTGCTTCAAATTCAATTTTTGGGTTGTCGCAATCTTTTGCACGAAACGGTTTGAAGGACCTGACTAATCCTGCTTTTTAAATAAATCATGCAGACTCACCCCCACACGGGGGTGCCTTAAACCCAATTGACAGGGGGATGACATCTTTTCCTCCCCGGGGGTTTTTGGGGGAGCGGGGGCCGGGGTCCCGGCATTGTACAGCGAACTGCTTACGCGCCTAGACGTGTGTTGTTTTCTCTCTGAAAAAAAGGCCCGATTCAATTCGGGAAAAGGGGGGCCTTTTCAAAAGAAACCACAAGGGTTTCTAGTACTCAAAAAAACCCAAAACAAAGGGCATTTGCTTTTTTGGGTGAGCAAAAAAAAAAATTTAATATTGAAATCAAAAATTTATTCGGGAAATGATTTTTTATTTTGGGAAAAAATTTAAACGTGGCGACCCTTTTGCTGGGGACCGACCCGCCCCCAAAAGAGAGTTTAATTTTTTTTGAAAACGAAGCAAGGAAAACTTTGAAAGGACGTAAGTGAACTGCATGATTTTTTACGAAATTTGGGTTTTGTAGGGGAAACTTAAATTATGTCCCGTTTACGAAGGTTTTTTTTTGAAGCTGAAAAAACCTAACTAAAATTTACGCCTTTTTTACTAAAAGGCCCCTATGAATCAAAGAGGGGAAATGGGAAACTCTTTCAAAAAATTTTTGGGTTTTTGGGTATTGGTTAAAAGGAACAAAAACGGGTTTTAAAAAAATCTAACCCAAAAGCGCCCCGGGAAAATTTTTTTGAAAATAAAAATTGGAGGGGGAAACCCCACGCGGGTTTTTAAAAAACTGAGGGATTTATCATTTTTTTTTTAAACCACTACCCAAAATTTTTCCCACAACCCGGGGGTTTTTTCCCTATCCACAGCTTGTAGGAAAAAAAAATTCTTTTTAAAAATATATGCAAACAAATTTGGGTTTTGGGAGACCCCCGGGCAGAGGAGCGCCCTACTTTTTGGAAAAAAAAAACCCGGCCCCCGGGAAAAAGGGGGCCAACAGGCAAAAATACCCCCAAACTATGCAATTCGGCAAAAACCCGCTCCCTTGGGACCCCAAAAAAGGGCCCTCCACAGGGCCGAAAAAATAAAATAGGGGGGTTTAACCCCTTTGCCCCCCCAAAACACACCCAACCCCACCACAACCCCACGCACTCCCCTCCCCCCAACCCCCCACGCACGCCACCCCCCCAAAACCCCACCACGCACACCCCCCCAAACCCCCCCCAAAACCCCACCCCCCCCCAACGCACGCACCACACCCCACCCCAACCCCACGCACCACCCCGCCCACTCCCCGGTTTTTTTCCTAAAAAACTCGTGCAGTAAACAAGGTTAAAAGATCGGGGTTTTAGGGGCCCTATTGTTTAAAAACCACACAAATAATTTTCTGATTCTTGCACAAAAACAAGAGAAAATTTAAATATTTAAAATTTTTTTAATTGCGGGTTTTTTAAATCTGGTTTAAAAAAAAAAAACCCCGGGATTTTAAAAAAAAACCCCTTTAACAGAAATATTTGATGATTTTGGGTGGGGTTTAAAGCTGGAGTTGATAAAGAATTTTTAAAAGGACGGGTTTATAAATTTTAAAAACCATAACTTTTTGAAAGCTTAACTATTCGAAAACCCGTTTTAAAAAGCTGTTAGTAAAATCCCAGATTCTTGGCCCCCAAACCCAAATTTAAAAAACCCTTTTTGCTTTTTTACTTGAAAAAATATTGCCCCCGAAGATGCTGACCTGCGTGTCTGATGACTTTAAAGGGAGTAACTGTTCCCTTTTAAACCTGATCATTTTTTTACGATTAAAAAAAAGACATGAATAATAAGGAATTTTACAATTATTTTTTTTATTTATTTTAGTTTTTAAAAAAATGGCTGTCAAAACCAGGAATAGTTTTTAAAAAATTGTAAAAAAACTTTTTTGAGTAAAAATTTAAAAAGTATTAAACATTTTTTTAGTAAATTTGGGTTTTGAGAATGAATAGAAAAATATAAAAAAAGCCCATAGTGAACTTTTTTAAACGAAGCAAATTTAAAGGGGATGAACTTTGACTGGTGTTTAAAAAAAGCAAAATATTAGAAAGGGGGTTATTTGTAAGGTTAACGTCCTTTAAAAGTGTTGCAACGCCTTTGGGCCAAGAAAAAAACCCCCCTTTACTTTTTTTTAAATTTTCTTTTTTTTTTTTGATTTACTAAAATTGTGGTTTTAAAATGACGACCACAAGAAAATTGAGGAAAAAAAAACTTATACGATGGAAGAAATATTTAATAGGGGACAAACAATTAACCCAATATTTTTTAGCAAGTAGACATGAATATTATTAACCCCACAAATTGTTCGGAAAGCTTTTGCACATGTTTCAAAAATTTCCCAGAGTTTCTTCAGATGGAGCCGCCTTTTAAAAGTGTTTTAAACCGTTCTTTTGATTATATAACCCCTTTAATGATTCAAACCCGGGAAATTTGGGTTTCAAATTTAAAACAGAAAAAAGTAAACCCAACTATCACGTTTTTAAAACTCAAAGGGGCGGGATTACATGCTTACACATTTTAACCTTGCAATTTGGGGAGGCAAAGTTAAGGGGGGTTCTGGGGGTCTGAAGGGCCACCCCTTGAAACGTTTGAGAAAACAAAAATTTTTTATCCATAGTTGGCAATTTTCCTTACCAAGCCTCCCAAAAGTTGGGTTTAAAACGCGCAGCCCTTAAAAACATACAAAATCTTTGACAACATGTGTTTTAGGTGGTGTTTTTTTTTAGCGCATTTACACCCGGTTAAAAACCCATGCAAACAGATTTTCCAATTTTGGACAATACACCAAAAAACTAAACCCTTTAAAAAATTAAAACCCTTTTCCCCTAAGTTTAAAAGTATATTCATTTAAAAGAGCAAAAAAAACCCCAATCACCGAAAAACAAAAACCGGGTCTAAAAAGACAATCTATTGCCAAAAGGGTTTTTTCCCCCCCAAGGCTCCTATTTTTGGGCGATTCACTTGACACAGCATTTAATTTGAAAATTTTTTGCCGTTTTTTACAAATGTCATTATGTATTAATCAGAAAAATAAGTGCTGTTACCCTATAAAAAAAGAAAATTTTTAAACAAGAGCTTTTTTAAAAGGGTTTGCCCTTTTTTAGAATCCCAATTTATAAAAGAAAGCCGCCAGTCTTTAGCCCCTAAATTGGGGAAAAAGTTTTTTTTGACTGTGAAACAAAAACTTCTACACCTAAACCGGGGCCAAAAGTTAGTTTAAAAAATGTACACAAAAATGCAGTTTGGGGCCGTACTGGTTTATCTGATTTTGAATCAATCTTGCCCAAACTACGGCCCCCAACAGCAAGAACAAAAAACAACCTTTTTTAACCCTTTCCATCAAATCTGTTCTTTGCCTTTTTTTGGTTGTTAGGTCAGACGGCAACAAAACAACACCAAAGATTTCCAGGGGCCCCCAATGCGGGCTAGTAGATTTTTTGGAGTAAAATGAAGCAACTTCGAAAATCATTTTACCCAAACCAAAAAAATTTTCTTTCAGACATTGTTAGACCCTAAAGACCAAGAACTTTTAAGATTCATTTTTACACACGCTGGATTTGCGACTTTGAACAACACCTAACAGTAAAAACGGGGACATAAGAGACCACGATCACTTACTGGAAATTTCAGGGGCCCCCGGGCGCCCCCAACTTTTGGGTAATTTTAATTTAAAGGTTGAACCCAAAAAAGGGAAACTGCCTATCTTCATTTTCAAAATTACGAGGCAAACGTTTTCCTTTTTCATCAGGGAAAGAAAGGTGACTTCTAAAAATTTTAAGGGTTACCGCATTGCCCCTTTCTTCAGAAAAATTAATGCTTTACTCTTGACTGTTTTTCCTTTTATGACTCTCCCCAAACATCGGGTGGGGGTTTAGATAATTTTTAGCAGGATCTTTTTAAAAGGGTTTTTCCCAAGAACTAAAAAAATTATTTTGACCCATTTTTGGGTGCAAAAAGGCCGTCTTTCCTTATGAAAAAAAAGAACTCGTGGATATGGTTTGATAAAGACTCATTTTCCTCCTAAAGGGCTTTTTTTCTAGTCTTAGAGGAAAAGACATAACTGAGCTGCTATGAATACCCTCAAAAAGGCCGGACGGGAATTACCCTCCCAAAACAAGGGCATTATCATGATCAGTATCTAATGGGTGAAGTGTGTTTAAAGGGGAGACTCTTTCAGAATTACAAAAACTACAAGCATGAAACATTACAGCTTAGACTCAGGGCCCTTACTTTTCCCGCTCCAGGCCCTTTTTTGGGGCTTTCCTTTTAAGTCTACAAAAAAACCAGATTGACTTTAATTTTTGATCTAACCCCAACTTCAGATGATTTAAAATGGTTTAAAAGGGGGGGTATTTGCATTTGGGCCCCACATCCTTTTCCCGTAAAACAAAAAAACAAGTAAATTTAGACGATTTTGAACCACTAAACCCAATCCCAACTATTTAATGTACTTTGAGCTAACAATCTTAGGGATGGGGCCTTAAACCAAACCCCTTCCATTAATAACTTCAAAATGTACACAGGACCTGGCACAAATAATAATTTAAAGGGCATTAAAGTGGGGTTTGGGCAGTTTTACGGGCCCGATTTAAAAGTATGGGTTTTTTTTTTAGAATAACTTTGAATACCTAAAGAATTAAAAACGTTTTCCCCAACGATTATCCTTGGCCGCGAAAGCTTTTAAAAAAAGAAACCCCCCAGAACCTCCTAAAAATTGTTCCCAATTTTTCGCCCCCAAAATAAGTAAAGTTTGGGCCCTTAAAGATGTTACAAATTTTACCTAAGAAAACGGACTGAAAAATGAAAAGCTGTTATAGAAAACATTGCTTTTGACCAAAAAGCCCTTTATTTAAAGGCCCTTTCATCAAAAGGGAAAACTGATCTTTGAAAACCCCGCCCCTGACGCCTAGAAAAAAAATTCTTTAAACTGATGAACAACAGCTGTTTTGGCCAAAAAACCCTGGAAAATCCACACAAACGTAAAAGGGGGAAATTTTGTTTTCAAAAGGGAAAACCCCAAACAATTAAGTTTTCCTTTAAAAACCCCAATATCAAACTTTAGGAGATTTAAAGACAGTTGGGGGGGCTTTTGATGAAGAAAAAGGAAAGTTTGTTTTGGGCAAGCCTGTGTTTTTAACCGCCTTTTTTTCCGTTTTTAGATTGTCAAAGTTTTGGGTTTCTGAATTTCTTAGGGGCTACTTTAAACCGCGGGGGACCCCGAAGCAAAAGTCCTTTAAAACAGACAAGGGCTTTTTTATTTAGACGTCCCCACAGAAGATTCTTAAGGGTTTAGAAAAAGAAGTTGCTAAAGGGAAATGTTTGGGGGGGTTTTTGACACATGTGACATCAAAAAACAAACCTTTACATTCAACTGTAAAAAAAAGAAAATGATTGAAAAAATAAGGAAGAACTTAATGGGGAAACAGTTATTTAAAAGGGAAAATTTTGGGTTTTCGGGCTAAAATGTATGCGTTGCTAGCCAGACTTTGTAAAAAAGAAGAAGGGTAAAAGCATAAGTAAAAAAGTTGTCAAAAAAAAATATTTAAATCAAGATAACTACAAAGGGAAGCTCTCTTTGAGGGAAAAAAGAAATTTTTTCACACAAAAAATTTTTAAACTGCCCTACTCTTTATAAGTAAACACAACTGCTGTTAATAGAAATCACTAGTCTCTGCAATAACAAAAAGAAATTTTCCCAATTTCAAAAGGGGTTTTTATATGCTTTTAGGGCATTGGGGAACTTTAAAAATTAAATTGACTGACTTGGCTTTACTTTGCTTAAGAACCTAACAAGGAAATTTCTTAAGAAACCAAAAAAAAACTTACTTAAGAAACCTTTTTAAAAAAAATAAAATTACTTAAGAAAACCCCCAAAAACCCTTTCTTAAGAACCTAACTTGTACTTACTTAATTAAAACCCAAAAATAGTTCTTACTTAAAGGGAAAAAAACTAGTACGTAAAAAAGAAATTTTAATTTCCTTTCACTTAACTTGTAATTTACTTGACTTACCCTTTAAAAAATACTTCTATAACTAAATTTAAATTGTACCCTTTTTAGTTCTTAACTTTTACTTTTTTATCTTTTCTTAAAACTATTCCATAGAAAAAGGGTCTACCCAAAAGGAGGGTTTCATTTTTTTGCCGAAAAAGGTTTTTCTTCTTTTTAAAATTTTGGGGGCTTGCGGTTTTTGTAGGTATGGTGTTTGGTATTTTTTATGCCCAAAAATTTCCCCCCCAACCCAAAAACCACAGCGGGTTTCCCCAAAAAATTAAGAACATCCCATTTGTTTTTTTTGTGTTGTTTTAAAATTTTTTTGGGTTTTTGGTGGTGGTGGGGAAGTTGTATGACTATCTAACAATTTTTTGGTTTTTTTTGTTTTGGGTTTTCTTTTCTCAGTCTGTTTTCCCTTCAGCTAGTTTAGGCCCGCCCCAAAACCCCCCAAGGGTTTTTTAAATCTTGAAAAACTACCCCCACTGGCGGGACAATTTACTTGAAGTTGGTTTTTGTGGGAAAATTCTCTTTTTGGGGCCCTTTTTTGCTCCTGGTGGGCTGTCCCGTGGGTCCAATCTTCTTTCCTGATCGCTTCATTTTTTTTATTGCGATTAAATTTAATTTTGAACAAAATTAAATGAATTTAAAAATAATTTAAACCCGTGATGAATGGGCATAAAAACCCCTGTCCCAAAAAATGTAATTTAACATGTCACCGCCAAAAGGGTTTTTTAGGGATTGTTTTAAAAAGGGTCTTGCGATAAGTCATATTTTTAAAACCCTTTTTCTGAAAACAAACCGGGGCCATCCTTTTAAAATTTCTAAATTTGCAATTTTAAACTAATCATTGTCGGGCCCCAATGATTTAACCATTTTTTACCCTAGTTTTGTACTTCGTACCTAGGTATTTCTTTTTCCAAAAGGGCTGAGGTTGGGCAGTTGCCGGGAAACTGTTTTAATTTTCTTATTTTAGTGCCCAAATAAATTTTTTTAGTTTTTCCAAAACGCGGGGCCCGAGGTAAAATCTTTCTTTATGGCATGGGCGCTTGCTCCTCACAAAATTTTAAAAAGTTCGGGCACAATCCCTTTTTAAAAAACAATAAAAAAAATTTTAATTTCTTTTAAAACCATAGTTTTTAAAATTTGGTTTAAATTTTCAGTGCCTATTTTTGGGCGTTATAGGTTTTTTTTAACCCTTGCAAAATGTTTTTAGGAAAAAACCCCCCAACATGGAAGTAGAAGATTTGCCCCAAAAATATTTTTCAACCTTATTTTTTTGCTTTAACAAAAAAAGATTATCTAATTAAAAAACACATAGGGCAGCCTTTTCCCTTTTATGGGGTTATTTAATTATTTTTTAAATTTTAAAAAAAAGATGAGTGAAAAAAAATTATCAATACGATTTACCAAATCGGGTGTAATTTGCGGGGCCTTAGTATGGCTATAGGGGTGTTTAGCAAAAAAACATGTTTTTAAAAAGAAGCCGGGGTCTTGGGGAAAGGGTTTGAAAATTTAGGGGGGTGTTGTTAAGGTTATGTTGTAATTTTCGGGAAGGGTTGCCTCAAAAGACTTTTTTGTTTTCACAGGGGGTTTTTCCCAGAAAATAAAGTTCAAAACAGATTAAAACTAGAAAAAATTTATTTTTAAAAAGATGTCTGGATTAGTTTGTTTGGGGGGAGGAGCTATTGGGGTTTAAACATTGGCCTTCTCTGGGAGCAATTAATTTTAGTAAAAATTTGGGTCCGAAAGAAGGGGAGAGAACATCATTAAAAAGGGAAAAGAAGATTTAAACTAAGGCAAGGGACGCTTTTCGAAGGAAAAAAAAAAATTGCCCCCCTTAGACTTTATAAAAAAAAAAATTTAAAAGAACAGGGCCATCAGAGCACCCCTTTACAGGACGTTTTAGACGCAATTAATGGGTATTACTTAGTGACAGGAAAAAATTTTTAACTCGCCGCCGAAAAATGTCCGACTTTTTTGAGCCAAACTGAGGAACAGAAGACTGCAAAAGATGCTTTTTTTTGCCGTTGGGATGACCTCCTCTAAACTTTTTGCTCACTTTTTTGTTTTTAAAAAAACAATTTAAAAAAATGGACAATACGAAGTACAATAAGAAGGGAAAAATATATTTTTCCCTTTTTGGGGTATTGGGAAAGGAAAGGGTGCTATTGAAAAACTAAGTTTAAAACTGCAAAATGTTCCCGAATCAGATGCGAAAGGCTGGGGTTTCAAAAAAAGCAATTTGGGGAAATTTTATTGCCTGCCCCCCAAAAGAATTAAAAGGGGCCCAGATTTTTTTTAAATCAGTTTTCCTAAAAAAAAACCCCCCCAAATGAACTTGTTTGGAAACTTCCACCCTGATAAAGTTAGAAAGAAAAAAGTTTAAGTTGCTCGACAGTTGGGTTTACAAAGGTTCAAGATACAAAAACGCTTTAACCTTTTAAAAGATAAAAAAACTCAAATCTTGGCGGGGGCTTTAACCCCAAAAAAATATACATGCCCGGGGCCCCTTTAAAATATCCTAGGGGTGATCCCGGGTTTTATGAGGAAAAAGTTTTAAAAGGGTCTGTAAACCACTGTTTTTTAAAAAATCATTTACCCGTTAAGAAGGGGGTCCCCGGCAAACCCTCGAAATTTCAAGCCCCAGTAGGGAAAAATTTAATAAGAATTTTACTGAACGCCCCGTTTACCCTTTTAAAAATCACAGGAAGTTAAAGGGTAGAAACGCAAAAACAGAATGGGGTTTGGAGATTGCCCGCAGTCTTTCGGTCATGAACAATTTAAGAATTTAAAGAAAAAAGCCTTAAAAACCCGTAAAAAAGCGATTTAAAATAAAAAAAAATTAGCATTATGAAGATTTGGGAGGGGACTCAAAAACCCTTTTTCCGTTTGGACTAAAATTTAAAATACTTGTTGCTCCTGGAAGGCAGAGGGGGAAGTTAAATTAGAGCTCAGATCCTAAATTTGGGGGGAGATGTATATAAGTTGAACGAAATTTTGAAAAAACCCCTCCCATTATTATTTAAGGAGACTCTTTTCTGCTAGCGTTTCTACTACTCTAAAAGGCCTGCCCCCAAAAGATCGTTTTTTTCGTGAAGAAGCTGAAGTTTTCCCCCCAAACCCCAGTGAGTTAACAAAAAAAAAAAAGTAATTTTTTTTTTTGTTTTTAAAATTTTTTTTTCCATTTTGGGCCCTTAAAATGTTTGTGGGGTTTGGTTTTTTAATGTTCTGTTTAATTGCATCAGTGTTAAACCCTTTGTGAAGTTTAAAAGTCCTTTCCCCCACCCTTTTGAAGTTCAATTTTTTTTCCGTTTTAAACCTTTACCGTAGCCATAAGCTTCGGGAAAACTGGGCCGAATTTTTTTCATCCCGTAATTTTTTTTCTTATTTTTTTAATCTTAATGAAAAAAGTTTTGCTTTATGCTAGGGGGGAACAATGGAGTGGGGATTTTGTAATTTTGGGGGTTTAAATTTTTTTAAAAAAACACTTACAATCATAGAAAAGGGGGCCAAAAACCCAAACCAAAGGCCTCCAAAAACTAAAAAGGTGGCGCCCCCAACCCCAGTGCTAAAACAGCAACCTTTGCCCCGCACTTTTCGCAGCTACAGCTGGGTGAACCAGTAATTACATAAGAAAAAGTATTAAAAAACTTTTTGAAAATTTATTTTTGAACCCCTTTTAAATTTTTTCCAAACGCTTTCTATTTTCCCCTTTTTAAGTTCAGTTATTTGCTTTAATCTAAACTGTTGAACCTCCATTTTTTTTAAATTTTGATTAAATTTTTTTAAAATTTTTCTTGTACCTTTTCTTCTTAAATTAAAACCTTTTGCAGCACTTCATAAAAAAAAAAGTAAAACGGGAATTTTTAAAAAACATACGTAATGAAAATTTAAAATCGAGTACTGTTTGTTTGTCTTTGGGCAACCATTATTGTAACCTTTTTTCAGATGATAAAATGGGGTTTATTTCAACTCCGTTTTTTGTAAATTTCAATAACAAATTTTAAAAAAGGGGATCCAAAATTTTTAGCCTTTAATTTTGTAAGCCTTAATAAACGCATGTTCTGGCCCAAAATAGGATCGCCCTCCCTCCGGGATTTAATTTTTAAAAAAAAAAAAATCATCGTCATTTTTCCTAGGGAAACGACTTTAGCGGGTTTGGGGGAAATTCTAAACCGCGGGGTCAAACCCCCACTTCCCGCTAAGGACTTCTTTCTCTGTAGCATTTATTCGAAACCCCCCCTTTTATTTTAATCTTTTTTTCTGTTGGGGTTCCTGAAAAAAGGGGGAAACCCAAAAAATGGGGGCCCGATTTAAGGCCTTTCTAAAAATTTTTGTTCTTATCTAGTATACATTAGGGGTTCGAAATTTTAAATTTAAATTCCCCGTCAATTTCAGGAAGCAAACGCCCCAAACATTCCTCTCTTTTTGAATTTGTATTAAATTTTCCAAAAACGTTTTCCCTTAAATTTTTTTCTCTTCTTTGGGTTGGATAGGGGTGTCGTTTTTTTTTTCTTCAATTTCTGGTTTTGTGTTTTTAAACCCCCTCATTTGTGTACCAAATCCATAAAAAATTTCCCGGCACCCCTATTTTGATCAAACCCGGGTTTTGTCTGCTAGGTCCCTTTTTGCTCTACTGCAGGGGCATTTAGGACTAGCTGCGCTTTTTTTTTTGGGGGGGGCCCTCGGAATTTTTTTTTTGGGTTTAAATTATAAAAAAACAATTTGTTATAAACAACCAATAATAAACAATCTACAATAAACAAACTATTTAACTGGAGGGGCCCTCCGTAAACAAAAATTTGCGTGCTTGAAAAATTTTTTAACTGCTCTTTTTAATTTTTTTAGCTCTTTTTTGTCCCCCTTTTAAAATAATTTTTTACCCTTTAAAATTCCCTTTAAAACTAATTTTTTGTCCTTAGGTAAAATAAAACAAAACCCATTTTAAAATCGAAACCCAAAGTCTTTTTTAAAACAGATTTTTTTTTTTGGTTAAAGCCCACGAAAGTAAGGGGTGACGTCCACTAAAAAGGGTACTTTTACAGGCTTTTCTTTTTTTTTTCAATTTTCTCGCAGCCGAACAATTTACAATAATAAACGTGTTTCCGTTCCCCCCCAAAAAATCTATGTATGTTCTTTAAAAAATCCTCCGTTTGTCCCCTAGGATCCCAAATAAAAATTTATTATCGTTTTTTAAAAAAAACTTCCTTTCTTTGGGAAGACTTGTTTGCCCCAATGGTTTTTTCAGAATATAACAATGTGCTCGGGAATGAAACCTTTTATATTGGTTTTTTTAACAAATCAAGTAAAGAAGACAGTTTTTCCCACAGCCCGTATTCCCCCAAAAAAAGAGAACGGGGCGGGTATTTTGGCAGAAACTTAAGTATCCATTTGTTTTTTTAGGGAAAATTTTTCTACATTTTAATAAGCCGCCCTTTTTTTTTAGCCTGTTTTTTTTTCAAAGTTTAACTGAGCTTTAAACCAAAAAACATGTATTTTTATTGGGCCCTTTCCGTCTGTTTCTTGTGAATATTTTTTTTTTTAAAACCTTCCCTTGGGCCCCCCTTTTTCCCCTTCCAAACAACGGGTTTTCAAATGTAGATCTAAAAACCCGCCACAGCCCAAATTTTCTTTTTAAATAGTCCCTTTGAGTCTTTTCATCATGAAGGGGAAAATTTTTTCTACACGATAACGGGAGGATCCCTTTGCCCTTTCCTCCCGCAAACAATTTTTTTTTAACAAATGTTGGTGAGGAAAAAAATCTGCGTCCCGATTTCAACTGATCAAAACTTGCCATTATTGCACATTCAACCTTTCAAAATTTTTGGGGTTTAAAAAAGTTCTGATTCTCAAAGAAAAGGGGTTTTTCCCTTTAATTAAAAAAGAAAAAAAATTTCCCTTTTTAAAAACTTCGAGAATTATTCAAAATTTTATGTTCCAGAGATGTCTGCTTGTTTCTTTTTTGTAATGGGGTGCAGAAATCTTTCATAAAAAATAACGTTTTTTTTTTAACTGGGTTAAGATTTTTTCTGGCCAGTTCGGGGGTTTGTAAAAAACATCAAACTCAAAAGAAATGTCGTGATGGGGATTTGGAAAAAAAGGATCTTCAGACAGAAACAAATTGCTTGGATTAAATTTAGTTCAAAGTAATTTTTCTTTTAGTGCGCCTTGGGAAAAATGGCATATGGGGTCTTTAAAAGCTCAAAATCCCAGGGGATGCAGAATTGTTGGGCCCAAAGCCCTTTTGCTCTGCCTCATCTTTAACATCAAATTCCCTTTTCATCCCTCCGCTTTAAACCGTGCTTGGACCGTTTGGGCCTTGTATTCCCGATAAACTTTCTCTTTTTTTCCCCTTTTTTTTTTTAGGGAGCCCTAAATCGAATAGAGGGCAAAAATTTTCTGCCCCGCTTAAACAAAGACCCTTCTCTGCCCTCATTTTTAAATTTCTTAAATTTTTTAAGTTGCCCTACCCAAAATTAAACAACAAAAGGTAGCATTGGGTCTTCGATTTTAAAATCTATTTTGAATGATTGTTTAGCAGTGCCTGGCAATAAATCATCAGCGCCAAAATCAGGGAAAATTGAAATATTAAAGGTTGTCCCGGCCCGAAAATGTTGATTGGGGTTTTTTATTCTTTAAATTTCATCCCGCCTTTTTACCTTTTACGCCAAAGGGGGGTTCCTTCTCTTTTCTGGATGGGTCGAGGTCACAAAACCCTATGAAATTAAAATTTTTTTTAAAAAAAAAAAAGAATATAAATAAAAAAAAATGGATGAAGTTTGACGGCCTGAACCTTCTGAAGAAGAAAAGATCTGCCGGCCCTTCTTTGAAGAAGATGAAACCCGAATTAGGGCCTTCATTGCGGAAAAATTGAAAGAGCCCGCAAAAAAGGTTCTTCCCAATTTCCCCTTTAGTTGAAGGGAAACAAAAAACCCCTTCATTTGCGCATCTCGTGGGAGAAATATTGGGAAAAAAGGGAAATTTAAATCATTTACAAAAAACTTTAGGACCAAAAACCCCCAGAAAAGGGCCCCCGTCCTTTTTTTTTAAGATAGATAAAAGCAGGCCCTCTGTATATAAAACTAGCGGGGAAATCTTGTAAGGGTTACTACAAAGCCAGACCCAAATAAGGTTTTTTAAAAACCAAAAACAATTAGACAGAGGTTTCCCGTTGTCGACCAAAGGGGGTTAAACATTATAAATTTAAGGCCCGAAACCTGTTAGTCCCTTTTAAAAGAACCCGGGGGAAGAGTTGCCAAAAACGTTTTGAAAAAGAAATGACCCCTCTTTAAGATTTAGGGCCAAGGGAAAAATGATGCACGGGGAGAAATTGGGAAAAGAGTTTTAAAAAGAGGAGGACGGTTTGAAAAACATTAGAAACAATTGAAGATTTCCATTGCCCATGCGTGAAATCCTGGGGGTTAATGATGCCTTTAAAATCAATAAGGGGGGAACTAGAAAAAAATTTGGCCCAAAATTACCCGAAAAGGGGTTTTGAGAAAGAAAAAAAAAAAAATAAAAAGGCTGATCAGACGTAACAATTTAGGGGGGAGAAGAAAAAGCTAGAAAACCGCCCGAAAATACAAAATTTAATGCTACAAAGGGGCCCGGGCCAGGTTGGGAAATGCTGTTTTAACAGAGCGCAGTTTGTTGATCACAAACAAGCAGAATAAGAGAAACTAAAAAACAGAATCTTTAAAGAAAAAACCCCCGCTACTGAAAAAAATAAGGACACTGTTTAGAGAACAAGGGAATTTCATAGTTAGCAATTAAACGGGGTGTTGGGGTTTTTCTAACTTACACTTTTTTTATGCTTTAACAAAGGGAGTGGGGCCAACAGGGCCAGTAGCGCCTCCAACACCTCAGCCTGGTAAAAGTTGGATTAGAAAACAATTACATCATTTAGCAAACCTATTAAAGAAGTTAGCTGCTTGATGCTCTGCCTAGCACAATAGGCAGTGTTGTTAGTTGGGTTTTGTCTACTATAGGCAAAGTTGCTGGTTATATGGCTGACCATCTGTGGACGTTAGGAGTGCTAGCTGCTGGATTAATATTTAGTGAATAAAGTATGGCTAATCCAGTAAAAGTTAAAAATACAACAAGGGCTGTCTTTTCACTAGTATGACTATCAGTGTGAGGTACATTAACAGGTGGAGTGCTTTCTGGGTTGCTTTCTGGCTGTGGGGCGCTTATAACTGGATCGCTTTCTTCAGGGCTAGGTACCTTTTTTTAAAATGGATGGGGCGGGCCTTGTGTTTAAGCCTTGATTGTGTCCTAAGTTTTGGTCGTCTCCAGCTATGAGGATTTCATTGTTATAATTCTGTATCATACCAATCTGTAGTCTAAGGTCAGAGGGTAGCATGTATAATCCATGACCTACAACAAAGTCAACCTTTGACCTAGCGTGTGCAAGAACGTCTTGATACCTTTGTATGCTGGCAGGCTGTCACGGGTTTGTCACGAGGCCTATGACGATTGACCCATCTAGGGTGGTGGAATTATTCATTTATTTATTGTCGTTGTTGTTGTCGTGTATCTGTCCCTTAATGTGGCTTGTGGTGTGTTTGCACCTTAATGTAGCTCAGCTCAGGTTAGGTTTACTTTCTCTCTCTCTCTCTCTAATTCCACTGCCCGTGCAATTCATCCTGCAGGTTCACGGGTGGCTGGTACCTTTCGCTTGAACTGGCTGTCTCTATCGGCCTCTCACCTGTCTTTTTACCTGCCGCACGTGCAGCATTCCTCTTAGGCTTGAGGTATTCTCACTGTGACGTAGGGTGGCATGTTGGCCGCCATCGGTTAGGCAGGTTTTTCTCTTCACTCGAGCGGAAGATGTCTCTGGGAGCGCCTGCTCCGGTTCTGGTTCTTCACCACTTCGTCGAAGGTACGGTCTGTACCTTCATTCCTACAGTCGGCCTGTAGGAGAGGGTCATCACATCATCTCTTTTCCGCATCTGCGCTGCTGTCCTCTCAACTGGACAGAGGGCAGAGAGTCGCTTGACCCGCCACTTCTGGGTCACCCACGGGTAGCTGGTAAGCATCAGTTTCGTGGTTCGTTTGTTTTGTTTTGGTTTTGTTGTTAGCCGGCTAATTCTTCTCTTTTGCGCAATTTCCTTTTGTTTTCAAAATTATAAAAGAAATATTGGTTGAGACCACTTTTCTCTGGTTAATTCAATCTTTAACCTGGCCATTCTAAATTATATCCAAAAGTCTTTCCCCTTTTTATGCATCTGGTGATGCGGTAGTTGGTGGGGATGGGGGAGAACCTGGTGATTCAGGGTTGGTACTTGCTTGGTCTCGCTCGTCCACCCCTGTCACCATCACCGGTCTCTTATTCTTCGGCCACCGTCTGTTTGTGTGTGCAAGGGGAACGAGTTTTATGTTTGCGAGCGTGCGTACGCATGATTAGTCGTTTGGATGCGTGGTTGGAGAATTGTGTCATTTTGAAATGTTGCTATAAAATGTGGGGATAATTGTGCCATTGAATCATTTGCAAATGTGGTGGCAGTTATAAAGCAATGGTTGCTGTATTAGTTCAGTTCCTAGGAAAGGAAAATGTTGAACGTGAGTGAGGGAAGGATGAAGATATAATTTGCTATTCGTGTGTTTAGCCTGTGAATGTAATCTCTTACCTGCTTCGTGTGAGGAGACCGTTAGCGAACATTCCTCAGTTGGTTTGTTTACTATGTTATGCTCAGGTCTGTGTTGAGCTGGTGCTGTTAATTTATCCAGCAAACCTCCCCTCGCCCATCATGCGAGGGGCTGTTAGGATTTAACAGCATGTGCCAGACCGTACTGACTGCGGGGTTCCAGTACCCTTCCTTCTTTCCTTCCAGTTCCTTCCGTTTCCTCTCCTCCCTGGGGGATTCACCCGAAGCTTGCGCTGTTGGGGCCACGCACTGGTTGAGAAGCACGTGGACTTTGCTGGAGGATCCTGGCCCCTGCCCGGGACCTTCAGCGACAACGCCTCGTCCCACGGGACGCGTTCTCCGCGGTCCTCGGACTTCCTACGGCCCATGTCGCCAGTGTGGTTCGCTCTGTGTCGTGCAATTTGGGTGTGTGTGTGTGTCAATGGTGTCGGCATTGAAAGACACTTCGTTCAAGAACCGACCCGGTTTGGGGCACCTGATGCGACTCGGTGCTCACAGTGGACTTTGGAGAGGCAGGGGTGTGGGGGAACCACACGAAGCACGGAAAGGAATGTGTGCTGGAAATGCTTATTTATGATTATGGTTATGTTGTGTGCTGGAAATGCTTATTTATGATTATGGTTATGTTGTGTGCGTTGAAATGCTTGTTTGCGACTATGGGTATGTCGTGTGTGTTGAAATGCTTAATTGTGTGTATGTCGTGTGTGTTGAAATGTTTGATTGTGATTGTGCATGTCGTGTGTGTTGAAATGTTTGATTGTGATTGTGCATGTTGTGTGTGTTGGAATGCTTATTTGTGACTATGTGTGTGTTGGTGTGAATAAATGGTGTGTTTTATCGTAATCTTTCTTGTGTGGTCTCTTGCGGGGCGTGTGAGTTCAGTCACTCCCTTCACTCCCATCTAGACCGATCCTGTCAGGGCAGACCTCCAGGGGTCGGTCGTGACACAGGCAAATCAACAGCAGAGTTAATAGCATCTTCTAAATTAGCTAAAAATTGTTTTCTGGCGTCAAAGCCTGTAGATTGATCTACTATGCTAGACTTAGTCTGTGCTTGTGCTCCTAATAGGCACCAAACGTATGTCCTTATGGTGTCATTAAGTCTTTGCACTCCTGGCATTGTTAGGCCTTCACTTTCATCTAAGATAAATGTTGCCCAAGCATTAGGATGTTTTTGTTCAATTGACCCTAATCGAACTTGTTTGTTTGGCTGAAAAGAGGTGTGGCCAGGCCAGTAGTCATAAGCATATTCTCTTTTTGTACCCCACAGATACAATGTGCCTAACCCATGATTGCGGTCTAACTTTTGTCTAAAGTCAGTTGAGGGTTTAATGTTAAATTCATTGCAAATTCTTTCATATGCATTAATGTCCATTGGGCTTGTAAATGGATTAAACGCGTTGTCGCTTGGAAGGGGCACTTGTAGTTCAGTTAGTATTCGTCTGTACTGGTAATAAACATGAAAGTTATATACTGACCTTACTAAAAGATTGGGGTGGTTTAAATGGTTTGCATATGAAACCCCACAGCCAGTGGTTGCACAGTAAATGGCAAACTGATTCTGGAAAAAAGCCATAGGGTGGTATGTCCATTCTAATGGTACTCTGTCATTCTTTATTGGCGGATTTAAATATCTAGTTAGTGGGTTTACAAGTCTGACCTGGAAGCCATATGATTCATCTACTGCAATGGTTAAATTGCTGAAGTCCAAAGATTTAGGATTATAAAACGCTCCTACATTGTAAGTAGCACTTTCGTTATATTTAAAAGGTTCCATTTTTTTAAATTAGTTTTTTAAATAGTTATAAAAAGGATGTATATCTATATAACCAAGCAAACGAACGTGTGTTCTTAACGCATGAAATTGACAATAGGCGCGGGAGTTGTAGGATTGCTCTTAAAGAAATTGGCTTTAAAGTAAAAATGGATTAACATATCT
>CM031614.1:4775607-4783107 GCA_018398815.1 Conus ventricosus
CGCGCTCACACGTGCACACGTAGACATGCTGGCACAATTGCACTCGCGTGCAACACCCGCTCACACCAACTTGTACACTTGGACAAATGCTACTCGTACACGCGCTTGCGCGAACTAGCACACGCACATGCTATAGGAGAGTGACCACTCATTACTTTTCGAGCTGAGGACATTTATATTAGTGACTAGCGACTTGTTTGTGTAGATGTGGTCAAGTAATGTGGACGAGGAGGGGGTTACTCTGGTTGCAGTGTGGACAAGTTGATGCAGGCCGAACAATGTAGCAGTTGATCTCCAGGCTGCTTGGGGTTTGAACAGATCAGAGTTAAAGTCATCTAATAGCAGAAATGTTGCGATTGGGTTCGCCGGTTGGATCCATCATATGTACAAAATCTTCAAGCCAACTATATGATCAAACAGGATTTCTGTATAAATAGCCAATTAATAAGGAACAAGACTTCGGATATTTCATCTCAATCCAGATACATTCCATTCCTGTGGTCTCTAGATTACTTCTTCTTCTAACAAACTGAAACATGCTACTGTGGATCTATACAGCAATGCCAGTCTCACCGTGTTGCGTAGCATCGCGACGAATGATGTTAGAACTGGAAATGGCAAGTATTTTCATTTGTAATTTGGGAATTAAGACGGGTTTCACAAAGTCCAAGCCAATGAATATATGGGGGTTCATTCAGTATAGGCATACATCAGGTGTCTTGTTACACAAATGGTACTCATTTAAATGGGCAACATGTGTTCCACTGGTCTGGTCACAGTGTTCAGCACTTTCAGTTGAACAACACATTTTGAGTAAATTGAATGAACGATTGATGCTACGGGGACAAAAATATCTGAAATCAAACAGTAATGTTTTCCACACAGTAAAAGAATAGAAAGCAAGCAAGCGAACAAACAAACAAAAGAAAGAAAGAAAGAAAAAGAAAGTAACAACAACAAGAACAACGATGACGACGACGACAACGACGACGACGACGACGACGACAACGACAACAACAACAACAACAACAACAACAGCAACAACGATTTCAGAACATTACACAGAGGAAAAACAAAACCAGTGAAAACTAGTGGCAGGAGGGGGCGGATGTACATTTATTAAGGGGACACTACTTTTGACATTCAGACAGGCACACACCAGTTACGTCCCTTCAGTGAGACCCTGAAACGACACAAGCATTTGCAAGCTCAGTCATGACTTTTTAAATTATTCTACAGTAACATGTGTGTTACAAAGATATTCAAGAAATGAATGCGATAAGGCGATAAACAACATTTTGTTTTGAATCCTGATAAATTACCAAACAAACAATGTTGCATTCACAGAGAAAGAGGGATTGATTTATATATTGATTAACATTATGCTCAAGGGTAATATATGCGTTTTTTTTCCCACCTGACAAATATCCATTCAGATGTATTCTATACTGTTACATGATATCATCACTCACTCTCACTCACTCTCTCCCTTGACCGGATGGTCGTGGGGGAGACATGATGGACGTCTTGCGGGCCAGATACATGATATCATACATTACAAAAATGGCATACAACGTTTGTACGTGTGTGTGTGTTTACATTGTGCGTTTTCTGTATGGGTGCGTGCGCTTGTGTGTGTGTGTGTGTGTGTGTGTGTGTGTGTGTGTGTGTGTGTGTGTGTGTGTGTGCTTGTGTGCCAGTGCATGTTCATGTGTGCATGTTTGCGTGTGTTAGAGAGAGAGGAGGGGGGGGGGGAGAGACAGAGACAGAGAGATAGAGCGTGTGTGTGTGTGTGTGTGTGTGTGTGTGTGTGTGTGTGTGTGTGTGTGTGTGTGTGTGTGTGTGTGTGTGTGTGTGTGCCTGTGTGCACACGTGTGTTTGTGTATGTGTGTGTGTGTAGACGCGGAGGTGCGAGCATGTGCATGAGTGTGCATGCATGTTTATGTATGTGCCTGTGCGCGCTTGTGCCTACAAGCGCGTATGTGTGCGCACGTGGTCGCGCTTGTCCGCATGTGTACGGGAGAATGTACGCTTGGGCTCGTTGGTTCGAGTTTCCGCGCTGACGTATTTGTGCGCGTGTTCTTGTACAGGTCTTTTTGTGTGTAAGTGTTTTGTTGTGAGCGTGCATTCGTGTGTGTGTGTGTGTGTGTGTGTGTGTGTGTGTGTGTGTGTGTGTGTGTGTGTGTGTGTGTGTGTGTGTGTGTGTGTGTGTGTGTACGTGCGCGTTTGTGCGTGCGTGCACGTGTGCACGCAAATGTTGGTGCCTATGTATGTGTTTGTGTGTATGTGTGTGGATGTGGTTGTGTGCGTCTACGCCAGAGTGTGCGTGCGTAAGAGAGTGCGCGTGCAAGCGCACGTTTTGGCGTGTGCGCAGGCATGCTCGTGTATGTGCATGTACGCCCGTGCGTCTGTGTGCATGTACGCGCGTGAATGTGTGTGCGCAAGTGCGCGTGTGAGTATATGTGATCGTGTGCTTGTACCTACAAGCGCGTATGTGTTAGAGCGTATGTGCGTGTTTGCTTGTGTAATTGTGCGCGTGTATGTGCACGTGTCCGCGTGTTCTCTTAGATGCGCAGGTTGCGCGCGTGTGCTCGGGAATGCATGTTTGTGCGCGCGTGTCCGCGTGTGTCCGTGCGTGTGTGCCTTTGTTAGCACGTGTGCGCCCATGTGCTCCTGTGAGTGCGTGTCTGCACTAGCACGTTTGGGCACGTCTAATGTGTGCTTGTGTGTGTGTGTGTGTGTGTGTGTGTGTGTGTGTGTGTGTGTGTGTGTGTGTGTGTGTGTGTTATTGTGTGTGTGTGTGTGTGTGTGTGTGTGTGTGTGTGTGTGTGTGTGTGTGTGTGTGTGTGTGTGTGTGTGTGTGTGTGTGTGTGTGTGTGTGTGTGTGTGTGCGCGTGTGTGTGTTCATCTTTGCATGTGTTTGTGTGTGCGTGTTTGCGTGTGTGCGTAAGTGCGAGCACATGAACACGTATGTGCGCTCGTATGCGTGTGCACGGGTGTAAACGCGTAAGCAAGTGTGCTTACGCGCACGTGCGCGCGTGTGTATAATATATGTATGATTTATGAAGTGTCTTTTTGTGTTTTTGAAGTACATGAGTTACATTAAGACATATCTTGCAACTGAGAACATGGACAATCTAAATTCACCTATGAACAACATTGATGATTTTCTGAAAAGTGATATCTATTTTCAGATGAAAGGTGTGGTAGGTCATGTGTAGTAGTCATGGATAGGGCTACATCCGCGTTACCCTACGATTTCATTTTCGTTGTGATTTATGAAGTGTATTGTTGTGTTTTTGAAACATAGTAGTCACCTTCAGATATATCTTGCGACTGACGACAAGGAGAATTAATAGTGAAAATTGGATGAATACTTTAAGGACAGATTATCACAAAGGAAAATACATCTCGGGTCTTAAATGTATAAATGCAACTGCTCAGTCATGCACACCTATGCGCACTTGCGTACTCACATTTATGTACGTACACACATGCATGCATGCAGGCATACACACATACGATTTATATTATTGAGTGGCATTGGATAGCAGGCAAGTGCCACAACAGAGAAGCATTTGAGTTGTTCCCATCCTGTTGTCGTGTCTTTGATCAAGTTCCTCAGGATGACGGGTTTTTTTCGCTTGTGGATGACATCACACATTATGATGTCAGGCCTTGTGCAGTAGAGTTATGACGTCATTTCTTTGATCTGTCTAGTTGACAAAGATGGATATCACTTGGTTGTATTGTTTTTTAATCTCTTCACATTAAAAAAGGCCACGAGGCAGAAAACGTGCGCCATAATGTGAAGAGTGGTACAGTGATTTTTGTATAGATTCATTGGTTACGTTTTCACTCTGTTCAAAATTATACAAAAACACCTGCAGAGGCTCAGAAACTTTATGTCGCTTTAATTGTTTTTCGTAATGCGTTCGATTCTGTACGTGTAAAAAAAAAAAAGTGTGATGCCAAGTACGTCAGGTAAGAATCGTACGATCCTTGAAACATTGAAGAATGTGCACAAGTTGTTAAAGCAAGAGTAGATGTGGGTGCAGATTTAACAATTGTGTTCTTGTGCCCCTTGTAATTGAGGCAAGGGAATGTGTGCTCTCCAGTGCTTTTTTCTCTCTGTATTAACGAACACAGTGAACAAATTGCCAATCATGGTCCACAGTGTGCAGTTTTCCCCTGACCTGGCTGTACTGTTCATTTTGTTGTGTGACGATAATATGATACGTTTCTCAGCCGCTGCTCTAAGTTCATGACTAGAACTGAATATTCTGTACGATAGTGCTGTCTTATTTACAACCTGGATGAATGTCAGTAAAGTCGCTGTTTTTTGTAATGGCGATAACTTAAGTGAGAGTGAGCCATTTTGAAATGAACGTGGATCCTTTGGTGACTTTTTGACCGACGTGTTTTAAACTCTCCGATTGCCAAACACAGCCCTTATTGACGAGCAGATTAGAAATTGGGGAATGAGTGATAGCCAGGAATGTATCTGTAGATTCCACAATTTTTCAGTGAAGTGCGTGTGTACGCATTTGAACCCCAGGCATCTGATTTATGGCGAAATAGGACGCTATCCACTGTACGTTGTAATTTCAAAGTGTGTGAAATTGTGGATACAGTTGCCATTGATAGAAAAATGACAGATATTCTAAGAAAGCGATTAATATGTTCTTATATTTGCATAGACAAAACTACGCAATGTGGGTTTGAATGATCTAAAACTTACTGCACCGATCCAGCTTTGGGATTGTTTTGAAGTCACAGGGGTTAAAAATTGATGAAATGTAAAGGTGTCGGTTCATTGACTGTTTTAAACATGACTGGGGTTTAGCCATTTCGAACAAATGTTTGCTATTATACTTTTACTTTGTTTAAGCGTGAAATTGGTTGTACTAATTATCTATTCATTGTTCAGAATATGTGAGGAAGTATTTCGCTAAATCTAGTTGTGGAAATTCTCCTAAACCCTCACATTTTCTGGAGTGGACCATAACCCAAGAATGGATGATAAGCGGTCCATCAGCGACTGCAATTCCCGCTGGGTGTTGGTCGCAACTGCAGCATCATTGGGGAGCCGGAATAGCTGGGAGCCGGAATAGCTCAGTTGGTAGAGCGCCTGACTCGTAATCTTGGTGATCCTGGGGTTGCGGGTTCGAACCTCCGCCGGGGCGTTTCGGTACAGGGGGATTTTTCCTCGGAGTTAACATTGGTTCTGACTCCATTTTCCCATACAGTCCTTCGAATGAGACTATAAACCGAGGTTCCGTGTGTGAACGCATGCATAACATCTTGCACACACGTAAAATCCCATCACCAACTTTTGGAAGAGTAGGCAGTTTGGCCGTTGGTATGGATGACACGTTACACATAGCATGCACCCTGCGTGAGAAATGGAAAGAATGAAGGAAGTAAGGAAAATGAGTTATCGATATTGAACGATACTGACTGGATGACACGGGAAACGATTGAATGAAGCGCCAGCTGGCAGCTCTTCAGTCGGCACTACCCAGGTAGGCAGCCCGTTGTGTAAACGAGTGTTGATTGTAAAGCGCTTAGAGCTTGGCCTCTAGCCGAGAATAGGCGCTATATAAGTATTCATTATTATTATTATTTACAAACAGCATACCTCTGTTGAGGGCTTCGTGGACCTTTGTCCTTTCTCTTATGCGGGCGAGATTGTAAAGCCTATCATCTGATCTGGTCCTCAGGTAGATCGCCTCTTGCGCTGTGCTGAGTACATGCCTCAGGAGGAGAGCGAAGAAGATCTCAAAGAGGGTGGGATAAGGAAGCAGCCTCGTTTGACACCGCTGATTATGTCGAAGGGCTTTGAGGGGTTGCCATTAAACTGTACAGTCCCTTTCATATTGGAGTGGAAGGACTCAATTAAGCTTTGCAGGATTTTTTTTTCCTTTTTGTTGTTGTTGCTGGGTTTTTTTTTTGGTCTTTTTTTTTCGGGGGGGGGGGGGGGGGGGGGGGAACAGCTGATCTGTCAGAGAGCCTTGAAAAGACCATCTCTGCTCACTAGTTCGAAGGCCTTTGTGAGATCGATGAAAGCGACATCTATCTATCTATCTATCTATCTATCTATCTATCTATCTATCTATCTATCTATCTATCTATCTATCTATCTATCTATCCATCTATCTATCTATCTATTAGATATTTTATATATATATATATATATTATATATATATATATATGCATATACATATATATGTGTATGTATGTATCTATCTATCTATTAAATATATAGATAGATAGATAGCTAGATAGATAGATAGCTAGATAGCTAGATAGATAGAAAGATGTCTACATGTCTGTATTGTAAGATCCAATTCTATGTAAAGTTTTAGATAAAGACGCTTTTTGACCATCTAAAATCCAGATTTCTTCACAAGAGAGCTGCTGTTGGTCTATGTATGAAACATAGATGTGTGAAAAAGTGTGTCTTTGGCAATCAAAATTTGTTCGAGCAAGACCATAGATCATTTAAATCCAAATGTGCACAAACGATCTTCCTATGTCGAACAATAACCATAGATCATTTGAAATCGAGATTTATTGAATCGGTGTCTGCATGTTTGTAACATTCAAATTGGTCACAGAAGGCCTTAGACCTGTGTATTTATTCAATCAGTGAATCATCCACTTCTCATTATTATTTGAGAGGTATTGAGAGGTATTTGAGAGAGATTGATTCCTAGATTTCCCCTTTTGATCGATCTTTAGCAGTCAGTTCATGGATGTAAAAACATAATGTCTGAATGTTGATTGATAAACTGGTCGTCTGATTGATGGTTTGGCTGGTTAACTAACTTGATAATTGATTATCCAATACTACTGCAAATACGAACAACACCCATACCCCCTCAAAACACGAGGCCGACGTTCTTTGTCTGGTATGGACAGTTGGACAGTGTAGCAGGCTACCGTTTAATTCAGGTCAGTCAGAGGAAGAGTGCATCTACCATTTCATCCTTTATTTGTTGATTGATTGATTAATGCTGTGAATGATCGATTGGTTGACTAATTGATCTCATTGCAGATAAGAACATCACTAACCCCCACCCCCACCGCCACCCCCAGCACTCCTTACCAAAAGATTGCAAACACATGCCATTACAACGTGTTTTTTTTGTTTTTGTTTTTAATTATTCGTCATCTGACCCCACGACAGGAGTGGGTACTGAATGGTTCATGACCACTCACAGGCATGGATGAATCATGCAAAAGAAGATAGAGCACAGAGGGGGGAAACATCAGATGCCAGACCAACTATTCAAACCACGCAAATTGGAGGATGCGGATGTCGTAACATACATGCATCGCAGCACTCATTGTCATACTTCCTGCAAGGGGCGCCGGGTGCATCACATCTCTTGGTCAGCCTGTCCAGTAAAGACAGAGAAAGAGTCGATTCATTAACACCCTGTGGATAGGATGGATTAACTGACTGATAATCTTTCTTTTCAATGACGATAGAT
>CM031614.1:4788107-4820607 GCA_018398815.1 Conus ventricosus
TGTCACCACGCAAACAGTTGAAACTCATCCAAGTGCGTCATAGGCGTCTCTGAGGCCGAAATCAAATCCGATCTGGCTTCGCATGGTGTCGTGGATGTGCGAAGAGTTACAATCTAAAAGGGAATAGAAAGAGTGCCCAGTAGTTTCCTCTTTCTGACCATCTGCACCCTTAAGCTGCCACAGACAATAATAATAAAATAATAATATATAATAATAATAATAAATAATGGTTTCTTATATAGAGCTTAATCAAACGAATTTCTCTAAGCCCTTTACACAGTCATACTGCATTCACCCTTCTCATATACAATAGTACACCCTACACCTAGCTACAAGTACAATTACTACAATAACAAACAAATCCTAATCCTACGAGTGTGACATTCACTTATTTTTCAAGTATCACTGCAAACACTTAATCCTATAACGTTCAGTCATACAACAAATACATGTAATGGAGAACATACACATACACTACATTTGAAAAGGCCCAGACGGCTATGAGTTTGGTTGCCCCCCCCCCCCCCCCCCCACACACACACACAGAGCATTGACTAATTATGAGAAAATAGATGGGTTTTAAGTTTAGACTTGAAAGAAGGGATATAATCTGAATGTCTGAGAGAGTCTGGCAGTCTGTTCCACGTCGCTGGAGCTTGAAAAGAGAAAGTTCTTTCACCAGTAATAGTCCTGAAGCGAGTCATTCGTAGAAGGTGGTCGTCAGCACAGGAGCGTAGTTGTCAAGAGGGGTGTAGATTTTAAGGAGATCTGTGAGATAAGAAGGTCCATTTTCAAAGAGAGCAGAGAAAGTGAGAGTTGAGATTTTGTACGAGATACGGTTTGAGACAGATAGCCAGTGAAGAGAGTAAAGTAGAGGCAAAATGTGATCATATTTTCCTACTCTACAGACGACTCGGGCTGCATGATTTTGGATTCACTGTAATCTTTCTATCAGGTATTTTGGAAGGCCCGCCAAAAGTGAGTTGCAGTAATCTATTCTAGATAAGACAAATGCACAAATGAGAGTTTTTGTAGCATCTGTAGAGAGAAGGTGACGTACGGAGCTGATTCTTCTTAGTTCTAAATAGGCAATCTTGCAAATATTTGAAACCTGTTTCTCAAGGTGAGGGACTGGTCAAGAATGACCCCTAGACTGCGGACAGAGGTGGAGACAGAGACAGTACAGTCATTGATAGTGACAGTTGAAGGCAGAGAAGGATGGTTAGGCTGTTTTGTCACGAACATGAGTTCCGTCTTGTCGTCGTTTAGTTGTAGTTTGTTGGTTGTCATCCAGTCCTTCAGGTCTGCAATGCAGCCCGCGTCCGAGAAATTAGTGGGTCAATTTCAGCAATGGGAGCCGGCTGATGAAGCTGAGTATCGTCAGCAAAACTCTCATGTGACATGGCGTGACCAGTGATGACGTCAGACACAGGACTAGCATACAGCACAAAAAGGACTGGCCCAGTACAGAACCCTGAGGCACACCGTACCTAAGAGGAGAACTGTCTGAGTATCTACCCTGTACACACACTGTCTGAGTCCGTCCAGTCAAGTAAGAGATAATCCAGTCGAGAGCTGTGTCTTTGAATCCAAAGGAAGTTTGGAGCCGTGAGAACAAAATATTATGATCGATCGTGTCAAATGCTGCGGAGAGGTCTAACATCGCTAATAAGGAAACATTCCCATCATCAAGCCTGCAGAGGAGCTCATTGACTATATGGAGGAGTGCTGTCTAACAAATATGGCCTTGTCTGTAAGCAGACTGATGAGGATTCAAAAGGTGATTCTTTTCGAGATGTTCTAGAATTTGTTCCCAAACGATCTTCTCCAATAATTTTGATAGAAATGACAAATTTGATACAGGCTGATAATTCTTTAAAACATTTTTATCTAAAGAAGGTTTCTTGATCAATGGACGTACCACTGCGGACCGGAAGATTTCAGGAACGTGACCAGAGGACAAGGAGGTATTGATAACATGAGTAAGATGGGGTAGGACGTCATCAATGTACTGAAAGAGCAAGTTAGTGGGAATGGCATCAAGTTCACATGATTTAGGGCTGCATCGCAAACAAAGTTTTTTGACATAGTCTTGACTAACAAGCCAAAGGAGGTCCACAGTAAACTTTGTCATTTAAAGAATGTACAGGTGCAGTAGAATCTAGCTTTTCATGGATAGTGTCAATTTTGCCATTGAAAAACTCTAAGAATTTCTGAGGGAGCTCTTGAGTTTGGAAGATGGTGGGAAGGGGGAGTAGCTGACTTTGCCTAGGAGACTATTTGTAACATTAAATAGTTGCTTGGCCGTATTACAGGCCAATATCTTTGAAGAATATAACAAAGTTTTTGCTTGATGAACAATGTCAGTAACATGATTTCTCACAGTTTGATATATTTCCCTGTGCACAGTCAGTCCCGTGGCGCGCCATCGCCTCTCAGCCCTCCTCGTCTCCTGCTTGGCCTCCGACAACTCGGGACCCACTGTGTTGTGCCATTGACACAGTGAGCGATCGGTGATCAAGTGCCTGCTCACTGGAGCATGCTTATCAAGCGTGGCACGGAGGGCAGAGGTCAGCTGACAGGCCGATGGCTCGCTCGGTATGGCCGTGGTCAGATCAGATTTGAAAGCCTCTATATTGATAGCAGAAAATTTCCTAACTACCATGTAAGTCTTTGCATCGGCGGGCCTAACGATATCTAATTCACACTTCACAGCATAATGATCTGATGCTAGGTTATTGTCAACGGTTGAGGATTTAAGAAGATGATCGCTGTCTCTGTAGACTACCCAGTCTACTATGTTACCTGTTTGTTCGTCATTTCATTCACGGACTGCTGGAGTCCAAAAGTATCTCAAATTTCTAACACCTCGGGGGTGTATCCAACTGTGGGCTTATTGAAATGGAAGTTGAAGTCGCCGATCAATAATAATGTTCCTGGAAGGTCATTTACAAATTCAAGAAAGTCTGGAAGTTCGTTGACAAACATGCTGGGCGTAAATTTGTTCTTTCTGCTGGGTACCGGTCTGTAAATCCCAAAAATGTTAGTGACAGGAACGCTAGGTAGGGACAGTTTTAGATGAACAAGTTCAAACGTCCGATGCTGATAATCAAAAGAAGAGTCAAAAGAGCAATAGGGGAGCAGCTTATCCGAGATGACGAAGGCGATTCCACCCCCGCAGGTCGTGGTGGGGCGGGGGAAGGACTTGGTGGTATAGCCAGCTGGGGCCAGGTCACGTAGCTTTGGTTCATCGCCGCTTTCGTTGAACCACGTTTCCGTTACGCAAAGAATGTCGATATCATTGGAGATTATAAAGTCATTTACAGCAGATCGTTTCTAGGTGGGCTGCTTGAATGTCAGAGCCCATTAGGTGTTTCAGACGCCAGAAGTCAGTGTGGGACCGATACTCTGGGAAGGAGGTCTGTGGTGTCTGCTGCAATGCATTCCAAGACTGGCCATGCAAAGATCTAGCCTGATGTGCAAACTCTGGGGGTGGTCACTGTTCTCCTCACGAAACTGTCCACCAGTCGAGAAAATCTGCTGCTAAGCAGCTTGTGAAACAACCCCCTCCCAGATCCTCCCAGCCTCGCTCCACTGGGTAGATATGAACAAAGAACCTCGCGTTCTTCTCAAAGGCCCTAGAGCTCTTCAGAACTACAGTCAGGCATTGTGCAGGGGTGTTAGAGATGGATGGGCCTCTGTCTGCACCTGGAACCTCCACAAAAAGTGCCTAAAAAAAAAAACTGAATTGTTTCTTCACATCAAATTTTATCCTCTACAGTCTGAAAATGAAGATGCAAAGATAGAATGAGAGGTTGACCACTTTCATTTCCGTCTCATTGTGGATTCAACAATTGGAAGTTCTAGAGTCTATGTCCAAATTTCGAGGAACTAGCTCTGCAGAAAACTGAAATTCAGAACCAGAAGACTTCCACTCTTTCCATCTTTAACCTACTCTCCAAACCAGCACAACCTACTGCAGCTGGAGTAATGGGAGGAGTCTCTTTAGTCGTCCACAAATGTCTTTTATTCAGCCCTATTGGTTTAAATACTTCTCTCAAAGCTTTAGCTATTAGAAATACTTCATGACAAACAATAACAGCGTGTTCCTTATATTTATCTCCATCTGTATCTGCCAGACGACAAGAGCTGGTCAGCCTGATAAAGGATCTACCTCGGCCTTCTCTGCTATTGCATGATTTTAATAGGCACAATACTCGTTGAGGTGGTGTGAAAACTTCACCCAAACGTCTTCTTCAAGATGTCATTTCAACGCTGCATCTGTATTGTCTAAATGATGGATCTACAACATACCTCCATTCTTCCACTGGTACACTTTCGTGTTTAGATTTGTCAAAATGTGATTCCTCGCTGGTCCCGGACCACGAGTTGTGTGCTCACGACAATCTGCACTGAAGTGACCACTTTCCAATCATCTTAAAATGCAAAACAACAAAACGCTACCTGAAGATCTCAATTATTTCAAAGCTAACTGGGACACTTTGCAGGAAGCATCCGACAAGAACTGATCAAAGCAGAAGTTCTGTAAAGTCCTGACAGAATTATTTATAAAATGTTTCAGAGACAGTATTTCGATTTCATCAAACAAACTGTGAATGCCTAAAACATCTTGGCTTAACTCTGACTGACAACACAGCGAGCCAATCAAGACTTACTCTCAGAATAAGTAACGCTGTTCTTGGATAGGCTTCTGTTCCAAGCTATTCAAAAACATCAAATTTTCTAAAAGAGAAAATTATCGAGAAAATCCAAGGAAAAACACCAGCCATTCAATTCATCACCTGAATCCTGCATACGCTCTGATCACTAACAAACCGTTGCCAATCTGTTGGCCTCCACTATTGAACAAAACTCATCCTCCACAAATAAATCTGTTTGAAAAGACTTAATTGAAAGAAAATTTCCCAGCAACCTTTCCTCTGACAATACTGAAATCCACAATCTGCCGTTTGCACTTAATGAAGTGAAATCAGCTCGGCAAGTCTGTAATGATTCTGTCCTGGCCTTAATGACGTCCATGACCAATGTCTGAAACGTGTCTAGGAAAGCTGTCTCCAGACCCTTCTAAACGTTCACAGTCATATCTGCATCACAGGATGCTTTCCACCCTCCTGGCGGAAAAAATGACCTCTATCACATCATTCCATTTCAGTTTATGCATTCCCTCTATCACAAGTAAGTAAGTCTCCATCACATCACATAATTACAATCTATATGTAAACTCTATCACATTATATCATTACAGTCTATGCGTATTGATTTCTGCCATATCACTTCATTAAACTGTGCTTTACTTCTATCACGTGACATCTGTGCACTCTGTGTATTCCTTCTACCCACATCACGTCACTACACTCTGTGCATTGTTTCTACTTTGTCACATCACGTCACTACACTCTGTGCATTGTTTCTACTTTGTCACATCACGTCACTACACTCTGTGCATTGTTTCTACTTTGTCACATCACGTCACTACACTCTGTGCATTGTTTCTACTTTGTCACATCACGTCACTACACTCTGTGCATTGTTTCTACTTTGTCACATCACGTCACTACACTCTGTGCATTGTTTCTACTTTGTCACATCACGTCACTACACTCTGTGCATTGTTTCTACTTTGTCACATCACGTCACTACACTCTGTGCATTGTTTCTACTTTGTCACATCACGTCACTACACTCTGTGCATTGTTTCTACTTTGTCACATCACGTCACTACACTCTGTGCATTGTTTCTACTTTGTCACATCACGTCACTACACTCTGTGCATTGTTTCTACTTTGTCACATCACGTCACTACACTCTGTGCATTGTTTCTACTTTGTCACATCACGTCACTACACTCTGTGCATTGTTTCTACTTTGTCACATCACGTCACTACACTCTGTGCATTGTTTCTACTTTGTCACATCACGTCACTACACTCTGTGCATTGTTTCTACTTTATCACATCACGTCACTACACTCTGTGCATTGTTTCTACTTTGTCACATCACGTCACTACACTCTGTGCATTGTTTCTACTTTGTCACATCACGTCATGGCACTCTAAGCGTTACTTCTGTCACATCACAACTGTGCATCGAGTCTGTCACATTACATGATTACATACTATACATTACCGCTCTGACATCATATTATTACATTCTATGCATTACAGTTATGGCCCAGCATCATTACACTCCAGACATTACCTCTATGATATCACTCATGCTACAGAACTTCATAATACTCTACGTAGTACTCATGCATATGACATCTCTGTACTCTGTATATTACTTATGCCACATCGTATTACTGCACAGGTCTATTACTTATGCCATCTGGCATTGGGTTGGGTGCTGTCCTCCTACAAGACCAAGGACGAGGGCTCCAACCCATCGCATATTCCAGTAAGAAACTGACGGACGCCAAGCGCCAATACCATACCATCGAACAAGAGTGCTACGCAGTACTGTGGGGTATCAGGAAATTTTACCCATACTTGTATGGGCGCCACTTTGTGGTCAAGAGCGATCATCATCCATTGCAGCATCTGCACCACATGAGGCCTGTTAGCTGAAGACTCATGGGTTGGGCAATGGAGCTACAGTCTCATTCGTTCGAGTCCAGAAGTATTTGAGGGGCCCACAACATGGGTGCCGACTACCTGAGTCGGGCACCGTGAACTGGGCGAAGAGATCCGGGCATACGGAACCCTGATTGGGTGTTTTCTTCCTGAGTTGTTAGGAGAGAGCCATACAAGTGACATAGGACGATCTGAAATAGTTAGTTATCATACGTCCCTCGGAGGGAAGTGTGTGAGAGTTGTGCTGTGTCTATTAAAGTGTGAGGGACAGATTTCGTTTTAGAAGACGGATTATAAAATTGCTGGAAGGCTGTTGGAGCGTGAGGGTGGAGCAATCCTATCTATGATTATTGAAGACAATGTCACACTTGGTTAGGGTGACCCAAGGCAGGACGCCCTAACCTTTTGTTTTTACCCCTTTCTTTGCACGTGGTCTGGGGCGCCGCAACAGAGGGTGCGACACTTAAAGGGGGGGGGGGGGGGGGGGGGGGAGTGTCATAGGTTAACAGTACCGTGGCACGTTTTGACTATTTTTTTCTCTTCCTTCCCTCCTTTTCTTGGTGGCGGCACAGTGAGTGTCCAGCATTCCAAGCGGAGCACATGCTGCAGGGTCAGCTCAGCACACTAGAACCCAGCCCACGTGGCGGCACGGTGAGTGTCCAGCATTCCAAGCGGAGCACATGCTGCAGGGTCAGCTCAGCACACTAGAACCCAGCCCACGTGGCGGTAGGCAACCAACCACTACCCAGCGATCGGGGGGTGGGTGGGGGGGGGGGGGGATGTTTTGTTGTTGGTGAGCGGTATCTACGTCACGAAGGTGAAGAGGTGGAACGAAAGTGTTTACGAAGTTAGAGAAGGGACAGCAGCCGAGGGAACAACAACAGGCAGCCGTCCAGGAGGCTCCTCACCTCCTGTATGTTACTTATGCAGCCGTCCAGGAGGCTCCTCACCTCCTGTATGTTACTTATGCAGCCATCCAGGAGGCTCGTCACCTCCTGTATGTTACTTATGCAGCCATCCAGGAGGCTCGTCACCTCCTGTATGTTACTTATGCAGCCATCCAGGAGGCTCGTCACCTCCTGTATGTTACTTATGCAGCCATCCAGGAGGCTCGTCACCTCCTGTATGTTACTTATGCAGCCATCCAGGAGGCTCCTCACCTCCTGTATGTTACTTATGCCACATTGTATCATTACATTCTGTATATTACTTATTCCACATCCAATCACTTCACGCTCTATATTACTTTTGCCACATCATATTACTGGTCTCTGTATATTACGTATGCCACATTCTATCACTACACTGCATGTGTTACTAATGTTACATCACATCATTGCACTCTATGTATTGTTTCCGACTAAACAAATCATTACACTTAATGCATTATTTTCGTCACATCACATTATGGTAGGCTTTGCATTACGAGTGTCACAATGCATTATTGAACGCTCGGTATTGCTTCTGTCACATCGCATCATTTAATTTATTGCATTATTTCCGTTACATTGTGATATGAGCTTCTCGCATTACTTCTGTCAGGTCTAGAAACGAACAGTTCAAAAGAGCAGCTACGGAAGCACAAGAAACCTATATGGCAACAATTTTGTGAGTCACTTAATCATGACACAACACAGAGGTCTGGCAGTTTTATCATCGTATGGAAGGAAAACACAGTACAAATGCCACCCCAGATGTTCTAGATGCTAAGAGGACTATGAAACTCGAGAACTGAAGAGAAACGATCGGCTCAACTAAAACGTTTCATGGAACAGAGTAATGAGAGAATTCTGGATGGAAAGAAGAATGTTTGACCAAGTTAAATCAACATCTAGCTCAAACTGGCATTGATGATGAAATTACAGCACCTGAATTGGATAAAGCAATATCTGAAAAGCACCAAAGATAGTGTTCCTGGTCCAACAAAGTACGTTATCCAGATATCAAACAGCTCTCTAAAGAAGCCAGAACACATGTCTTCATCCTCCATCAAGACAGTTTTAATAAAGACTATCTCTCTGTAGTCAAGGAAATAAACGGCACTCGGCTTGGACGTAGAACATCATGGATTGAACAGGCAGAAGACAATATACAGCTTGTGTGCCAGTTATCAGAATTCAGAGACATGAAGTAATGGGAAAAAGTACCAAGACCACCCAAACACCTCTACCAAACTGCCATCGCTACAAAGCTTAAAACACACTGTCGAGAATGGCCGGAAGGGAAAAAAACACGCAGAAATTCAGTTGCAGGTAGAAAACCTTGGCATGCAAATAAGCTATTGCTATATACACTGACCGTTCCATCATCAAAGGTAAGTCACGCTGGTGATGCACAGTAAAGTAAAATGGGTGAACCATGTCCATGCAGTGCATACAGTTTACGACTTCAAGTCTAGCAGTGGAGGTAGAGGCACTCCACTGGCTCTTATCCACAGACCAGCTTAGAACGCAACAAGCCATGATACTGACTGACTCCATGAACCGGTTTCAAACAGTGGAAATGGAATGGGAAGCCCTGATTGCATGAAGTAATGTGCGGCTTTTCGTTGGAGAGACCCCTGTGAATATACTGCCCAGGACATGCAGGTGTTGAAATTAGTGAGAGAACAGACACACGGACAGGCAAGGCAACAATAAGAACTGGGCGACAGCTTTGGTCAATCTGATGCCGTAAGAAATCTAAGGAATCGCCTCAACAAACAAGATCAAAGCCATTATGCCATAGACCATCTTTCAAAACTCGGCATCAAGAGAAGAAATAGTGGCATGTCCAGATTAAAAGGAATAGCAAGAAACATGGCCAGCCATGCAATACTGGAATCATCTCAAGGCCAACACTGTGGAAACTCCCAGAAAACAGGACACAGTCATTATGGGACTTTCAAGTAGAAGATGCATGAAGACACGTCAACTGAGACAACAGAATTTTAAAATATTGGGACCACTCTATTTATTTTATACGTATGTGCCTTGGTAAGTGAGCATCAATGAAGCAAGTGTGTGAAGTAGAGAGTCCAAACATGTAAATGTGTGTGTGTGTGTGTGTGTGCTCGCGCTCGCGCGTGTGTGTATGTGTGTCTGTGCGTGCGCGCGCGCGCGCGCGCGCACGCGTGTGTGTGTGTGTGTGTGTGTGTGTGTGTGTGTGTGTGTGTGTGTGTGTGTCTGTCTGTATGCATGCATGTATGTGGGCGCGTGTGTGCATCTGCATGTGTCTCTGAATGTGTGTCTCTGATTTTTGTGTACGTGTGTGTGTGTGTGCGTGTGTGTGTGTGTGTGTGTGTGTGTGTGTGTGTGTGTGTGTGTGTGTGTGTGTGTGTGTGTGTGTGTGTGTGTGTGTGTGCGTGCGTGCGCGCGCGCGTGTGTGTGTGTGTGTGTGTGTGCGCGCGCGCCCGCGCATGTGTGTGTGTGTGTGTGTGTGTGTGTGTGTGTGTGTGTGTGTGTGTGTGTGTGTGTGTGTTGTGTATGTAAGTGTGCGTGTGCGTGTGTGTATGTGTGTGTGTGTGTGTGTGTTGTGTGTGCGTGTGCGCGCGCGCGTGTGTGTATGTGTGTGTGTGTGTGTGTTCTGCGAGTGTGAACGTGCGTGTGCGCGGGCGCGCGCGTGCGCGCGCGCGCGCGCGCGCGCGCGTGTGTGTGTGTGTGTGTGTGTGTGAATCATTTCAACTCACCTCTGGAGTCATCAGCTGTAGTGAGTTGGCAGGCCGTGAGGAACAGCACGGTGATGATCACAGTGCACGTCAGTTTCATTCTGCTGATGGTTTTGGTGATGCTGAAAATTCGTTGATGTTTGTTACTGTGGTTTGTAAAACATCTTTAAGCATAACGTTGGAAACATATTATGAGAAACAATCTTTGAAAGTTGAAGCAGATATAATGAAACAGAAGCCTTCCGCCTCGCTGAACGTTAATTTCAGTCAAATGTTCATGAAAAACAGTCGTTGATGGAAAACTAAAGATACCATTTGATTTATACTGACGAGTTTCGTGAACAAATATGACTGTTTATTATTGAGGTCTGTTGTTGTAGGGGCAACATGGGCTTTGCTTGAAAACATAATAACAACAAGGACATAAATTTTTTGTGTGTACTCAAATTGCACAACATTTTGTCAAAACTGCACATATCTATATTAGTTCTTAGCAAGTTGCCATTGTCTTCGATTTTGTTTTGAGCCTGTTTCATTACTTATGAACACAATTTCTAATCCATATTGAATAGAGGAATCTGTTCAGCTGTCGTTGTTCATATTGTGCTGGCCAGTTGCTTTTGGTGTTTGGCTGCTAATATTTCTTCATCACGAGCCAAAAACTGGCGTGCAAAGACGATTATTTTTGAGGCTGAAACACAAGACTGGTATTATCCAATACATAGAATAATTGGCAGAAGCAATCTATACAATGCCACGTCTTACAAGATAGCTGAGAACTGATTCAAAATCATAACCATCTTCCTTGAAGAATAAAAAAATAAAGCTAGTCAATGTGCTATCTGTTCCTGTTTTTCATACAGACCGGTTTTCAAGACATTGATTGTGCTGTTGACAGACACAATTTGTTGCATCAAACACAAGGGTCGGGAAACAAATGCTTATTTGCCAACCTGGCATTTTTTAACCAAATGTCGTTGAGAAAAGTTAACTTACCCAAAGGAGACAGTGAAGAAATATGAAGCCAACTCACCGTGCAAGGATCACGCAGACGATCTGATACACGTGTCACTGTCGCCTGCTTTATGCGTTGCCTGGCGTTAGTCACCTCCCGGTGTCCTTGTTCCTTACCTCAGTCGCAGCAGGTGTTCGCCCACATTCATACACATATGAAACTGAAACTCATACGCAAAAGCAAGAAAATCTCTAAAGCAGTCAATTGAAAAATAAGAAAAAATGTTTGCGTATATACTAGTCTTTGAGGAGGCAGCGCCTGTAACCTAGGTGGGTTTTTTGTTTTTGTTTTTTGTTTGTTTGTTTGTTATTTTAAGATTTCAAGATAGAACATCACATTTTTTTTCTGCTTCAGATCATATGATTTTAGAATTATTGCGTTGTTCTTAAATCGGTTGTTACGCTTTATAAGTTGATTCATTGGTACATTTTGGATTTGATTACAGTGTGTTGTGCATTAAGAAAATGGCGAAGATATAAGCTAATGCAAATCAAGATCACGTAACGCATCCCGGATCTGTAAACATACAATAGGCCATTGCAAATACTTCACTGAATATGAATGCTGTGCCATTAGAGGTTTTTGCTAATGACTGCCTACGAAAGATTCGTGGAACATTGAATATTTCTTATGATGGAAAGATTGTTATTTCGTGTTTGCCTGCCCTGTTAAGTAAAAACAAAAATGCAGGAAATAGCTTTTCTTGTCCGCACCTGTGTTGACTCTTCTGGCGGGGAAGGTGATGTTGTTTTCACTCATGAACTGACTCAATGGGTGGATCCAGATTTTGTTCAACCTCGGCAGAGCTTTGTGCTCTCCCTACTATTTTTGTAGCTGTAACAGTGCTACAACACGCCACATTCCAATGATGTAGAGGTTTGTGCTCTCCCTACTATTTTTGTAGCTGTAACAGTGCTACAACACGTCACATTCCAATGATGTAGAGGTTTGTGCTCTCCTAGCATCATTGTAGCTGTAACAGTGCTACAGCACGTCACATTTCAATGTAACTGTAACAGTGCTACAACACGTCACATTCCAATGATGGTAGAGGTTTGTGCTCTCCCTAGCATCATTGTAGCTGTAACAGTGCTACAACACGTCACATTCCAATGATGGTAGAGTTTGTGCTCTCCCTACTATCTTTGTAGCTGTAACAGTGTTACAACTCGTCACATTCCAAAGATGGTAGAGGTTTGTGCTCTCCCTACTATCTCTGTAGCTGTAATAGTGCTACAACTCGTCACATTCCAAAGATGGTAGAGGTTTGTGCTCTCCTTAGTATCTTTATAGCTGTAACAGTGCTACAACACGTCACATTCCAATGATGTAGAGGTTTGTGCTCTCCCTAGCATCATTGTAGCTGTAACAGTCCTACAACACGTCACATTTCAATGTAACTGTAACAGTGCTACAACACGTCACATTCCAATGATGTAGAGGTTTGTGCTCTCCCTAGCATCATTGTAGCTGTAACAGTGCTACAGCACGTCACATTTCAATGTAACTGTAACAGTGCTGCAACACGTCACATTCCAAAGATGGTAGAGGTTTGTGCTCTCCTTAGTATCTTTATAGCTGTAACAGTGCTACAACACGTCACATTCCAATGATGGTAGAGGTTTGTGCTCTCCCTACTATCTTTGTAGCTGTAATAGTGCTACAGCACGTCACATTTCAATGTAACTGTAACAGTGCTACAACACGTCACATTCCAATGATGGTAGAGGTTTGTGCTCTCCCTACTATCTTTGTAGCTGTAACAGTGCTACAGCACGTCACATTTCAATGTAACTGTAACAGTGCTACAACACGTCACATTCCAATGATGTAGAGGTTTGTGCTCTCCCTAGCATCATTGTAGCTGTAACAGTGCTACAACGCGTCACATTCCAATGATGGTAAAGGTCTGTGCTCTCCCTATCTTTGTAGCTGTAACAGTGATACAACTCGTCAAATTCTCATGATGGTGGCCTGAAAGTTTTCAAAAAGTCAAAGGGGATCAGACGGATGACGGAAGGCCTATTTTTCAACGTATAGCCAGAGACAGCGGGGAATGTATTCATTTTTCAACGTATGTATAGCCAGAGACAGCGGGGAATGTATCCATTTTTCAATGTGTGTATAGCCAGAGACAATGGGAATGTATCCATTTTTCAACGTATATATAGCCAGAGACAGCGGGGAATGTATCCTTTTTTCAACGTATGTATAGCCACAGACAGCGGGGAATGTATCCGTTTTTCAACGTATGTATAGCCACAGACAGCGGGGAATGTATCCGTTTTTCAACGTATGTATAGCCACAGACAGCGGGGAATGTATCCGTTTTTCAACGTATGTATAGCCACAGACAGCGGGGAATGTGTCCGTTTTTCAACGTATGTATAGCTAGAGAGAGCGGGGAATGTCCTCTTTCAACGTATGTATAGCCAGAGACAGCGGGGAATGTATCCATTTTTCAACGTATGTATAGCCAGAGACAGCGAGGAGTGTATCCATTTTTCAACGTGTGTATAGCTAGAGAGAGAGCGGGGAATGTCCTCGTTCAACGTATGTATAGCCAGAGACAGCGGGGAATGTATCCATTTTTCACCATATGTATACCAGAGACAGCGGGGAATGTATCTATTTTTCAACGTATGTATAGCAATACACAGCTGGGAATGTATCCATTTTTCAACGTATGTATAGCTAGAGAGAGCGGGGAATGTCCTCTTTCAACGTATGTATAGCCAGAGACAGCGGGGAATGTATCCATTTTTCAACGTATGTATAGCCAGATACAAGTGGGAATGTATCCATTTGTCAACGTATGTATAGCCAGAGACAGCGGAGAACGGGTCCATTTTTCACTGTATGTATAGCCAGAGACAGCGGGAATGTATCCATTTTTCAACGTGTGTATAGCCAGAGACAGCGGGGAAAGTATCCATTTTCCAACATATGTATAGCCAGAGCCAGCGGGGAATGTATCCATTTTTCAAGGTATGTATGGCCAGAGCCAGTGGGGAATGTATCCATTTTTCAACGTGTGTATAGCCAGAGTTAGCGGGGAATGTGTCCATTTTTCAACGTGTTTATAGCCAAGGACAGTGGGAAATGTATCCATTTGTCACCGTATGTATAGCGAGAGCCAGCGGGAATGTATCCATTTTTCAACGTATGTATAGCCAGAGACATCGGGGAATGTATCCATTTTCACCATATGTATAGCCAGAGACAGTGGGGAATGTATCCATTTGTCAACGTGCAGCATATGTATATCCAGAGACATTGTGGAATGTATCCATTTTTGAGGAATACTTTACATGCGCGCGCGCGCGTCTCTCTCTCTCTCTCTTTCTCTCTCTCTCTCTCTCTCTCTCTCTCTCTCCTCTCTCTCTCTCTCTCTGTGTGTGTGTGTGTGTGTGTGTGTGTGTGTGTGTGTGTGTGTGTGTGTGTGTGTGTGTGTGTGTGTGTGTGGACTTCGGATCGATGTTAGACAGACGCTGGTCCAGCAAGTGAAAAGATTTTCACACATAGAATTAGGTATGCACTTACCTCAAGCTTTTATAAGTGCATGCATGTGAATTTAGCGATATGTACATACAAGCATGCATCCCACCCAAAACTGTACTCTCTCTCTCCCCCCCCCCCCTCTCCTCTCTCTCTCTCTCTCTCTCTCTCTCTCTCTCTCTCTCTCTCTCTCTCTCTGATACTGACAGTCATGTATGGGTACAAAGCAAGAATGCAGCATTTTCAATCAGGCTCTGACAATCTTAAGGTGGTGATGATCTTAACTTGTTTTAATCATAAGTTAAATGATGTGAGGCCGAAGCTGAATTTAGGATCGGCCCGGCCCGGAGACTCAACATTATAGTGCTGCCTAATTCGTAGTTTTGTTTTTTATGTTCCTTGGTTCTGCCACTCCTTATTCACCCTTCTCCAGTCCCACCTGCTTTCGGCTGTCGTCTGTAACTCGATAGTACCTCGAGGGGGCTGTGATTCCAAGTTGTGGTGGCGTTCCCTGTATGACGAGCGTCGGCAGAATGTAGGCCGGGGCATATGGATTGAAGGATTCGTCCTTCTTCCTTGAAATTGTGACTCAGGGTTTTTGTTCGTTTCTTTTGCTTTGTCTTTTTTTTCTCTGTCTCTTATTAAAATTGTGACACAGGTTTGTTCCTTTTTCTTTTTTGATTAAGATTAGACACAGGTTTGTTCCTTTCTTTTTGTTTGTTTGTGTGTTTATTGCCAAATCTTAAATAAATGTTAGCGAACCGCCCAGAGAACGTGGACAAACGAGTCACAAGACAAAACACAACGCGTTTCGACCTCTTAGGTCTTCGTCAGGTGATGTATAAACGAATAAAACAACGAGAATTCACTTAGCTTTGATCTTGTGACTCGTTTGTCCACGTTCTCTGGGCGGTTCGCTAACATTTATTTAAGATTTGTTTAGATTTCCGCCTGCAGTCGTCTGCTTTGCAACTAGATCTGTTTATTGCCGTTAGAATTTCGTCCCAGGTTTGTTTGGTGGTTGTTTTATTTTTTCGTTAAAATTTTGTGAAAAACAGATTTGTTCCTTTTTTTTTTTTCATTAAAATTGTGGTACTGGTTTGTTTCCTTTTTCATTAAAATTGTTGACACTGGTTTTCTTCCTTTTCTCGTCAAGATTGTGACACCGATTTGTTCCTTTTTCCTTGTGAAATTCCTCTAGCTTTTGACTTCATGGCTGTGCGTGTCGTCTGCAGGTGTGTGCGGAGATCAAGGGAGATGATACGATATCCACAGGAAACCAGGGGACACCATTAACAGAGGGAGCGCTGACAGGTGGCTACCTGCCGACCTGTTCGTGCATGATCCCGTTGGGCACAGCTGTTCTGTGCTGAGAAACAAAGCAGTCTCCCCCCCTCCCCCCCCCCCCCCCCTCTCTCTTTCTCTGTGGTGTGTGTGTGTGTGTGTGTGTGTGTGTGTGTGTGTGTGTGTGTGTGTGTGTGTGTTAGTGTTAGTATCACGTTTCATGACTGCCAACGATATTTTTGCTTGTTTTGAGATTGTTGTTGATGTATTCTGTTCCGTGCGTGCGTGCGTGCGTGTGTGTGTGTGTGTGTGTGTGTGTGTGTGTGTGTGTGTGTGTGTGTGTGTGTGTTAGTATGACGTTTCATGACTGCCAACGATTTTTTTTTTTTTAACTTGTATTAAGATTGTTGTTGATGTATACTATTTTCGCGCGCGCGCGCGCGCGTGTGTGTGTGTGTGTGTGTGTGTGTGTGTGTGTGTGTGTGTGTGTGTGTGTGTTAGTATGACGTTTCATGACTGCCAACGATTTTTTTAAAAGCTTGTATCGAGATTGTTGTTGATGTATTCTGTTTCGTGCGTGCGTGCGTGCGCGCGCGCGCGTGTGTGTGTGTGTGTGTGTGTGTGTGTGTGTGTGTGTGTGTGTGTGTGTTTAGTATGACGTTCCATGACTGCCAACGATTTTTTTTACTTGTATTGAGATTGTTGTTGATGTATTCTGTTCCGTGCGTACGTGCGTGTGTGTGTGTGTGTGTGTGTGTGTGGTGTGTGTGTGTGTGTGTGTGTGTGTGTGTGTGTTGTGTGTGTGTGTGTGTTAGTATGACGTTTCATGACTGCCAACGATTTTTTTTTTAACTTGTATTGAGAATGTTGTTGATGTATTCTGTTCCATATTGGCATGGATTAGAATTGAGCTGAAGCAGGTTAGGCTAAATGTGTGCTGCCGTACACACAGATGGATGTGCCTCTTGTCTGTGCCGGAGTGTGCACGTGCCTCTGTGTGTGTGTGTGTGTGTGTGTGTGTGTGTGTGTGTGTGTGTGTGTGTGTGTGTGTGTATGTGTGTGTTGTGAAATGGAGCATATGTAGTGTATATGTTTGGTGTGTGTGTGTGTGTGTGTGTGTGTGTGTGTGTGTGTGTGTGTGTGTGTGTGTGTGTATGTGTGTGTGTGTGTGAAATGGAGCATATGTAGTGTATATGTTTGGTGGTGTGTGTGTGTGTGTGTGGTGTGTGTGTGGTGGTGTGTGTTGTGTGTGTGTGTGGTGTAGCTACCATCGAGTGTTCACAGCAGTTCCTGATTTCATGTTTGTCCTTGGAGCAAAAAATGAATTCTAACCTTCTAGAGTTGGGAGTTCTGCCGGAGTTAACCTGTTTGTGGCTGTTGATGATATCTTGTTCCCGGTTGGCTATAATCCTGATAATTCAGTCTGTCGATGTTCTGTCATCCCCCACCCCCACCTTCACCCCCCTTTCCCTTCCTCCTTCTCCCTCCCCTCACCGTGGCCTCCAACTGTGGTTTCAGTTTCCAACGTGGGCGGAAAAGTCTTGTCACGGAACATACTATTAACCGGGAACGAAGAGCTGAGAGGTTCTTCACTTGACTTTTCCCTGGCCCATTTGGTAATAAACTTAAGTCTCTCTCTCTCTCTCTCTCTGTGTGTGTGTGTGTGTGTGTGTGTGTGTGGTGTGTGTGTGTGTGGTGTGTGTGAGTCCAGTTGGCAGTAATCTCTCTCTCTCTCTCTCTCTCTCTCTCTCTTCTCTCTCTCTCTCTCTCTCTCTCTCTCTCTCTCTCTCTGTACGAGAGAGAGATAGAGAGCCCAGTTCGCAATATTTTTCGATGTGTGTGTGGTGTGTGTGTGTGTGTGTGTGTGTGTGTGTGTGTGTGTGTGTGTGTGGTGTGTTGTGTGTGTGTGTGAGAGAGAGAGAGAGAGAGGAGAGAGAGAGAGAGAGAGAGAGAGAGAGAGAGAGAGAAGGTAAGAGAGAGAGAGAGAGAGAGAGAGAGAGAGAGAGAGAGAGAGAGAGAACGTAAAGTTTATAGCCATCTTCAGTGCACTTGCGTGTGTGTCTGTTGTATGTGTGTGAGAAAGAGAAAGAGAACAACGCTGGCTATACCCAATGATCAGTGTATATGTATGTGTGTTTACTATCGAGCGTATAAGCTTTTTACGCTCAGTAGTGGTTACAATACTGTTCTCGTATGTGGTTGCTGGTGTGTGTGTGTGTGTGTGATGAGAGAGAGAGAGAGAATATTCAATGACTAATGGCTTTCTCAGTGTGTGTGTGTGTGTGTGTGTGTGTGTGTGTGTGTGTGTGTGTGTGTGTGTGTGTGTGTGTGTGTGTGTGGACATTATTACAGCTCTGTTTGGCAGTTGTCATGGTGCTATTGTCATCGACTGGCTTCTCCAGTTCAGTTGGGCCTGTCGTATGATAACCCACTATAGGACAAGAGTAGAATGGGGTAAACAGAGCCAGGTTGTGATTGAAATTAGCGTGGGGTTGGTGTCACTGTGTATTGTGTGCGCTTGCAGGCGCTAAAGTCAGTGTGTTTGTGTATTGACTGTGTGCACATGAAGCGGCGCGAAATTCTGTCTTGAAAACTTCAGTAATCTACAAATGTAGAATTGTGTGTATGTATGTGTGTACTTCGCTGGTCAGTATGATTCATGTTCAGAATTAAATAATTACAGTGACATACCTTTGTAAATCAGTGATTGAAGCCGAGAAATTTTATTATCAGACCGTGCACGTGTGTGTGTGTGTGTGTGTGTGTGTGTGTGTGTGTGTGTGTGTGTGTGTTGTGTGTGTGTGTGTGTGTGTGTGTGTGTGTGTGTGTGTTCAATGTTTGTTAAAGTATTTGGCAGTAGAAGTGATATATTAACATATGCAACAGTTGTGAAACGATGAAACAAAACACCGACGTGTCCAGATGAAAGAAGAAACGGTGGAGTCAAAACTTCAATTCTAAGGATTACACGTTTAGTGATATTGTTATAAAAATGTTTTAAAAACCCGTTTCATCTAGTTTGTGGGCTAGCTGGTTATTTTAGATCGTTGTCAAAAAGTAGAAAGAAACTCGTGGAGAGCGTGGCAGCAGAGAGTCCTCAGAAGAGAAGCCCCCTTCAAGCAAGTGTTTCGGCCCTTATCTCCTGACACTCTAGGGGGGTTGGGCCACACCCGGTTCATGACTCCGGATGTCCCTCTGCTGCCCCTTTTTTTTTCCCCATCTTGGGACGAGCCATGGCTGGGATTCGAACCCATGACCCTCTGGACATGCTCATTTTCTACTTAATGACTCGCGCTTTAACCACTGAGCCACAGGGACACCTGATATTTGTAGGGAAATTAAGCCTTATGAAGTTCACTTTTGTTCCTCCTTGACCAGATCCAGCTTGAACACCTCTCTGCCGCTTCTGCCATTGCTTTCATGGCTCTGGTTTTTTCCTTCCCTGCAACTGAGAGCTGTTTCATGAGGCTGTATGCAGACGTTCCTACAAACCCCCTAGCTCCAATTTCTGCAGTGAGGACTTTGACCTGATAGCCTTCTCTCCTCAGGCTGTTTGCCAGATCAGCATACTTAAATAATTTATCAAGCTGTGCACGAATGATCGTGTTTAATGAATATCAGGCCAATAAAGAAAATTTCAGCCCTTTGAAAATCATAATTCAGCACTTTTAAACATTTTTCAACCGAAAATATTTGCCAAGGGTTAAAATGAAATAAAAGAAGCATTTGGTTTTTACTTTGCTATGGATTTCTGTTATTGAGGGCAGGCTGCATGTCCAAGTAAATGAGAGTTCGAAACTTATAAACTCCGTGGAGAAGGGGGAGGTGTTTTGGTCTAGGTTCAGTTTCAAAGAAAAAAATGATGATTAATCCGCGAGACAGAGGGGGACAACCAAGTTACAGGAGTTGTCATTTGTTTGTCCCCTTTGTTTGGCGGATTAATCATAATTTTTTCTGTTGAAAAAATTTCAGTTAAATTCCCCGCGAAGGGGGTATAGCCTGGCCTCAAAGGAATTCCCAGCACTGTAAAGCCGTTTTCAGCCTGTTTGGGTGGTGACTTGCCTGTTGTCAGTCCTGAATATACCCCCCTTCCCGCCACCCCACCCCCACCTCCCTTTGTCGTTAAAAGGCATTGATCACAGCTTGAAACTGAAGACGAGAACTGAAAGGCTTCGGGTCTAGGGTGTCTGTGGCTCACAATGACAAGTGTGCACGTGAGGAAAACGGGATGGTGTTCAGTATCGGACCCCTCTACGACCGAGGACAGTGTAAACATGAGGAGAAGAACAGGATGGTGTTCAATGTCTGACTACCAGCCCCCCCCCCCCCCCCTCCCCCCTTTCTTTATCTCCATTCTGGTGTCGTCGTCGTCGCACCGGTTTGAACATGCCTGATGAAATGGAGGGAGATTGGATGTCTGTCTGTCTGTCTGTCTCTGTCTCTGTCTCTGTCTGTCTGTCTCTCTCTCTCTCTCTCTCTCCTCTCTCTCTCTCTCTCTCTCTCTCTTCTCTCTCTCTCTCTCCTCTTCTCCTCCCCCCTCTCTCTCTTCTCTCTGCTTTCTATTTCTATGTGAGTGTGTGCATATGAGATTCTTCCTGACACACTGCATTTCTGTAATTCGACATGTTCTATCATTCTTAATCGGCCGTGACAACTCTATAACAACACTGATTATGGACATGCAAGCTGCAACAGCGATTTCGTGTGCAAAGATCTGACTGAGTCGTTGAGTTTTAGGCGGCGTGTTTATGCATTGCAAATGGTGAATATGACAGGAATGTCGGGAAACACTGCCCGAATTCGGAATGCATGACCAAAACCCTAACCAAATGTAACCCAAACACTAATCCCGCCGAATTCGCACATAACTGTATAAGACCTTGGGAATACACACACACGCATGTGCGCGCGCGCGCGCACACGCACTCGCACACACACACACACACACACACACACACACACACACACACACACACACACACACACACACACACACACACACACACACGAGACAAAGGGGAAGAAACAACAACAACAACAACAACAAAACACGATAAAATTGTACCTGCAGTATTTTGTGCGAGGGGAAAGCAGTGTGGGAGTTGTCTTCTCCTTTGTCCATCTATAAGGAAAACATGTGTACCACATGTCTCTTTTCAGTCACTCAATCGTCATACATACAAACTGCCTGTCTCCGCATGTCCGTAAGATGAAAGGAAACGAAGACAGGCTCCAACACACTGCGCTGATGAGAGCATTATGACCAAGTAATAATACTCAAGCCAGTGAGTACACACCATCAATGAACATGCTACTACAAGAGAAAGAGAGAGAGAGAGAGAGAGAGAGAGAGGAGAGAGAGAGAGAGAGAGAGAGAGAGAGTGTGTGTGTGTGTGTGTGTGTGTGTGTGTGTGTGTGTGTGTGTGTGTGTGTGTGTGTGTGTGTGTGTGTGTGTGTGTGTGAAAGACGGTGAAGGAGTAGAGGCCCATTTTACCCATCTGCCGGCTGCATGCAGCAATGGGCAACACCACCTCAAAGACTGTGGTAGGAACCACAGACATACCCACGATGTCGGTGGTGGGAACCTAACATAATTATGACCCAGATGATGAGAGAAAGGAAATGAGTAGGAGATAACAAATAGGACGCATGGGAGAAGTTTGTGTGCTTGTGGAGGGAGGGGTAGGGGGGTCTGGCAGGATGGAGAAATGGGTTGATGGTGAACTTGATTGTGTGTGTAAACGTTTGGTGGATTTAGCTTTAAGTAAGCCTGTTAGCTTGGCATAAGCTGACTAGAGGATTTATGTCACTGTTGCTCCTCGGTGATACGCAATTAGTTTTAATGCTCTCTCTCTCTCTCTCTCTCTCTCTCTCTCTCTCTCTGGCAAAAGCGATTTAACAGCATGAATTTGCTTTGACTAATGCACACACGGTTGATCCCTATCGAAGCAACATCTGTGCGCTGTACGCATATTGCAATGCTTGGATGTGTCTCCACACACACACACACACACACACACACACACATACACACACACACCCGCGCGCGCGCACACACACGGAGTAGAAATTTCCATTTTTTGATAATTTGTTCGAATTTGTTTTTTAAAAAAAAATGCAGTGTTGACGGCAAAGCCTTCAAATTATGACTTGGAATCCCAGTGCATCCATTCCGGGGAGCCGGAATAGCTCAGTTGGTAGAGCGCCTGACTCGTAATCTTGGTGATCCTGGGGTTGCGGGTTCGAACCTCCGCCGGGGCGTTTCGGTACAGGGGGATTTTTCCCTCGGAGTTAACATTGGTTCTGACTCCTTTTCCCTTACAGTCCTTCGAATGAGACTATAAACCGAGGTTCCGTGTGTGAACGCATGCATAACATCTTGCACACACGTAAAATCCCATCACCAACTTTCGGAAGAGTAGGCCAGTTTGGCCGTTGGTATGGATGACACGTTACATATAGCATGCACCCTGCGTGAGAAATGGAAAGAATGAAGGAAGTAAGGAAAATGAGTGATCGATATTGAACGATATTGACTGGATGACACGGGAAACGACTGAATGAAGCGCCAGCTGGCAGCTCTTCAGTCGGCACTACCCAGGTAGGCAGCCCGTTGTGTAAACGAGTGTGGATTGTAAAGCGCTTAGAGCTTGGCTCTAGCCGAGAATAGGCGCTATATAAGTATTCATTATTATTATTATTATCTACTATTGGAACACACAGAAATCGATGTTTTACTATTAAATGAATGTAGGAAACTCACAGTCGCAAAATATATTATGAAATGTTCAACCATGGAAGGTGTGAATGAAAAAGAAATACATATACATCCTGAGTTCGATTACCCGAAAAGCTAAAACGATATCCTCATTATCCATCATTGGTTCTTACACTGCATATCTGTTGAAGTAAACTGATGTAACTATTGAAGCATCGGCGAAGACGTGTTATACAGACACCATTCCAAACTGGGAAGAAACAGAGCGACGTTCGACCTTGATCACGCTGATACAAAAAAAACACCTAATCAACCCTTGCATCCTATCATATTCATGAAAGACTTGCATCCTATCATATTCATGAAAGATGCATTTGGAAAAACAAATACCCCAACCATCTTAAGGTGTTTACAAATGGCTCACTGACAAAAAACAACAACAAAATATAATAATAATATAATAATAATAATAAAGAGGCCGAGTCTGCTTTTGTTTTTCTGTCACTTAAAGTAGAAAAATCATATTTCGTCGGAAAAAACAGACCTATATTGGTTGCTGAAATGATAGCCATATTAATGGCTTTAATATAATTGACTAATCACAGTCAATATTTTAAATGTTGTTCTGCGTAGATTCGATGTCAGTATTACAATCCCTTAAGTTTTGGAAATCGAATGCAGATAATTCTCTTTTCAAAGGAAATTTTCATTTCATTTATATATTGATATGTAAAGGAACTGACTAACTTTCTTTTGGATTCCTTTATATTGTGGAATCTTCGGTAAAGAATTCGAGAAACGGTGCTGGAAATCAAATGTGTGCACAACAACTTTCTACGCCCATCACTTTATAAGAGAGTCATCAAATGGCTTAGGACTTTCAAAAATAGTCAGAACAAACTTAATTATCATGTTAAAACACAATACAGTCAACTTTTCACTATCATATCTGTCAAAGATATCCACCACCTGCAACTTCGCGACATGTAGAATACATAAACTTCGTTTCTACGTTTTAGCGACTGAAACTAGAGGCTCTCACAACTGAATATAATGCTTTAACAAAATGTATATTTGGTGAAACAAGCAAATCAAGACACCATATTTTCTTTGAAGATGTGCCCCTTAGGACATGCCTACCATGTTTATCAGGTATATCTGTAACTGATGCTTTTTTCTGATTCTGATCTTGCTTTTAATTTTACCTTTTGTTTGATACATTGTCCGGTTAGGTATTTACTTTAATATAATATTGGGGTCTTTCTGTGATTATATGTACACGTCCACACCTGCAAACACATACGCGCACGTACGCACGCACACCACTAGCATGCACACAGGTATGTACTCTCTCTCTCTCTCTCTCTCTCTCTCTCTCTCTCTCTCTCTCTCTCTCTCTCTCTCTCTCTCTCTCTCTCTCCTAGCTTCTAATCCATTCCCCTAATATCACTGCTGCTACCGGTGATGTTGCTGATCATTAGTTTAGATTCTCCTGGTCTAACCTGCATACCAAGGTTTGTTGAAGTTTAATTGAAGTGCTTCAATTAAGTAGTTAGTTCCTGAAATTAAATCTAATCAGCCTTTCATCCTATCATATTCAGGAAAGATGTATTTGGAAAACAAATACCCCAACCATCTCAAGATGCTTACAGATGGCTCATTGACAAAAAATAGAGGCCGGGTCTGATATTGATATTCAGTCACTTTAGTAAACTTTTTTAAAAATCATATTTCGTCGGAAAATATAGATCTATATTCGGTGCTGAAATGATAGCCATATTAATGGGTTTGACATAATTGACTAATCACAGTCAATTTTTTAAGTGTTCTTCTGCATAGATTTGATGTCAGTATTACAATCCCTTAAGTTTTGGAAATGCAGATAATTTTATTTCAAAGGAAATTTTCATTAATTCATATTTTGGTATGTAAAGGAACTGACTTAATTTTGTTTTGAATTCCTTTAAATTGTGGAATTTTCGGTAAAGAATTCGCTGATAGGTATTTGAAAAACGGTGCTGGAAATCAAATGTGTGCACAACAACTTTCTACGCCCATCAGTTTACGAGAGTCATCATCATGGCTAAGGTCTGTTTCAGAATGGAACAAACTTTAATTCTCATGTTAAAACACAATGCAGTCAACTTTTCAGTATCGTATCTGTCAAAGGTGTCCACCACCTGCAATTTCGTGACATGTATTGTCATACACCACAACCCATTCTATCTTTGAGACCAACCCATACTTTGTACTGCATTGTTTAGGAACACAGTTCTGATTGAAGTACGTAACAGGTTTGCGTAAAGGCTTCACTCAAAACTGTCATTTGCATCAGTGTTCCAAGAGCTGTGATTGGGGAGGCCAGGCTCAGCCAGTCGTCTTCAACATTTTGATTGGTCGCTATGTGCACAAGTGTGGGGAGCCGCTAGGAGACTCGGGAAACGGTTAGAAGGAGATTTTACATGGCTGAAGTAGCAGCGACATTCGAGGCTCTCCGGAGTATCAAGGCTATAGAGTCTCCCTGTCAACACACGACCTCCTGGAAACTATAAGTACTCTCTGGTAGAGTCCATCCAGGAGCAAAAACAGAAGTGTGGTGCGGCAACATCCTCGAGAACACAACACCGAGACGGGACTGGCCATCTGTCCAGTCCCTACCGACGCACCACCTCTAGCCACGCCAGGACTTCGCCACAGCCACGAAGGGCCAGGAGGATCCGTCCTGCTGACAGAAGGTCAAACTTCGAAGAGCCCCTCCGAAGAGCAAGCAAATGTCCTTCTAGGACCTAACTCATCCAGCGGAGAACGTCGCGGTGTTTGACGTCAGGCACCGCGACGTTATTTCCCCAAACGCTGCAGAACCCCGAGTAAGTAAGCGAGACTCTAAAAAAAAGTATGCGCTTATTTTTTTGCTAATATAAGCAGCAGCAGCAGCGATGTGTGCTCATTGAATTAATGCAGGACGGAATGTGAAGACCTATTGTTGGAACTGCTATAAGTAAGATTTGAATTATGATCCGAGATCGCATGAGCGTAAGAACGATGCATTAGAATAACAAGATCTAATCAGAAGTAGTTGATGATGCCGTGCGCAGAAATTCTATGGTGCTTGTTCCGTTTTGTACGCTGTACTTTATTTCTGTTTGCCATGTGTGATTAGTGTCTGTAATGATATAAAACAATAGAAACATTTTGGTGCGTGAGTCAGAGTGCACCTCCAATATTCTTGATGCAGGCTTGGCTGCGAAAAGATATACATTTATTAAATGCGCATGTGAGAGTGTATGCATACTTGCATGAAGTAATAATGTAGAGAATGCAGTCGTCTCAAGTGTGGGTTGCACATGGGAAAATTATAAAGATATGATGTACATAGCCGAAGGAGATCTGTGAATGCATCTGGGTGAACAAAGTCATTTGTATTGCATAAGTGTATAAGAAAATAGAACCTGTATTTCCTTTTTTTTCTTTTTCTTTTTTTGCTGTCCCAACCTCTGCACCACCTCAGAGGCAGTGCTCCCACACCGCTCATTCGGACACCCCATCCACAGCGACAGCCCGGTTGGCCCCGCCGCAGCCCCGGCACCGGCAATCCACAGGGAGCAGTCAATGTCAATCGTCAAGAGGCAACCCACCGGAGGAGACACTGCACTGCTGCCGAGTCACTTTGGTGGTGTTCAGTGGCGCCTGTTCTGATCTAAAATACGCAGGACACCACGTACTGACAACAATAATTGCTTAGTCGCGGAGCCGGCGTGAGTGAGCTCTCCCTCCGGAGGGCGCCACCGCGTCCGTTCAACGACAGCCCCCATGGACACGCCGATACCGGTGACCCGGACGGAACCAAACCAAGGAATAGACGTGCAGAGGACATCGAAATTGAGGTCACCATGAGAACAGGGCATGAAGGGCCACAGAATTTGAGACTTTTTTTTTAAAATGCTGATCGATGAGAATGAGGATGATTAAGATGATGCTACGGATTTCCATTTCGGTCTGAGACTACATGGCAGGGCTGTACTCTACGCTTCCTTTCATAATGTATCCCGGCGTCAACCAGGCCTGAGAGATACAGGCACCTGCAGTGTTGGTCAGGAAATTTGAGCAACACTCTCAGAAACGCATCCATTAAGTGGATGAAACTCGACTGTGTGGTCCCAGTCTTCCCAACTGAGTCCGCAGCAAACTCAGTTCTGGGTAGGAGCTGGTCGGGGCAGAAAAACCCACATGTCTCTGATGGGATTCGAACCCACGACCTCCCAGCCGGGAGTCCGCGACGCTAACCACTTCGCCACGGCGGCTGGTAGAACCTGTATTTCCTAGTATTAGGCAAGAGCGGGTATACATTTATGTTGTAGATAGGGTCAACGCTAAAGTCAACGCAAAGGTCAACGCTAAGGTCAACGCTGAGGTCAACGCTGAGGTCAACGCTGTGGTCAACGCTGTGGACTACGTTGAACACGAGGTCAACGCGAAGTGAAGCGCACCATCAACGCGGAACGTGTTCAGGACCGGCGATCGAGGGCGACGACAACGTAGAGCAATTAAGAATCGTCCGTAACCATCACACGACGTCGAGAGCTGACTCCAAAAGACAGTGCGAGCTTGAAAGGCCAAAGGTATATAAACATTTGTTTAGTCCTCGAGACATCCAGATAAAAGGAAGAACTCGCTGTAGTCTATAATTCGATAACTTTGTTGCATGCTCACTTATGTATTTTGAATAAATGTGTGGTTAGTTTAACATATTGATTCTGGTGACTGAACTGAATGAGAGTCACGGCGAGACAACCAAGTTTTAATAAATTGTCAGGCACACCCCTGACACGTTAACTCCAGCCGAAATTAGTGCCTGACAGTATGAATACACAAACTTCGTTTCAACGTTTTGTGGACTAAACCTAGATGCTCTCACAAATGAGTATAATGCTTCAACAAAATGGTGAAACAAGCAAACGAAGACACCATATTTTGTTTGAATATGTGCCCCTTAGGACATACCTACCATGATTATCAGGTATATCTGTAACTGATGCTTTTTCTGATTCTGATCTTGCTTTTAAAGTTACCTTTTGTTTGAGACAAAGTCCGGTTAGGCTATACTTTAATATGGCATTGGCGGTCTTTCTGTGATTATATGTGCACATCCACACCTGCAAACACATACACGCACGTACGCACACACACTCGCATGCACACAGGTATGTACTCTCTCTCTCTCACTCCTCTCTCTCTCTCTCTCTCTCTCTCTCTCTCTCTCTCTCTCTCTCTCTCTCTCTCTCTCTCTCTCTCTCTCTTCTAGCTTCTAATCGATTCCCCTAATATCAGCGCCGCTACCGGTGGTGTTGCTGGTCATTAGTTTAGATTCCTCTGCTCTAACCTGCATGCCAAGTGTTGTTGAAGTTTTATTGAAGTGCTTCAAATAAATAGTTAGTTCCTGACCTTCTCCTGCTGGGCTATCAATGTGGTCAGCAAAACTCAAGTTGTGTTTCTTGCCTCCAGTGCTGACTGTTCCTTTACATTTCTTCAGTGTGTCATTATGATTCTCTCCAATAGATGTTTAGAAGAGTAGCAGGAGAGAAAGCAGCCTTGCCTTACATAGGCTGTGATTCTAAATCAGTCCCCAGTGTGACTGTTGAAGTAACCTGCAGTGGTGGCCTTGTCATGGAGGTATCACAGACCCACAAACAAATCCATGTCTGTGCTCTAGCATCAAGACCGGTGAACCGTACAAATTTCCATCCTATTGCTGTTTGTTTAGATTCTGCAACGTCTGGGTCTTTTGACTTGTGGAGGTAGAGCCTGGTCATTGTGTGGTCCTGTTTCTTGACCTTCTTCAGATGGATCCTGAAGGTAATCATCACAAGTTTCTGGTCACTCCGGATATGACCTGCGAAGATCCCTTTCTCCTATTAAGAAAGGGTGAAAATCGTAGTCGCACTTCTCGCCACGTTAATGTGGGTGTTTCCTCAGGGGGACATGATGCAGGTCGGACGTAACCTCCGTTGTGACTAACACGGCACGGGAGCGGCGACTGGCGCATATATTAAAACTGGATCTCGGCCTCTCCAATCAGGAAAGCCGCAGGCTAGACCAGTCCAGATGGAGGAGTAAGGCACCCACCAAGAAAGGAAGGAAACTGTGTGCAGGCCCACCGGCACGTGGACACGCCCTGACACTGCTCCAAGCCTACCCAGCCATGGGATAAATGGCAAGAGCCGAAGTCAGATGTGCTGGTCCTGACTTGTCAGGGGCCGGTAACGGCAGCACCACGCACCCCCGCTCACATGACAGACAACCTTGGTCGATGTGGTGCTCGTCCGTGGGGACCTGCCAGGGTAGAAGAGTGCCGGGCCCTGTGCCTCAAAGGGGCCCAGCCCAAGTGACTGGTGGTCCCATGCCCCGTTTCGTGGTGGAGCCAGGACGGCGGGTGTCTCGGGTTAAAAGCGACTGGCTACGACAGGAGGGAGATGGAGCCAGGCCATTGGAGATACTGCAGTGGAATGCTGAAGGAATTTACAAGAAGAAGCTCACCTTTGCTGAAAGACTTCACAAGGAGGACATTGATGTTGCTTGTGTCCAGGAGACCACCTTACAGAGAACCTTCGTTTCACAGTAAGAGGCTATCAGACCTACCGTCTGGACAGGGAAGGGAGACACAAAGGTGGAATCCTCATCTTGGTGTAAGAATCACATGCCAGCGAAGCACATCACAGTGGACACTGAGGATCAGGCAGAAATCACTGGAGTGGAAATCACCACGGCGGGAGAAGCAGATCAGGATATACAATGTATACTGCCAACAGATCAACAGCTCTTACTACATGCAATGGATGTTTTACAGGATAGCTGCCTGGTTGTCAGCGACTTCAACAGCCACTCCACAAGCTGGGGGTACAGCGAAACAGACTCAAGAGGAGAGGAGGTAGATGACTGGCAGCCTGACCAGCAACTACATCTACTGAATCAAGCAGATACCCCCCTTCCCAACATACTACTCACGCAGGTGGCTATCGTCAACAACACCAGACCTAGCCTTTGCCACCAACAGACTGCAGGCGAGCGCAAAAGAACAGTACTGGACCAGCTGGCAGGCAGTGATCACAAACCTGTGTAACTTTCCTTCGACCTCAAACCACCATCTTGAAGATTGCAGACCGCTGCCAGGTGGAATACAGGAAAGCCAACGTGAAGACTTCTCCATCCTCACTGACGAGTATGCCGCAACATCAATACTCGTCAGAAAGATGCGAACAACATGACCAAGGCCTTCAATGCGGCAGTACTGAAGCAGCCATAGAAACTATCCCAAGAGTAGCCAGAAAGAACTACAGGCCCTACTGGACTGAAGAACTTCAACAGCTGGAAGATCAAGCGAACGAAGCAAGAGAAAAGGCAGAGAAGGAACCATCAACAGAAAACAACATCAGCCTGAAGGAACGTACTGCCTCGTACAAAAAGGCCTTCTCCAGGCAGCAAGAACCACTGGAAAAGAAAAACAGAAAATCTCAATTTGGAGAAGGTGGAGCAAGACTGTGGAACTTGCCAAAGCAATGAACGATGAAAGAATGTCAACTTCACCAATCGTTCTAGAAGACACACGGAGGGACCCTCACTGGAAAGCAGGCTGCAGACCACCTCATAAGCAGCACTGAAAGGATTAGCAACATCAAAGTCCCAAAAGATAGAGAGAAGGAAGTGTTGGAACAACAGAAACACTACAAAGACATGAAGAAGTAATGAAAGAACTCTTCACAGAAAAAGAACTAAAGGAAGGGATAAAGCAGATGTAGAAAGAGAATCACCAGGACCTGATGGCATTACAAATGAGATGTTACAACACCTGGGGCCATCAGCAAAGAAAACCCTTTTCAACATCTTCAACGCCAGCTGAAAAAATGCGTCAGTACCTCAGTCATGGAGAGATGCTATCATGATCCCGATGTACAAAAAGGGAAAAGACAAGACCAAGGCAGACAGCTCCAGACCCATCAGTCTGACCAGCTGCGTAGGGAGCTCATGGAAAGGCTAGTCAACAATAGGCTGACATGGTACCTGGAGAAGAAAGAGATCATCTCTGACAAGCAGGCAGGGTTCAGGAAACCCCGATCCACTGAAGACCAGGTCGCTTACATTGCACAAGAAGTAGAAGATGCACTACAAGACAAGAAGCACACCATCACAGTCTGGATCGAGCTGGGAAAAGGCCTTTGACAAGATGTGGAAGAATGTGCTGAAGCTGAAGATGCACCAGCACAGTATCTCAGGTCTCATGTACAATTGGATCAGCCAATACCCGACCAACAGAAAAGCCCGGGTACAGAACAGAAGGCACCAAAGCAGACAGAAGACCATGAAGGAAGGCGTCCCACAAGGCGGAGTTCTCTCCATACGCTTTTCATCATCTTCATGAATGACATCCTTGATGACATCCCTGCATGGATCCATGGTGCAATCTACGCTGACGATCTTGCCATTTGGTGCTCTGAGCAGTACATAACAACAGCCACTGTAAGGATCCAGGAAGCCCTGAGGAAGATCGAGACATGGACAAAAAATGGCTTGTAACATCAATGCCAGAAACAACCACATACCCCATCTTCAGCCTGGCTACAAAAGAGCAGAGTGCACGCCTCCAGGTGAATGGTTCACGTCCTCGCACAGGATAAGTCACCCACTTGCTTGGGAGTCACATTTGACCCAAGGATGACTTGGAGACACCAGATCAGCAAGTGTACAGAAAGAGCCAGGCTACATCTGGCATTGACGAAGAAGTATCAGGAACTTCCTGGGGAGCCGACCACAACATCCAGAAGAAACTGTACCTAGGACGAGTGAGACAGGACGAGTGAGACCTGTCCTAGAATATGGTACAGCTGCCTGGGGGACAGCAGCCAAGACCAACCTGGACAAAGTTGCCAAGGTCCAGAACCAAGCGTCCAGGATCATCACTGGCGCTCTCAAATCAACCCTGATCCAAGCCATGGAAACTCTGACAGGTCTTCAAAGCCTTGAAAGCAGGAGAGATTCCATAGTCCTCACCCAGGCTGCCAAATTCAAGAGGATGAAGAATCACCTTATGAACAAAAAGAATGTCAGAGCCAACCAAGTGCAGACTGAAGCGCAGCAGTTTTGTGCACAACGCTCGCAGACTCGAGACTGGACATTGAACTGCTACAGCAAGGGAACAAGCAGATCCCAACACACAGCTCTGTACCCGCTTGGAGAAGGGACCAGTTCCGGAAGTCAGAGAGACAATCCCAGGCGTTCTCACAAAGGGCACAGTCAAAACCCAGAGAAGAAAGCACTAGCCCTAGACTATATGGAACAGGCATATCCCAAGGAGCTGTGGACGTATGCATACACGGACGGCTCAGCAGAGGAGGCTACCAGAAACAGAGGTGGATGAATATTCCTAACCTTGAAGGATGAAACACACGTCCGACAAGCCATCCCCACTGGCAAATTCTCCACGAACTACAAAGCTGAGGCAGACGCACTGCGGACAGCAGGGGAGACACTGTGTGCGAACGGAGAGGCCATACATCCCAAAGTCGTCATCTTCTCTGATGCACTGTCAGTACTGCAGGCTGTACAAAACCCCAAAGAACAAGGACCTCAGCCCCCTTGTCTCTGCCCATCCCAGAACTGCAGCAGGCCACTAAAACTAACCATCATTCAGTGGATACCCTCACACTGCAACATAGCAGGCAGTGAGGAGGCAGACCGACTGGCGAAGGAAGGG